>NIGD01000008.1:847290-896213 GCA_003055185.1 Escovopsis sp. TC
GGGGATTTTAGCTTGGGGGTCAGGGTTGGTTCGGGGGGTAAAGGGGGTTGGCTACATCCTAGAATTGGATGAAAGAACGGATCAATGGCTGAATGATGGATGGCTGGCTGGCTGGCTGGCTGGATGGATGGATACGTAGTCTTGTGGCGGATTGACGTAGCGGTTCTCGTTCATATTGGCATTCGTAGAATTCGAATTTGTGATTGTTCCAAGCTACTTGACTGTTTCCACCCTGTCCTTGTCTCCTTTTTCTCCTCCCTCTCGTCCATCTCCTCCCTCTCGTCCATCTCGTCAATCTCGTCCATCTCGTCCATCTCGTCCATCTCGTCCATCTCGTCCATCTCGTCCATCTCGTCCATCTCGTCCATCTCGTCCATCTCGTCAGTCTCGTCAGTCTCGTCAGTCTCGTCAGTCTCGTCAGTCTCGTCAGTCTCGTCAGTCTCGTCAGTCTCGTCAGTCTCCTCGATCTCCTCGGTCTCTTCAAACTCCCCAATGTCCACAGTCTCGTCCCTGAAGCATCCTCCAACATCGGGTGATTCTGGCATGAGATTCCATCCTCCATCAGGGTCTGCATCAGGATTTTGATCCCGTGATACTACCTCGAAGAAAATGGTGTCCGGCATAACGGGGGGCTCCATCCCATTGACATGCCAACCCTTGCCCCAAATCCCGCCTTGCAGGTACACAGAGCCCTCGTTGATGCAATGCAGATTGGAAGTCGGAGATTCTTGTTGACCGCGAGCCCCTTTCACCATTGCTGAGTCATCAGATCGCAATCACATTAACGTGGGCAGGCACGTTCTGCCTCTCGCTGCATCGCGCTTTCCATTTGCATCTGGGGAGTCTTGCCTCCACGATTGAACGACGAGGAAGATTTTTGCTTCAAATGAGGAGAGACTGGCCATCGCCTTCTTGAAGCCATCGTGAGACCCTCTCTGACTTCATCTCTGCATAATTCTGTCTAACTGCGTCGTCGTCAATTGACGCCCGGCGTTCATGCCGCAAACCCCCAGCCACTCGGCAGCCCTGGCCCGCCTACGACATTTCCCCAGCCTGTTCCTCATCGGTGGACATGGCTTCTCATGGCCCGACTGGGATCATCGCGCTGCCGCGGTCGTCGTTGCGGGGTTGAGAAGGATCATGGACCGGCTGAGCTACCAAATGCGCATCCTTCACGGCCCCCGCGACGGGCTTTCTCTGAACGCATAGCACTCCATCCCATCATGTCGTTCTCTCGCACGAATTAAAGCATCAAGGGTCTCGTCCAAGATCCAGATAATGATCTTCAGCCTTTGTCGAATGAGCTTTCAAGAATTGGTAGAGTAAACATCCAGCGACAGAGAGGCACTTGGCAGTCGTCCTCCGCCGACAATGTACGAGCCAGGCCTCCACGTTCTTGCCGAGCCTGAGGGAAACCCTCAGGGCGTCGGGTCGCTATTCGAGTCCACAGTCGAGTATGTCGAACCTGCCCGCTGCAATGAAGCATCATGCTGATGTCAAGTGCAGCGTGGTGGCCGTTCACGGTCTGAACTCCAAGGACAACAAAAACCACCCAGTGGTTACCTGGGCTGGCTCCTCCAAGACAACGCCCGGGATACAAGAGTTCCTCCCGTCCGCTCTCCAGACGCCATGCCGAGTCCTGCTATTCGCCTACAACCCCAGCCCGGCCATGGGTGCCGAGGCCGTCGACCTCGACGATCATGCCAGGTTTGTGCTGCGTTGTCTCCAGGAGAAGCGCGAGGTACCTCTCCTTTCCTCCATCTCGGCCCTGCGACGGCTGGAAGGGGGAAAAGGGGAGACCACACTAACTTCGATAGTCTTCCTCTGTCACAGCTTGGGGGGGCTCGTCGTCAAATCTGTGAGTCGCACATTCCTAGATCCATTGCGGATGCGAATGATGGGAGTCCCTTGATGCGCTGACCGGGATGAGGCTCTCGTCGAAGCAACCTCATATCCGGCGTTCAGATCCATCGTCAATTCGCCCCGCCTCCTTGTCTTTCTTTGCGACGCCACATCAGGGAGGAATCTGGAGCAAACATGATGCCGTGATTGCCAACATTGTCACGGCAAGTCTTCGAGGTCCGAACAATGACCTCATCGAGGCCTTGAAGGCCGGATCCCGAGATGTCAACAGGCGCTTCCTTTCACTTAGCAGCCATGTCTCGCCACGACGGAGATGACCTTCTCCGACTGGCGGTCTCTTGCCAGCTTGCCAGTGCCTACCTGAAGGATGGACAAATCAAGAAGGCACTCGCAATATTTGTGGAGGACGTACAGCGCGCATCGCAACGCTTGGGCGCGGATCATCCCACAACGCTTGCACACATGCATGGGCTTGCGAGGGCTTACTACGACGATGGACAGATCGCCAAGAGCATTGCCATATGTGGGGAGATTCTCCAGATCGGTGCATCCAGATACCGTGAGGGCCACCAGGATCAGCTTGTAACTACGCGCGTGCTCGCGTCAGGACATATAGCCCAAACCAGGATGAATGATGCTATCACCTTGTTGCGTCAGATCCAGGACATGGAACAAAGCCTCTGCGGCCTTGGAGATCCGACACATCCTGACAACATATTGACACAGAATCTACTGGGTTTGGCGTACGAGAAAGCCCTGGAGTACGACAAGGCCATCGAAACTTTTGCAAAGCTTGTCGCAAATTGCCAAGCCGTTTACCACGACAACCACCCGATTTGCTGACAGTGAAGCATCAGTTGGCCACGGCATATTTGTCTAGAGGAGACGCTGAGAAGAGCATCCCCATGTTGCAAGAGGTGATGAGGACACGATTTGCGAACTGGATGCCACGACACAACCTGAGCCAATTGTCAACGATAAACTCACTAGGCAGTGCATACACCAAATGCGGCCGACACGGGGAGGCATTGGAGGTGATCAGCGAGGTTGTTGCGCTTTGGTCAGTTCTCCACGAGGCCCACCCGGATCTGTTGCTGTCCCAGCACAACCTCGCATCCTGCTACCTGGCCCTAGGTTGAAAGGAAGAAGCCATGTCGCTGTTCCACAAAATCATGGACATCAAGAACGCGTTCCTCGGACGAGAGGACCTCGGCCGCGTAGAGGCGCTGGGTGACCTCTGCGACGTGAACCTCAAGGTTGGCGATCATCAGGCGGCCATCCGAGGCTTCAGAGAGTCCGCGTCCATCATTCGAGAGACTCTGCCGCGCGGGGACTCGTCGCGCCTAGTGACCGAGTACAAGCTGGGCGTGGCCTACTACCGAAACGGGCAGTACAGCAAGGCGTTCAAGGTCATGGAAGAGATCCTGGAACACAAGCCGCCTCCCGACGAGACGCCGCATCGCCTGCGCATCAAGACGTATCTCCAGCTGTGGTCCTTCCACCTCGAGGCGGGGAAGAATCCAGAGCGAGCGCTGGAGCTCCTGAAGGAGGGCGCGCGGCTGAAGAAGCTGCACGGGGACAAGTGAGAGCCAAGTTGGGAGCTGATTGAGGAGATGTTGGGGCAGGCAAGGAGAGCCAACCTCCGTAAGTGCGATCCATGATCAAGTCAACGAGAGGATGACGACTGGCGCTGAATAGGAATTTATATATATAGGGAGAGGCAAGATCCTCATGTCACTGGTCCTTGGAGCGTTTATATGAAACGCGAGGGCCCCGATCATGTGTACACTGCGGAAACCCATATTTGCTATTTGCGTGGCACGGAGCTGGAAGGGGGAGAGAGGTTAGGGCGATGGAGCGCCACGGCAAGTAATCAAGGGGCCGAACCATGAGGCAGCCGACTGTTGTTTGTCTCATTACTTTTCTTGGGTTGAGTGCTGTTACTGATTCATTGAAGGAGAAGAGAATGACTCCGTAGGCTGCCAGAGCTCGTACAGATGTTTATAATCTGTTCAAGGCCGATTTTAAGAAAAGCCGCGCGCTGATGAGGGTTAGGTCGCCCAAGCGTTTTCGGATGATCTCGATTTGCTCGGGAGACAATGTCGAGACAATAAGTCAAAGATGATCCAGTAAGGGTTCGTTTCGGTAGGGAGAAAAGAGGAACTCCTTGACCGACTCTATATGCCTACCAGGTAGTCCTTTCCAGGCGTGTTCGGGACATAAGCCAATTTCCCCTCAAACATCTCTATCATAATACGATTCTCATCTTTTCACTGACTCAAAATCCTCCATCCCTAGTATCCTATATCCAAGCAAGGACGCCCAAAGCTGCAGCGCCGACCACATTCCCCGTCGCGCCGGCCCTACGACCCTCTCCACCGGCCCTGCTCGAGCCCGTCGCAATGCGCCTCGAACTGGTTGTCACGTTGCCCCGCGCGGCCGCACTACTCGTGACAGGCAGTACGGGACAGTCTGTTGTGCAGGGCAGCGCCGAGGTAAAGGCGTTCCTGAGGCTGCTTGTCGGGAAGACGGGCCTCTGGGCAACGGCGGTGGGATCGGGTAGGGCGGAGGGCTGGTCGGGGTTGAGGACGGCGGCGATGATGTGCATGATGCCATTGGCGAGGAGGATGTCGTGTTGGATGATGGGGGCGGAGTTGATGAACCAGTTGTTGGCAAGGTGGTGAACAGTGAGAAGAGGAGGGGAAGGAGGAAGATGTTGGCTTGTGCTTGTGCTTGTGCTTGTGCTTGTGCTTGTGCTGGTGTCTGAGCTTATGCTGATAGTCGTGCTTGCGCTCGCGCCACTGCTGAGTGGGTTGGCGGCGGTGGCAGCTACGCCCAGAGACTCAAGCCGCGAGCCGTTGACGAAGCTATCCGAGGTGAGGGCTTTGCCCGGGACAACATGAAAGGCCATCACGCGAGCGAGGCTCTGAACGTCGAGGCGCGCAAGAGATCCCGCGACCAGCGCGATGGCCTTGTCGAGAGGGGCGAAGACGGTGATGGGTCCCGCGGCGGGGTCAGCAAGGGCGGGCATGAGGCCCGAGGCGTGCAGGGCGCCGAGGAAGTTGTCGAGCTTGAAGGCGTGCGCGGCGAGGGGCAAGGGGGGAGGCAGGACGAGCAGGTTGTCGATGATGTGAACGACGCCGCCGCGGAAGAGAGTGTCGGGGGTGGTGACGGTGCAGCGGGTGCCGAGGCCGGAGGTGAGTATGATGTCGCCGGCGCCGCCGCCAGGGGGGACGTCGACGAGGATGGGGAGGCCTTGGGGAGAGCTGGGACTGGCAGCGGGCACCGGGAGGTCGCCTGGATTTAGAGGGTCTGCGGGGTCTGGGAGGTTTGCGGGGGCGAGGAGATTGCTGGAACGAGCGAGTTTCTCTGGGTCTGAGGGGTTTTCAAAACCTGCGGGGTCATTGGGGCCTGCGGGTTTCACATGCTTCGTGGAAAGGGGCAAGAGGAGGAGCGTGGGGTGAGGGGTGCTGGATCCGGGGGGCAGGGCGGAGAGGAGTAGGGTGCGGGGCAGGATGTGATACTGGAGGAGGGGGATAGTTGAAGATATGTTGGAGGGGTCGAAGGAGTGGTGGAGGGGCGTGTAGGGGATGTTAGCGAAGGCGGTGTCTGAGGGGGCGATGAGCTGGGGGTGGTCAGTCTGCGGTACTTGATAGGGGGTCTGAGGTTTTGATGGGTGTTGCTGCATTGAAGTCTGATTGTCTGTGCTGGTTCCCGCGAGAAGAAATAGAATTTGTGCTCTTTCTTACGTGCAGATGGCGTATGCTTTGCATTTGATGCGTCAAGGCTAAAGGGAAGGATGGCGAAGGAGAATTGGATGTAGGGGGGAGGGGGGTGGGGGGTTCAAGTGTGGGATTATGCGGGGGGAGACTTGCCGTGACGCCGTCGTAGTTGGGGAGTTGGAGGATGAGGTCTGGAAACTTCTGGGAAGGGAATCAGTCTTTTATAGCTTCTGTTGAAGCTGACGAGATTGCTTGGGGGTTTCAGGGGCAAAAAAAAGGGGGGGGGGAAGGGGAGGATAAGGAAAGCAAGTGGCATGGGGACAGGAGAAAGGGGAAAAACAGACGACTGAGTCAAGGAAAGTGGTCGAGCAAACAGGATCGACTTCAAGCAATCTACGGAGTAGATCAAGAACATATCGAGAAGGTGGAGTAAGTACCTGGATAAGTTGGGTGTATGTGGAGAGTTCTGGAATGGAGGACAGAAGGGAGGCGAGGTCGGGCAAGGTGTCTGCGGCGGCGAGGCCAATGAGGAGAGTGATGGACAGCGATCTACACATGATCATGTTGGTGAGGAGGGGGGATGGCAAGCAGAGGTCGAGGGATGATAGGCAAAGCCAGCGGTATTTGCTTTTACGTGTCGAGGAGGATGAAAACTTCGTTGAGATGATATAGGGAGTTTACAGTCTCGGCATTGACTTGTCGAAGAGAGGGAGAAAGGCGTGCGATGTAATGGAGGGCGATGTTGATATGTACTTGTCGATATCTTGAGGGCCACAATCGCGTGATGGCACCAAGTGCGATCTTTGCCTGTAACTTCGAGGGGTTGGAGGCCGAGTAAGGAAAGATACAGAATTTGAGAGGAGGCTCAAGCGCAGTGATTGATGCTTCTGTTGTCGATTCGAATGTTTGCGAGATGAAGTTCATGGGGATTAGTTGAGATGCATGTCGGGGGAGAATAGGGGCGTGGGAGGCGTTTATTATGAGAAGAGATGATCATGAGCCGGGCAATTTCTTTAGAATGGCGGTGCGAGCTGGATGACGGCGATGTCCTACGAGCTTCGATAATGGTGCAGACTGATTCAGATGGACTTGGAGGCGTTCAAAGAATACAGAGGATAGCTTTCTCGGGCTGAACTTCGTCGTGTCTCCTGAGATGGCCGTGAAGGCTACGCTGCTGGACCCTTGATGAGCATGGTGATGCTGGCTGTGGTGGACCGCTCTGTTCCTCGATGAGACGGTGATGTGGACTTCGATATGGTGGACTTCAGACATTCCATGAGGAGGGCGTTGCGGGCTGCTCATGATGAATCCGTCGGCGTTTACCGAAGATGATTCTCCTGAGACGATGAGGTTCAACGATCATGGTAGGACAGAGGCTTCAGGCTGTCGACGTCTTATTGAGATGCTGAAATGGACTGATGGTGAATTGCAGGATGTCTCATTACGATGAACACGGGGACCGATGGTGAACCTTACGGTGTCTCAATGGAATGGTCATGCAGGCTGGGTCATGACAGGTCGCTGCCGGGAGAGACCGTCTGGCAGCTGCATAAGAAGCTGGGAGCACTGGGTTGGGAAGTGAGAGGTCTCGGCAACACGCAGCGAGCCGCCTCCATGCCTGCATTGCGTGATGTGATACGAAGAACGAGCGACGGTGTTGCCTCCCCATTCACCTCGCAGAACTCGATGGGCCTCCCTACCGTCCTCGCGGACTTCGATAGACCTCTTCATGCTCCCTGCAGACTTTGAGTTGTGCTCGTCGGCCTTGCGCTGCTTCTATGAGGTCCTCGTACTCCGTACATACCGAGCTTTCCGAACTCCATGCGCCTCTTTTTGTCCTCGTGCATGGGAGTACGGAGTTCATGCTCAGGACTCAGTGCTCTCGGTGACCTGACCGCGGACTGTCTATCCAGCCGGCAGGGCGGCAGGGCGAGCCGAATGAGGACGTGGGAGTGGGGGTTCCTGCGCACGCGAGGGCGTACGAGAACGGCTTGTACGGTGGAGGATTGAAGTGTTGTGCTGGAGCAAAGGGCGTGGCGGAGAGACATGGACGGTGGCTGCGTGCCCCTGGGCGATTCAGGGACCGGAGGATGGAGAGGGGGGGGCTTTCACTGGGGCATGGGACGGGGTACGAACCAAGAGGACTTCGATGAGACAGTCTACGGAGCCGAATACGCGGTGGAACAATGGTCGGATAGGAGGATATCGTAGGACAGCTGTTCGGACAGGAGGATCTGGTAGGACATGCGAGTGTGTTTGGTTGCACGAAGGCTGGATGTGGCATTCGTGGCGGGCTTCTGTGAAGAGAACGTAGGAAGGATCACGGATGAAGAGTGTCGCGGATGGAGACGGTCACGGATGAGAAACATCACTGATGGAATAGATACGGAGTACGAAGTACAGAGTACGGAGTGCCACAGATGAGGATCACGACCTTCAAGAGGAGATGCCGGGCAGAGAGCAGAGAGGCACGGCAGAGCGCGGCGCGCTACGCGTCTTCACGTCCTTCCCCTTTCTCCTGCGCACTCAGTACTCCTCCTCATCACCAGCCTTGCTCCGCGGTAAGGGCCTGGCGATGAGGGGTTGCCGTGGCGAGGGCTTCTCGGACGCCGCCTGTTGTGCCGAGAAGGAGGGTTCTGAACTTTCCGTGCTCCATACTGACCGTGGAAAGGGGAGCTTGCCAATCCTTCGCCATCTTCTACTCCGTACGATAGGAGTTCTGGCTGTCGTGAAGAAGACGTGGGACATCTGGCATTGGGGCCTGGGGATTCAAGATCAGGGGCTGATACTCGTACGAGTTCGCTGCGGGGTTGACGCTTGCAGCTCCCGCTTCTCCGGAGAGGAAAAGGGGCTCAGGAATGAGTTTCCGGCATGGAGCTTTTCCTCATTGCGAGGACCTCATCATGGCGAGCAGCGTCAGCACATGCCGGTGCCTGTGATTCGTCCAGGGTGAGTTTGCACTTTCGGTCGAAAGGTTCTCGTACGGAGTACATGCAGCTCCGACCGAGAGCCACTAGGAGTTCGCACTGGTGGAAACATCCGGAGCGGAGGCACGCAGGAGATCGCACGGCCCGCAAAGCACCCCTTCCTCCGTACAATCCGCAGGGCCTTACGGAGTACTATCAAGACCGATGACTGGAGGACGAGATAAATCTTGGGCTTCGTGGCGGACGGGTCGTGACATCGACAGCAGGCAGACACCTTCGAGCACAGGTTATTTCATTGGGCAAAAGCAAAAGGGGGGAAGAGAGGGAGAGGGCGCGATGCTGATACGCGCACGGGCGTCCGGCGCGCGGACGGCTCCTTAGACTTTGGGGGGATGCGGCGAGGGGATGCTCCGGATGGTCTGTGGTTGGCCTGATAACGTCAATGAGGTTGGTGAAAGTTTGACGGGAGACGCATGCACTGTTGATCCCGCTTTCGTTGAAACTTTGGAGACGATCGTTCGTGCGAGTGGGTGCGTACTCGTACGAGTTCTCGTAGGGGGTGCGGTGTCAGAGGTTGGAGGATGGTGTGGACAATTCCGAGATGAGCGAGGCCATCAGCGATCCGATTTCTGGTCCGGACAACTCGGCGCCGTCTTGCCATGGATCTGGAGGGCCGGGTATGAGTACCCAAATGGTAGGTCTCCGATTGAACGGAGTAAGGGGGGGTTTCTCCGTGGTTGTGAACAGGATTGGTACGAGTACTCGTACTGCAGAGTCGTATCAAGATCGAGACTCAGAAAGAAGATGGACAAGTGCCCCATACTCCGTAGACGTCTGCCGGGACACATCTGGCCCTCTATCAAAGGGGGTTCGGTGGAGGGGGGGCCCGTGAGCCGTGATAGAGCCCAGTCCGGCCAGGGCTGTCGTCGGAGCTGAGAGGGCGCCGCCGACTTTGCGCCACCGATGCAGGGACAGCGCAGAGGGGAAGGCTCGAAAAGTTCCGCCAGTCCGGCCCGGTCGAGGCCGTGTGCGCACGCAGCGGCAACGTGCTCAGCATCGCCTGTCGTCCTGTGCGGACCGCATCGGGATACGAGATACGAGTCGGCGCCGCCCGAGGAGGGTCGCAACGTCCCGTGGGAGGGGGGATCCATTGGATCTATCGAGTCCAGGCACAGGCACGGACAGCGGCACCAAGTCCCGCGAGAAGTTGGCGAGGAGGCTGAAGGGATCCTAGGCTGGGTGGTGCGCGAAGAGGGTGCCCGTGTCTGTGGGCAGGGCTTCCAAGGTCTCGGGAGTCTGCACGAACTCGTCCGAGTACATACCAGTACCAATACTCGTATATGTAAGAGTACGGGTACGGGGACGAGTGCCTGTATCCATACCGAGTGCGCTGTGCACCGGCAAGGGGGCCGATAAGGTTCTTCGCCGGCTAGACTCTCACGGGTGAGCCCGATGGGGGCAGAGGACGATGAGGCTGAGCCAGGCTAGACAAGGTTCCGCGAGAGGGATCTGCTGGAAGAGCGGCGTAGCGTGTGCCCCTGTGCTTTGAGGCCCGGTGGAGGGAGACCCTGGAGTTCGATGCTCGGTACGGAGTACGGAGTACTCCGATACTCAAATTTCGTACTCGTACGGAGTACTCGTACGGAGTTCTTGTACTGCAGAGTCTCCAGGCGGAAACTGCAACTTGACCGAGGACTGGAGGACATGGCGCAATGATCCTTGAACTTCCTCCCACGAATGTGCAGAGTAGCTGAAGGAGAGGAGGACGGAGGAGGTGTTCTAAATTTTGGCGGTCTTGTCATCCGTTCGAGTACGGGGACATCATCCCTGGACGCTCTCAGGAAGCTGGTCTTCGCAGTGAGACGAGGCGGTCCATCCCCTCTTGCTTCTGGGATGGGGGAGGTTGTCGGTTGGACAGCTTCGTGAGGGTGGTCAGCGAGTGTTGAAGGAGTGGCGGGCGATGGATTGGCATCTCACCTACCAGTACTCCGTAAGGAGCGCTCCGTACTCGTACATACTCCGTACGGAGTGATGCCGATCTATCACCAAGATCTCACGGGAAACGGAATAGTACTCCGTACTGAGTGAAAGAGTGGATCGTGGGTCAGGAAGGACGTCGTCGGGATACGAGAGGTGGAAGACGCCATGGCTTCATCTCAACATTGGCCTTGATCTCGGTGTGGGCGGAAAAACCGCGGAAGAGCTGCTGGTCGCTTCCCCCACTGTGGCTGAGTCCTGTCCGACTGTGGCGCGTGCCTGAGCCGAGCTGGAGGGGGGTGAGATATTGGAGGGCGTGTGTATAGACGACGTAGATGGACAGTGAGACCCCTGCTCGATAGCGAAAAGCGGGGCGACGGAAAGCAGGGCGTTTGATTGGGCAATTGGCCGAACTGTGCCAGTAGGTGAATTGCTCCTACTCCGTACTCTTAGTACTGCTGCCCTCCCCAAGTAGACAGTGCCTTTAGAGGCTGCCCTAGAGGCGTCATGATGGAGTCGACAGGCATCGCATCTCCAACGAGCTGGATGGCTCGGCGCTTCGTCGTCGCACCGGAAGTCTTGGCTCTGCGTGTCTTGGGTATGACAGGGTGGACGGGACGAGCTGAAGCTGAAAGCCATGCTCCGCGGCGGGGCCACCAGAGGCCAAGAGTCCTAAGCGCGAGAGCACGCAAATAGATCAGGATACTGTACGAGGGGAGGGCAAGCAGGAGGAGGACCAGCACAAGCCAGAGGGGCGAGAGGACGAGCAGGAGATCTGCGAAGTCTTCGAGAGAGAACGATCACAAGAGGTACGAGCACCAGTACGATACCGAGGGACGCATGCATCCATACGAGTAACAGGGTCAATCCAGGTGGTAAGTCGAGTTCGAGCGGTGGTGGGATTGATGGATGGCGTTCAGATGGGTTTGCTCCAACTGGTATGGACGACAGACGTCGATCGCCTCGGAACATGACATCCCTCGATATTGGACTGTTTCGAGTTCTGTCCTGGAGATGATGGCTGGCGATTCATCCAGTCCTTGGATTGAGGTCATACCGCTGACGCTCCTCACAGTACGGAGTACGAAGCATCCCAAACGGAATGTGGTATACGGGACATCATGGGTGGACATTTGCCCTCGGCGCCCAAGAACATCCGAAGCGACCAGGACTCGTACCCGTCCTGGCATTCTCACCTGCTGAGCAAACGCTCGGAACGGGCATGGGATCCATGGACGGTGGACATGATGCAATCTGGAGCCCAGGATGCGAGGCGATGCGCACACCCCCAGGCAGGGATCATCGTCACCACCATCGCCATCACCACCACCGGCGGCACCATCAGCGGCACCACCCCTGCCGCCTGCACGTGTGTCTCGTTCCCGGTCTCAGCAGCGGGAATTGTGTCTCTCCTCGCTCACTATTTTTTGCAGCATGTTTTCTCGGCCTGTCCCAAGATGCCGCCGCGCTATGCCGGCCAATGGTTCCATGGCTGGGCCTCGCAAATGCAGCTGAAGCTTCACTGCGCCCGCGTTTCCAACGAGGCCAAGCATCGCGGCGAAGGTCCATGGATAGAAACAGAAGCAGGAAAAGGCCTTGGACGTGGTAGCATGGTGGACTGAGGCAAACAGCCCCTCTCTCACGCTCCATACATCCATCCATTCATCCAAGTCGGACTTCTGATCTTTTTTTTTCCTGCCCCTCGACGCCAACGACGGCATATGCGTGCATACTCCGTACAAACTCCCTTCATACGAGACGACCCCATCATTACCCGGGCATCACAGCAGGCCTTGTCCTCCTCCTCCTCTTCCTCCCCCTCCTTCTCCTCCTCCTCCTCCTCCGCCGCCGCCGACAGCTTCCTCCCACGTTTGTTGCACGACAACGCGTCTCGCCCGTCCGGCAATGGATCAGGATCACCCCTCACGCGCGCCCGCGGCGCCGGGCACCGTCGACCCTTCGGCCGCGACGTCCCTCGCTGCCACGCCCATGCGCTCGCTCACGCCGCTCTCGACCGGCGACCGCAACCCTTTCGCCAGCCCGGAGATCTCGCGCCCGGCTTCCAGCCAGCTTGAGACGTCGCCGACCAACAATGACGTCACACAGGAGCAAGAGCAGGAGAAGCCCGCGGGGCCGCGGTACTTCCACTCCCGGCTCGCGAAGGGGGCCACCATCGAGAAGCCGTGGCTGGACAACAGGAGCCCCAAGGAGAAATGGATCACGATATTCCCCGTCCTGGGCATCCTGGTGGGCCTCGTCATCTCGGGTCTCCTGGTCTGGGATGGGTTGAGAAGCGTGGTGCATCACAAGTACTGTCCGGTGCTCGACGACGACTTCAGCGGCGGCCTGAACCCGGACATCTGGACCAAGGAGGTGCAGGTCGGTGGATTTGGGTATGTCTTTCACTGGAAGCACCAGCATTCATACACCAATGCTTTCACCCGGCTCCATTGAGATTGAAGGTATGCCGCTTTTGAAGCAAGAGACTTACCCAAAGATCGTGTAGCAACGGCGAATTCGAGCAGACCACCGGCACTGACGAGAACGTCTTCATCGAAAACGGCCACCTCGTCATCAAGGCGACCCTCCAGGACGCCAACCTCGTCGAGAAGAACACCGTCATCGACCTCCTCAAGGACGGCACCTGCACCTCCAAGGACTACTACTCCTGCGTCGCCGCGACCAACACCTCCACCGGCAACTCGTCCATCGTCCCGCCCACCCGCTCCGGGCGCATCAACACCCTCAAGGGCGCCAAGCTGCGCTACGGCCGCGTCGAGGTCACCGCCAAGCTGCCCGAGGGCGACTGGCTCTGGCCGGCCATCTGGCTGCTCCCCGTCAACGACACCTACGGCCCGTGGCCCGCCTCCGGCGAGATCGACATCATGGAGTCGCGCGGCAACAACCACACCTACGCCCAGGGCGGCAATAACATCATCTCCTCCGCGCTGCACTGGGGGCCCGACCCGGCCAACGACGCATGGTGGCGCACCAACAACAAGCGCTCCTCCCTGCACACCACCTACTCCAACAACTTCAACACCTTCGGCGTCGAGTGGTCCCAGAAGTACCTCTTCATGTACGTCAACAGCCGCCTCCTCCAGGTCCAGTACGTCAACTTCAACAAGCCCATGTGGGACCGCGGCGCCTTCCCCGAGTCCACCGCCAACGGCACCCGGCTCGTCGACGTCTGGAGCCAGACGGGCAACAAGAACACGCCCTTTGACCAGGACTTCTATCTCATCATCAACCTCGCCGTGGGGGGCACCAACGGCTGGTTCGAGGACGGCAAGTCGGGGAAGCCGTGGCTCGACCACTCGCCCAATGCGAAGAGGGACTTTTGGCAGGCGAGGGACTCGTGGCTGCCGTCGTGGAAGTCGCCGCAGATCGAGGTCTCGCGCGTCCTCATCCAGCAGCAGTGCGACGGAGGGGAGCTGTGAACACGGACTCCCAGGACTCCTCCTGACTTGGAAGTCTTGTTTACCCACCTCTTTTCGGATGGTTTTGCATTTCCCTTGGTAATCGAGCAGGATACGAGCATGCTCCGGCACAAATCTCACGGCCAAATCTCACAGCATACCTTTTTCTTCCCCTTCTTCCCTTTTTCCTTCTAGATTTGTTTTGTTCTGTTTCCATTTGACTTGGGGTCCCATCTTTGGTGTCCATCTGGTTTGTCTGGTCTGTTTGTCTGTACGCAACCTCGAGTCTTCTTCACATGATAATCAATGACTCGACTGGGAATAGATGCAGATGGGGGGATCCTCAAGGTTCTGGCGCAAGCAGCCACCTGTACAACAATACATGCATGAAACGGCCCACCATCTTGATACGAGGTCCTCAACTACGAGTCTGTTATTTCTCGCCTGTGATAATGGGGAGCAGTCAGCACTGATCGCCATCCAAACATGAGTGGATCATCAAGTCGATGACTGAAGACTCATACGCCGTACGAGTACGAGTACAAGGAGTATGTGTGGGTAAGTGGTACTGCTGGTAATGGCATGGATGATGATAACGGCCCCTTCTGCATCGTGATGCTCACCCCCCTACGGAATAGTGGTCCGCATACTCCGTACTCATTCCCAACACTCGGCATCCTCACCCCAGCACTCGGCATCTTCCGGTCCCGTAACCCATCGACAGAACCACAGCCCCGATGCAGTAGGGATCATCGGCACGCCTATCATCATCACCATCACCAATCATCATCGGGAATCATCATCAAAGCAGAAGATAGGAGTATTTGACTCCCTCGTACTCCGTACATACTCCGTACGAGCAGCCCAGGCGCCGGCAACGCAGTCATCATCGCAAACGATACTCCGTGATCCGTCGTCCGTGATCCGAATCAAATACTGGTATGAAATACTCCGTACTACGGAACACTCGTTTGAAGTATGAAGTATCAAGCATGAAGCACTCCGTACTCCAAATGAAGTATCAATGTGCTCCGTACTCGTACTCGTACTCCGTACTCTACCACCAGTTAGGCACCGGCATGTCACGCAGGCATCCCGCGACGGCAAGCCCTCATCCGGCGAGGCTTCCGCTAGCCCGCCAAGCCGGCCGCCCGTGGTGACATAGATGACGGGCGGACGCCCTCGGGGATCGTGGAGCTCGTTGGGGCGATCTGACTTTTTTGGACTTTCTGGGGCGATGACGACTCAGGGAGCGAGGGCAGCAAGGTCGGAAGGATGGCGCCCTTGATTTGTGTTTCTTTCAGGGGTCCTGGAGGAGGCTACGGGTGGATGATGACGGATTGAGGATGGAGGATCACGATTGATGCATGGATGGATGAGGCCGAGGTCTACGGAGTACTCCGTACGAGTACCGGTGGGGAAGCCATGAGAGGATCCTGCCCGAAGCAGTCTGCGCGGCGGGCGAGTCCTCCGTACTCGTATTCATATCTGTATGGATCTCAGCATGAGTGAGTATGAGCATGGAGAGGGCGCGTTGTGTGCGTTGTGAGAATCATGTGAAGAGTACGAAGTATACTCCGTAGTACGAGTACGAGTACGGCGTGGCATTGAGGCGTGCATCTTGCGGCACAAGCCGCGTTGGGGCTGATTGCGCATGTCTCCCACTTCATTCTCCTTATCCCATATTTCCACATGTCATCTGCTTTCGATGATCAACATCTCTCTGGGTACGAGTACGAAGGAGATGGCGAGTGCGGAGTACGGAGTATGAGTGTTGAGGATGTTTGGACTCTTCCTGTCGTCCACACGGAGGATTCCACCGTTTGATGAGGTCAGACAGTGCAGGCGTGTGGCGGAGATGAGGAGACGTGATGGCTGAGATCGAGCTGAACTCTATGTGCGACCCCGACTGACGCCTTCCACGGGCCTTCTCTGTCGTGGAGCGAGGATCTTGTTCCTTAGGGGGCTCAAGTTGGAGCATCTCATGGGGGGAAAGGAGGACGGAGGACACAGCTTGGAGTCGGCCGTGGCATGGCACGTTTCTCGCAAGAACTTCAGAGAATCATGCTCCACGAGACCTGTACAAGCACAGGATGGATGCCACTGGTACGAGTGCTCCGTAGAAGAGGATACAAGTACGGAGTACGGAGTCCCAAGTACTCTGTTCTCCATGTTCCCGGTCAAAGTGAGGGTTCAAGGTTCGAGGCAATGTTCGGTCGGGGTGAGTGTTCAAGGTCGACCCTGGGTCAGGATGAGGGATCAGGGCAAGTTTTGGTGATCAGGGGATGTGGTCGGTGTCAGAGAAAGTGCTCGACGAGGTGTCAGAGAAGATGTCAGAGGCCAAAGAGGGTGTTCAATATCAGAGAGTGTGCTCAATGTCAGAGGGACCGTGGGTCAAGGTTGAAGTGGGTGTTCGACGGTAGAGTTTGGATACCGGATGAAGCGGCGCGGCAAGGTGCAGCTGGGCTGCGCGCGGCGTGCCAGATCGACCGCGTTGGCTCCCCATCCGGCGCCGACAGCCGCAATGACCGCTCCGTTTGGGACCTTTTGGGGGCGATGGACACCCACTGGAAGAACCAGTGGTACGGAGTACGAGTTCGAGTACGAGTACTCGTGCTCCAGAGATGGACGAACAAGAAGTGCTCCACACTCCGGGCTAGCGGAAGAGGCATCTCGTGCTCCGTACTCTGTACTAAAGGAAAAAAAAAAGTCAGCATACTCGTCTCCCGAGCCCAGTGAGAAACGCTCAGACAACGACGAGCTGAAGAGAGGACCCGGAGACGATGGAGAAGCAAAAGGGGGCGAGAACGATCTCGAATCGCAACTTGGGCCGGCCCCCTGGCTAGAGACTGCAAAATTTTCGTCGCGGTTAGCCGTGCTGCGTCGACGCTGGGAGGAGATAGCGGGCGGGGGATGGCGGATGACGGATGAAAGGGATGGATTGCGATCGCCCTGGCCGGGGAAGGTGAGCAACGGAAGGGGGATGGTGGGCGCGCGCCGCGCCGGCGTGAGGCTGATGGTCGGCGGCGGTCACCTTGAGGATGAAGCCGGTGAGATCAGGACGACCCTGTCCGAGGGGTCTGAACTCGATACAGTACGAGCACGAGTACTCCGTACTCCGTACAAGTACGAGAACCACGAGGACGAGCACTCGCAGTCTGCGATCGAGAAGCCATCCATCACAGGGGCCGGGATTCCCGACCTCGTTCAGGTACTCGTACTCGCACAGATATGATCTGGCTTTCAGCACGTCCGAGTGGCAAAGTGGATAGAGGCGGATGCCCAGGGTCCATGAGAGGGAGGCCCTGTCGTTGGGGTCGTGGGGCATGCCGTGCTGGCTTGATTGCTACATAGCATTTGCATGTCCAAACAGCCCGTCTCCCTCGGCTCGAGTAATGTACGCGTATGGGATACGAAAAGCCTTGTAGGGCACCGTTCCTGCATGAGAGAGGTCAGATACACGGACTCTGTGATTGTGCTTCGTCCTCGTACTCGTACTCGTACTCGTACAAGCACGAGTACGAGATGGTACTGGTACCAGCAGCTGCGTCGGCATGGCATGATGCTGACAAGGGGCTGTGATGATACCTGCTGGATCCAAGCGCATCGGGTTCGCGCATACGGAGTACGAGTACGGAGTACTGGTAGCCATGCCTGGCCTTACCGGTGGAGCGTTCGATGGCTGCGCGGGCGGCTTCTCGTCGCTGACGGGCACACGGAGAACAAGTACGCAAGACGGGTTCCAACGATGACGATGGGGACGTTGCCTGAAGGTTGAGGGTCGAAACGAGACATCGTCGTCTGCGCGAGCCGCCCCCGCGCTGGGGCCCGAGCTGGAGGAGACCCTAACCCTGGGCTTCCGCTTGCCGCCGAGATCCCAATGCCAGAACGCCTATTAATAGGTGCTGCTGCTGCGCCACAGGCCGTCCATGAGAGTGCAATTGGGGAGATTTACGGTCGTGATTGGCCACGGCAACAGCAGATGGGTGCCCTTGACCACACGCCCCCCCACCCCCCCCCCGCCTCCTCGCCCCAAATGCCCCAATCACCCACACCCTGCCCTGGTCCCCTGCCCTGGTCCCCTGTCAAGTCTCCACTCCTTCCTTCCTGCCCCCCCCTCACCCTTTCCTTCCCCTTTCTCCTCCCCGGGCCCTGAGCGCCTTCCCCAGCGCGTCCTACCAGTACTGAGGAGCACTACTACTACTACTACTACTAAGTACTCCGTAGTACTCCGTAGTACTTAGTAGTAGATCACACACACCGCACCTAGTGGGAGTAATAGAGAAAGAGCCCGGCATGGGTGCCCGCTGCGATTGGGTCGCGACTGCTCCCAAGGGGGCAATCTCCTGCGCTCGACAGGGGCGGGCTGCTCCTTCCCTCCCTGCAAATCGCAGGCCGGCCAGCCGCGGCGTGCGACTGCGGTTGGAATTGGCAGGCGGCGGCGCGTCGCGGCTTCCCGTCGCCAGCGGCCGGCGGCCAGGAACCTCAACGTTGCCAAAGACGCGGGCCTCGCTGGGATCGTGGGATTTTCCCTTCCCTCTATCCTCATCCATCCACGGCCATCCTCGTCCATCCTCGTCCATCCACGGCCATCCATGAGGCCTCGAACTCAATCCCGAACCATCATCCATGGACACAATGCGTTCCTCGACCTGGATGACCGCCTTTCCCCTGCGAGCAAGCGAGCGAGCACAATGTCCACCGGGTGGAGCAGGTGGCTCAGTCTCCCGACGAGTTCGTCCCCGTACTGGTACGGAGTACGGACTCCTCGGACTCATACTACCAGGAGGATCTGTCCAGCATGTCATCGCCAGGCACGTTCCAGAGATTATGACGACAATGGCGATGACGATCCGGTTCAGGCGGACCCCGAGCCTGCGACCGCGAGGGGTCGACAGGAGCGACAGGTGCGTGTCTCACAATCTGACCTCTGCGTCTGAGACGCTGTTCCTGACGTCCGCCGCGGGCGCTTACGAGTATGAGTACTCATACGAGATGGAGACGAAGGACGAGTCCTCCGTGCTCCTGGATCATCTCGAGACATCTTGATGTTCAGCAGGCCTGGAGGCGTCTTGCAGTGCCTGGGCGGCGCCAAACCTCCTGTGGATAGTCCCGTGGAGAGACAAGACGATTTGTGGGGTCGGGAGGAGGGGGGGGGGGGAGGGGGGCTTCTCCATCGGGGAATAGCGCCCAGCAGCGAAGCTGCAATTTTGACTCGTACTCGTACGAGTACCGGATTCATTCCACTGCGCAGCTCGAGCAACGACGAGCACGGGCGGCCATCACCCAGTCGTGCCCGGAGCGCTATGCGTGCTGCGCAGCGCGCAGCGTATCAACCCCGGCGTGCATCACCAGCCCTGCTGCTCGCGCCTGCGAGGACGGGGGTCCAGCTGCCGTCGAATCCCTCGCCATGCACATGCGGACAAATATCCCAGCAAACGCAATGGCCTCCATTCCATTCCGACGATGGACTCGCACGAATCCAGAGAGAGGACGTTCACGAGGCCGATAAGGCAGAAAATCAAGAAATAACGGGCGCAATTTGCGCTGATGCCCATACGAGTACTGGTACGATTACTGAGGAGTCTGGGGCAGATTTCCCAAACGAATGCCGGAATATCCGTCTGAAGTCGTGCCCGTGTTCGTGCGAGTGAAGAGAACTGGCACGAGTACGGAGTCCGCCGTGCCCGTACGCACTCGTACGAGTAACGGTGAGTCCCCTCCCATCCCCAACCCAGATGCCGTACCCTTGATCTGATGGCTGGCGAGCACAAGAATTGGCGTGCTGATGCTCGTATAGGTACTCCGTGCTTCCCACGAGTTCTTGTACTCCGTACTCGCTCTCTCACCGAAAGGGCCGAGTGTTCGAGCTCGCACGGGGCGGAATAAATACATCCATATGAGTACTCCGTACTGCATACGCCATACCAAGGCTCTCGTGCCAAACTTGTTGTTTCGGGATACGGGAAGACGGCCCCTCATTGTTCAGCGATCGTTGGCTCTGCTGAAACCCCCACCGAAGCCTCCGTCCCTGCTCGTCCGGTCAACGGGAGAGGTCTTGGTCTTGACCCTCCCTCACAAGTGTCGTCGCCATCATCATCAACAACAGCAAAAACAGCACTGGCCTGATCTCAGGGGAAGCTGCGTTTCTGGCCGCCGCCCTCTTTTTGCCGCCTCCCTCTGGCCCCCCGGGCGTCTTCCATGTCTAGAGACATCCATGGGTAGTGCTAAACTCTAAGCGGCGAAGCGGCAATCATCTCTCCGGAGCTGGTTCGCCGTGGCTTGCTTGAGTCGATAAACAGTCAGCGGAAGTACGAGTCCGAGGTGCGGACAGCCACACGAGTGCGAGTACGAGAATAGCACGAGTACCCCGTAGTACTCTGTATTTCGTACGGAGTACTCCGCAATCCGTACCGAGTAGGTCCATGGACCATATGGCGTGCCCACCTCGTATCAGTATGAGTACGGGTACGGAGTACTCCGCACTCGTACGAGAACTCAGACTTATAGGGCTACTGTTTCTCTGACGCGGGCAGCGGAGCGTTCCGCAGTTTGTCACCCTCCAGCATCAAGCTCGTCGATGCTCGGGCTCGCGCTTTTGCGGATGCCAAAAGTCAAGACCCGCTATGGGGCACGGAATACTGGCCGGTTGGTCAACCTCATTGTTGCTGCTCGGCAAGCGGCATGAGATGGCTGAAGGACTTCACGGCAAGATACTGATCTTCGTGCCATTTTTGCTCATCCCTCAGCAGGTATTTCGTGGGCGGACTCAATACGAGAACTCGTCGCCGTACGAGTACGAGTATGAGTACTCCGTACTTCGAAATACTTCAGATACGCAGCAGTATTCACGGGCACTCCGTATATGTACGAGTATATGTACGGAGGATCTACTCCGTACTCCGTACTCGGTCGAGCACTTACAAGCACGCAGTGGGTATCGACTCATATGCACGTCTGCAGCTTTTGCTCCCAAGGCCAGACACGCCACAACGGTATTCACACCCCCTCTCGCCTCGGCAAACCCCTGCTCGCCGCCAATGAGCCTGGCGTTGTCCGTCCAGCTCCATCTCGATTGCCTGAAGGAAGAAGAGCTAGTCGAGCTTAGGAAGACACCATAGCCGGGGGGTGGAGGAAAACAGCAAGAGAGAAAAAATCTCGGTGGGCAGAGAGATCGAGAGCGGGAAGAACCCGATCGAGCGGTCGTCTCGTCCATTGACGCCCTCTTCCTGGGCCGCGCGGGTCGGAGCAGGGTCTCATCGACCCTGTCCTGTACTCGTACTGTGACCCTCGCTGGGTTGACAGCCTCTCAAAAAGCTCGTTGCTGTCTGACTGTTAATCTGCAGACCTCCCACCGCACCTCAGCTTCTGCGAATACTTTATCCTCATTCTCGTCTCACACCATCAGCCTGATCTTCTTGCATCTTCTTCTTCCTCCTCATATCGGACTCGCCCTCGTTACTGTCCTTCGTTTAATTTGATCCTACCGGCCGGGCCTCGAACGTTGGAGATTCGATATCGGCCAGCAAGCATCCGTTCATCACGAGGCCAACAACAAAGAGGGGTTCCAGAACGACCTCTATAATATCATTGATTGCTGCGACTGGCACCTTGATCCCCATCCTCGCTCTACCTATCGAGTACTCATCTATCAACCGATCTCCCCCCGGTACTGGAGAAATCCTCTCGCTACAGCTCGGCACCACCATCGTGCTTCTTGTTGGTTCTTGTCTGACGCATTGCCTCGCCCACCTCGGCACGATTTCCAATAATACTTCAGCCACGACTCGGATGTCATTTTCGTGAATCGTCGAGTCTTTTCTCGCGTCAATTTCAGACGTGTGCAGTGCAAAATCGGGTAGTTTGCAGGCCACTGGGACACGGGAGAGGTTTTGGGAGAAGAGATTAAAGAAAAGAAATTCTTAGAGGATATCAGGAGAAAAGAGGAACACGGGCGCTCTCGTCTGAGTGAAGACGCCTTTCATCCCTTTCTTTTCCTTCCCCTCGATTGTCAGAAGCGTGCGGCGCATCATTTACAATGGGTTTGCGCAAGTTCATCGGCTCGAAGGAGGAGATTCGGGCCGCGGCGGAGCCGGCCTCAGAAGCCGGCCCGGCCTCAGCCCCAACGCCGCCCTCGGGACCCGTCCCGCCTCCTCCGAGACTCCAGAATCACAGCAACACCTGGGTGGACACCCCTCGAGGGAGCATAGGCCCTTCCGGTCTTCATGGCCACATACCTCGGTTTTCCTCGCGGTCTCATTCACTGCTGAATCTGTCCGGCCAGTCGTCGCCGTCAACGCACAGCTCGTTAATGCTCGACGACATCAAGCATGAAGTGATGGTCAATTATCTGTACCAACAGCAATGCTCTCAGTTCTGGGTCGGCGATGAGACCGGTGAGGTCGAGGGAGTGCTCCTTCGCAAGGCTCGCGGTCACTACATGGCCTGCCCTCCTCAGCTGGCCAACTCGCCGTTTGCTTTGGCTTGCGCCGCTCTCAATCTTCAGGTGAGGTCCTACAGTTCTCCCGTTTTGACTTGGGAATGAGGATGGTACCTTTTCATGTCGTAATGGAGCGATGCTAATATCTGTCATAGTGCGCAATGACTGTCAACTCGCGTGTCATCAAGACCTTCCTGCAATTCTCGCCCGACGCCTTGGACGTCCCCTTGATGAACGGCCTGCGCGTGCAAATTCTGCCCACCATGGAGGATCTTCCCCGGGCTCGCAAGTATCAATTCGCCGCCTTCGTCGCCTCCGAGGGCCTCCTGATCGTCTGGGATGACGACGCGCCCCAGCTGGTGCAGCGCGCCAAGGCTATCGAATCTGAGCTCATGGAGCTGGTCTGGAAGGCTGGTGACAACAACAACGGCAACGAGGAGAGCGACGACGAGAAGCGGACGCAACTTCCCGAAGCTCCCGAGATCGACGAAGAGAGTGGCCAGATCAAGCCAGAGACTCGCCCGGTCCACCTCCAGAACTCCGTCCTTGTTGCCCTCTCGCTGTGTCTCGTCACGGTGTCCTTGGGCGCTGCCTGGCGACAGCTTGCGATCCAGGTGTCCGTGGACAGCAACTACATCCGTCTGGCTCTAATCCTCATGGCCCCGGTGCAAGTCTTCTTCACGCTTTTCTTCGCTCAAGTCATTATGGGAGGCTTGGCCCAGATCTTCGGTCCCGTCCGCCAGCTCTCCATCAACTCCAAGTATTACTCGGCGAAGCCACCGCCCCGCCTGCAGACCGCCACGCTGCCCCACATCACGATCCAGTGCCCCATCTACAAGGAGGGTCTGGCCGGTGTGATTATCCCCACGGTCAAGTCCATCAAGCAGGCCATGTCGACGTACGAGCTTCAGGGCGGCTCCGCCAACATGTTCGTCAACGACGACGGTCTTCAGCTCATCTCCGAGGAGGACCGCCAGGCTCGCATCGAGTTCTACGCGGACAATTGCATCGGCTGGGTGGCTCGGCCTAAGCACGGCGAGAACGGCTTCCTTCGCCGGGGCAAGTTCAAGAAGGCGTCCAACATGAACTTTGCGCTCATGATATCGTGCAAGGTCGAGGAGAAGCTCCAGGCCATCAACCGCCATTCCGAGTGGAGCCAGAACGACGAGGCGATAGCGTACGAGGAGGCTCTCAAGGAGGTCCTCGACGCCGACGGACGCGCCTGGGCCGACGGCAACATCCGCGTCGGCGACTACATCCTCCTCATCGACTCGGACACCCGAGTGCCCGCCGACTGCCTGCTCGACGCCGTTTCCGAGATGGAGCAGTCCCCCAGTGTCGGCATCATGCAATTCTCCTCTGGCGTCATGCAGGTCGTCCACACCTACTTCGAGAACGGCATCACCTTCTTCACGAACCTCATCTACACTGCCATCCGGTACACCGTCTCCAACGGCGACGTGGCCCCCTTTGTCGGCCACAACGCGATCCTCCGCTGGTCCGCCATCCAGCAGGTGGTGTACCAGGACGAGGACGGCTACGACAAGTTCTGGTCTGAGTCGCACGTCTCCGAGGACTTCGACATGTCTCTGCGGCTCCAGTGCAACGGCTACATCATCCGCCTGGCGGCCTGGGCCGGCGAGGGCTTCAAGGAGGGCGTGTCGTTGACCGTCTACGACGAGCTTGCGCGTTGGGAGAAGTATGCCTACGGATGCAACGAGCTCCTCTTCCACCCGGTCCGCACGTGGCTCTGGCGCGGGCCGTTCACGCCGCTTTTCCGCCGCTTCCTCTTCTCCAGTATCTCGCTCACGTCCAAGGTGACCATCATCTCGTACATCGGCACCTACTACGCCATCGGCGCCTGCTGGCTGCTCACGACGATCAACTACTTCATCATGGGCTGGTTCAACGGGTACCTGGACAAGTACTACATGGACTCGTGGAAGGTCTTCTTCTCCATCATCATCGTCTTCAACGGCCTCGGCAACGTCGCGCTCGCGATCATGCGGTACCGCACCGGGGAGCGCACCCTGTTCTTCGCGCTGGTCGAGAACTTCATGTGGACGCTGATGCTGGCCATCTTCCTCGGCGGGCTGTCGCTGCACGTCAGCCAGGCGCTGCTGTCGCACATGTTCGAGATCGACATGTCGTGGGGCGCGACGAGCAAGGAGGCCGAGTTCTCCAACTTCTTCATCGAGGTACCCAAGGTGCTCAAGAAGTTCAAGGTGTCCATGGTCTTCTCGCTCATCTTCATCGCGGGCATGATCATCCTCGCGGTCGCGCCCTTCGTGCCCTTCGACTGGAGGATCAAGGACTTTGTCGCAATCCTGCCCATGTCGACGGTCTGCGTGAGCCACTTCCTACTGCCGCTGGCCCTGAACCCCGCGCTCATGACCTTCTCCTGGTAGAGGTCATTTCTTCCTTTTTGTTTCTCTCGTTTTCTCTTTCATCGTCATCGTCGTCTCTCCGTCTTGTGTTTTTTGTCGTCCTCCGTCTTCGTTTGTCTTGGACATCACCTAGAAGGGGGGGAGAAGGACGTCCAGATCAGGGAAAAGAGCGTTTGTGTCCGCAGTTGGGGGATGTAATGGATATAAAAAAAAGAGAGCGGTGGAAGCAAAACAGAACAAGACAGAACGCCGGAATCTTTTCCGCTATGTTTGTTCACACTTGCTTGGCCGGGTCTTTCCACCTCTGAAGCAGGATGGGGAAACGGGTCAACCGGGCATCACCATGATTTTCACATCCGCGAGCCACGACGGGAGTCTGGCTCCTGCAGCTCCCCTATAGATCTAGATATATAACGGCCGTATATGAGGGACGCGCGAGGGGGGGGGGGGAACAGTCAGTCATCGGGCGTTCTATTTCTTTTCCTTTGTGTGGGCTGGAATCCTGGGTTTGAGACATTTCGGAGATCTTCCTCCCGGCGTATATAGTATTTGATTCGATATACGGAGAGCTATGAGTGATATTAGGCATGGGGGTGACGACGACTCGTTAGTATACGAGTACCGTGTCTGAGGGGAAAAGGGAGGGTTTGATCTGTGTCGATGAATGTTTGGATGCATCTATGGGTATGGACTGGGTACGGATAGGGTATGAGGAATGGGCACTGGATCATGAGGAATGCTATACTCCGTACCTCTCCGTACATCTGATGCCATCGCACAGATCGAGTCGCTGATTTCATGACGATGATGGTCCTCCACCCTGACCCTAACCCTAACCCTACTAGGTAGTCGTCATCGAGCCCGACCCTGGCCCTTCCTCCGCATTCCGACCCTGAGCCCTAACCCTGATATCTGAATTCCTGCTCACCGCCGGGGCCACAGCTCGTCCAGGTAAACAAACAATATACGGAGTACGGATTCGCATGACCAGCTGTGATGGATGGAATCTATGGATTGACCTCCATGGATCGTCGACGTTCACATGATGAGCCGAGACGCAAGATGCAACGAGGCGAGGCAACGTGGTTTGTGCATGGCCTCCAGTGCCTCCAGTGCCTCCAGTGCCTCCAGTGCCTCCGAGGATCCATCCATGACGCCCGCGCCGCGAGGATCGTCGAGCATCATCCACCTTGCATACTACTCCGTACTAGTAGTACTCGTACCTCATCCACGTGCATATCTCTATTGATCCTACATTCGCCTGTGCATCGTCGTCCATTCCTAGCAGCAAGCACTCCCTCATGCTCGGCTGGTGACGACCAGGCCCTGGGATATCCATCCAATATCCTCCCTCCGTCATAGGACCTGCCCGGCGCAGCCAAGCGGCCGCCGCATACGGAGAACCGCATACCGCATTCGTGCTCGCCCGCATCCCTTCGACGACGAGGGTCTCGACGAGGGTTCCGACGAGGGTCTCGACGAGGGCCTCGACGAGGGTCGGCGGTGATTTCGTCATTGTCGAGGTGAGCCCTCAGAAACAGGTGAGTACGTCTTCATACTGCCCGACCCCCCCGACCCCCCCCCCCCCATTGAGCAGCGGACACTGACCGTGGACTCTCTTCCCTTCAGAGCAAAGGACCAGCTGGGACTACAGCAATCATGGCCATGACCTCCAGCGAGGCATCGCGGTCGTCGTCGCCCGCCCCGTCCGCGCGCCTCCCGCCCGTCCCGGCCTCCCCATCCGTCTTCTCCCTCGCCTCGACGACGACAGCAGCAGCGGCCAACCCCCTCGCCGGCTACGCCCTGCCCATGCCCCCCCCCCGTCCCGCCCACGTCGTCATCACCAAGGCCGACCTCTCCCGCTCCCAGGAAGCCTACGCCGACCTCCTCGCCTCCGCCAAGTCCTACCGCCTCGCCCTCGCGGCCCTCTCCACCGCCGCCTCCACCCTCGGCTCCGCCCTCGAAGCCTGCGCCCGCCTGAAGGAAGCCCGCGCCGAGCCCCTCCCCGGATCCGGCGCCTCCGCCCCCGGCACCTCCCGCGGGCCCGGTGGCGCCACCACCACCACCACCACCATCACCACCACTACCACCACCACCACCGTCCCCCCCGCCGCCACCGCCTCCGCCAGCTTCGCCGCCTCCGCCGCGCCCCCCACCGCCTGCACCGCCGACACCCTGCTCTCCGCCTCGGGCGTGCACCACCTCGTCGCGAACCACACCCAGATCCTCAGCGAGACCGTCTACCGCTCCTTCGAGGTGCCCCTCCTCCACGACCTCGACAAGTGGCACGCCCTCATCGACGACGAGGACGAGACCTACCAGCAGGACATACGGGCGCAGAGCAAAGAGGTGAAACGCCTCGAGAAGGAGGGGCTCAAGCTGCACAAGCAGCGCAGGCGGGACGTGGCGCGGTTCCGCGCGCACCTCGTCGAGCTGACGCGCCAGCTGGACGGCCTGACGGCCCTGCACGCGGGCCATGCGCGCACGCTCCTGCGTGAGAGCCAGGAGACGAGCGCGCGGATCGTGGACGCCTCGTGCAGCTTGGTACGCGCCGAGGTGGACATCTTCGAGAGCCTGGCCCGCAAGGGCTGGTCGGGCGGCGGGCTGGACGATCTGCTCGAGAAGGGGCAGGATTTGTTCGCCACCGAGGACGACGGCGACGCGCACGGGCACGGGGGCGTCGGCGGCGTGGTCGGCGGCGACGGGGTTAAGCTCTTCTCGATCCTGCCACCCAAGAGCATCCTCGCCGACTCGGCCTCCGCCGCCGCCGCCGCAGCCGCCCTCGGGCCCGAGAGCAGCCTCCTCATCGAGGCGACGGATAGGTATCAGTCCCTCGCGGGGGCTGCCGCCCGCGCCGAGCGCAAGCACTCCAGCGCGGACACCGACAGCGTCTTCTCCGCAGACTTCAACAAGCCTCGAGGCGCACGCCCCTTCTCGCCCCAGCCCATCCGCCGGCCCCCCACCGACGTGACCTACGACACCCTCTCCGGCGGCGCCGAGCCCACCAGCACCGCACTACCCCTTCCCCCCACCATCGAGAACGACAGCATCGACCCCAGCGCAAGGAGCCTACAAGACGCACATAACAACGACATCAACAGCAACAGCAACAGCAACAGCAACAGCAACAGCAACGACAAGAACAGCAGCGATGACGTCGACCCAGCAACCCCCCAAGACGATCCCAACCCGGGCATGACACCGCCCCACGACGACAACCCCGCCTCCTCCTCCTACGATGGTGATGATGACGACAACGCCGAGGCAAGACCACCCAGCGACTCCCTCTCCGACCGCGAAAGCCTCCTCACAAACGAAGACTCCGCGCACTGGGACGCCCACGACCCCAGCGAGGAAGTCTACCGCCTGAGGCGGCGCCGCACGACCCAGGACTCGGGCGTGAGCGATATGCTGCTCGGCGGGAGGGGCAAGATGCTGGGGGAGAGGGGGGACGGTGATGATGGGAGGGAGGGGGCCGAGAGGAGGGTGCTGGGGGCGGAGCCGAGTCCGGAGTCGGCGTGGGGGAGTCCTGGGAAGGTGGATTTTGGGGGGTGATCGCCCTCTCAGTGCTGCCTCCTCTTGTCTCCCGCGTCTGATGTGGCACAGCAACACACATCGACACACTCCACCTCCTCCTCTCCTCTCCTCTCCTCTCCTCTCTCTCTCACTTCTCTTTTCTCGCCTCCTCCTCCCCTCCTTCTCTCACATCTCTCTCTTCTCCTGTCTATCGTCTCTGGTCTCCTGACCTCTCTTCTTCTCGTCTCTCCTATCCCATCCATCTTCCTTTCCTCACGTCTCTCCCATCTTCATCTTCAATCCCGCGTCCTTCTCTTTCTCTCTCTCTCAGACTTCTTTCTGTTCCTGAAACTCCTCAGGCCCAATCTCAGCATCGCTCTCCAAAGATTGTCCTTTCTGTTTTCTTGTTCTCTTTTCGTGTGCATGTCGCCTTGGTTCCTCTTTTCCCGCTTTTGAGGTGTGTGTTTTGTGTCCCCTTCAGGAATGCGTTTTGTGTCTTCTTTTTAGGTGTGTGCTGTGTCCCCTTTTAAGGTGTCTGTCCGTTCTTGTCTGTTGTCTCGACGTCCTTGGCGTGACTAGATGTAGCCGCGATTGCGCCGGACCGTGGTTCTTGATGAGGACTGTTTCTTTTTGGGATTGGCTTCTTACGAGGTTGACTGTTTCAACGTTGACTTCTGATGAGGTTTATTTCTTGTGAGGTTGACTTCTTACGAGGTTGACATCTAGGGGCTGGCTTGGCCGAGGTGACTTCAACAAGGTTGACCTTTTACGAGGTTGACATCTACGATGTCAGCACGATGTCAGCTGGTTTGCGAGGCCGATGTCTACGAGCTGAACGGGCTGTTCTCAGGATTAGGTGTCTTCCAAGGAATCGTTTTTGAGGGCCTGTTTTTAGGGCCTGTTTACGGGGGGACTGGTCGCGATCATAGGACAGGAGTATGCATGCAGGTAGAGCCCGCGGGAGCATTTGATAGATATCCTTACACAAAAATTGTTATACGATAACTGGCTTGCGGGTCGTGAGGAACAGGAGGCCGTGCTGCCTCGGAATCCGGATGACTTGTAGATGTCGTGAGAAAGCTTGAGGATGACGTGCCCCCTGAAGCCGGATGGCTCACCGTGTGGGGCGAGGCGTTGCATGTTCTCTCGGGAAAGGTCTAGATGAGAATCGCTGAAGGTGTCGTGCGAGGATGACGGTTGTGAAGAGCCGAATCGAGGGGGTTGGCTGAGCGTGATACCCTCGTGCGACGAATACCCTATTGCCGCGGTCTCTTCGCGAGGAATACAATCAGCCCCTACGGACTCCTTGCGAGGGATGCCGACGCGGTCTTGAAGCGGCTCTGTACGGTTTCTTCGCGAAGGATGGATCAGTGTGGTATGTGGTCTAGAATGACAATTGCCTCGGCTATTCGGAGTACACAGAGTCTGTCTTTTCGACGTACTGTGTTCCATTATTTTGTTCTCTTTTTGATTCGTCTCGTTTCGCTCCGTCTTGTGGTAAATCAATATACTTTGTCTTGTCAGATACGAATCTTGAAGTCTTCTTTTGATGGGGAATGTTGTTTGGATGTTGTGTTGTTCAGGGGCTATGTTGGCTCGAGTCTATCAGGGTGCGGGGGACGAACACTCCGAGTCGACCTGCGAGGGTTTCCACGTTGCTATCAATCTTTCATCTTGGATGGGCGAAATCGTGTCTTATCTTCCATTCCACGAAGCAGAAGAATCTCAACTGCGACTTGTGCCCGAGGAGGGATTCGAGGATCGACGTGGCCTTGCTACTGACGTTGACACCACCATTGAGTAACCGTATGAAGACCTCCGGCCCTTGCTGCCACCTTTCAGGGGTCAGATCGGAACAACATGGCCGTGTGACTCACAATGAGCCCTATTTCGAGACGACCCAGCTATGCTTCAAATCTGGAGGGACTCATGTAGAAGACACGGCCTTGTCACTCGAATCAAAGTCAGTCGAGGTCTTGGCTTTGCCACTCGAATTCGAGTCATCGAGAAGATATGGCTTGCTTCGTGGATCGGGATCCTTTCGGAAGAAACCCTGGTCTTGCTACAGATGCAAAGAGGCATTGCAGGGACAATACAATAGATGGCTTTTGTACTTGAATCAGAGTCCTTTCGGAACCCCGGATCTGGCTACTGCTGCGAAGGAGCCATCCATCCGCAATTGTGGCCCTGTGAAGCACCTCTGCCGTCGAGATGTCTCTCGAGGACGAGGTGGAGGGTTGAGAAGAATGAGGGCTGCGCGCCTCTGGTCAGGACTGTTCTTCTCGTCGGGAGATCGTCTTTCTTTCTGTCCGTCAGGTCTTCTGTTCATCTCCACCAGCACGCCTTTTCGCTTGTCTGAGCCGGTCATTACTTCTCGCTCCTCAACCTTCGATAGAAGCTCACAATACACTGCCTTCTCGATGTCTCATACGCACCGAAAGACTTCTGCCTCGTCTCCCCATCTGTGCCCGATTAAGAGAGTCCAAGTCTTCTGAACCGTCCCAAGTCAAGAAGCCTCCGGCGGATCTCCCAGTAAGAAGTCTCTGCTCATCCCCTCCGGCAGTGCCATGCTGTTTATAACGAAAACGCGAATGCATCTAGATTGTTCCTGTTGTCATGCGCCAATCCGGGACACCCGTAGCCGTCGCGTGCACTGTTCAGGAGTCCTCTCCATGCGCGTTGCCCTGCGTCGTCCCGGCCATGATGTCGTCTACGGAAGACTTCCACTTCCCGTGAGCATAGTCCTGATCAATGATGCTCCCATCTCTTCTCTGATCTAGGATACATCCGCGGTCGTAGCTCACACCTCTCCTCTTCATGAGTATACCCTTCATCAGTATGCCCTTCATGAGCATGCCCTTCATGATGATGCCCTTCATGATGATGCCATTCTTCAGTACGCCCTTCTTGAGAATGCCCTTCGTCGGTGTGTTCTTCAATGCCCTTCATGATTATGCCTTCATCAGTATGCCATTCATGAGTATGCCTTCCATGGGTTTGCGTCCTGGCCAACGTGCCGCAAAATCTTCCTTTCTTAAAGCATCATCTTGTACGCTATGCCCCTATTCATCCCCTCTTGAAAACATGATCTCGTGTCCATGAGGCATCCACTCTCCTCTCTTGATCAACATGATCGTACCCCTCATGCCCCAACCTTTCTGTCTAAGCGAATATGATCTTGTCCTTCATGCCCCTATCTTCCTTGCCTCAAAGCATGATCTTACCCGCTATGTCCCCTTACATTTCCCGGCCCTCCACCCCTTCTCTCTATCACATGATCCAGCCCATACCCCGAATGTTCCTTGCTTTCCTTCCCAAAGCACCCCATCACGCCCGATGCTTCTCGTCCCCTCCTCGCAAAGCCCCCTCAATCCTCCTTATCGGCGCAGTACACATCTCCCCGGAACAGCCCAAACGTCGCATCAAACCACCAGATGATCTTCCAGTAGAGGCTCGCCCTCCCCCAGTCAAACTCGCCCGTCTCAGTCCGCGGCACCTCGTTCCCTATCATGCTACCGCTGAACCACTTGACAATGGGCACCGCGTTGAACACCCGCTGCACTACCGACTGCTGCGGCAGCAGCGCCTGCTCCGCCGGCAGCAGCCGCGCCTTGCGCGCCGTCGGGATGCGCCGGCAGAAGAGGCTGTTCTCCGCGTCGAGCAGGTTATGATCGCCGGCAGTCCCGCCCGTGCCCGCGCCCGCGCCGAAGTGCTCCCGCGAGGGCAGCCTCCGCAGCGCGGGGTACGCAGGCGCCGCGAGGGGCGTCGAGTCCAGCATTAGCGTGTCGCTCGAGCGCCCGCTCAGCGTGCCCGAGTCGAGCGTCTGGCTCGTCGCGCGCGAGTCCCCAGGAGACAACTCCAGCAGCCGGCTGCTAAACGACGTGGGGAGACCCGAGACCATGCCCCCGCCGAGGGGCCGCCTGCGCATGTCCGCCGGCGTGCTACGCGGCCGCTGCTGGTCCTCCATCTCGATGTCCATGGGCTCGGCGTCCACGCACGGCTCGTCCTTGGGCGCGAGCCCGCGGTACTGCTCCGCGTGCACGAGGTGGCCCAGGATGCGCTGCGGGCTCGCGAACATGGCTGCGTTGCCGGCCTCGGCGCTCTCGAACGTGACCTTGACCCAGTGCTCGCCGCCGTCGGCGCGGTTCACCAGCGCCCGCTCCTCCGGCGAGAGGGTCCGCCGCCGCGTGAACGCCGGGTCCCGCAGCTCCGACTTGTACCGCCGCTGCGACGACGGCGGCTCCCGCGGGTAGTCCTCGAGGATGCGGCCCGCGAGGGCCTCGTAATGCGCGATCGCGGCGTACTGCTGAGCCGCCGAGCGGTATCCCCGCAGAATCAGCTCCACGGGGGACCGCTGCGACGACGCGCGCTGCGGCATCGTGTCGTCCTGGTTCGACGTCATCGAGGCGTTCGGGTTCATCTTTCGCGCGTTCGGACCCGACGGGTTGCTGGGGTTTGACGTCCCGACATTGCTGCCTGTGTGAGTGTTGAGATTGCCGCTGTTGCTGTTGATGGCGTTGCCACCGCTTCCACTGCCGCTGCCGCCACCTACTCCTCCTCCGCCGCTGTTGATGTTGGCCTGGCTCGATACCCAGTCGCCGAAGAGCTTGTCTGCCGCCGCCAGCGTCGGGTTCTCTCGTCCTCGCGCGGGCGTGCCCGTCTTCGACCGCGATCGCCTGGTCGACTTGCCGAAGGAGCCCGTCTCTGCCACCGCACGCCGCGTGCGAGGGTTCCCCGCCGGTGCTTCATGTCTGTCACGCCACAAGCCTCCACAGTCAGCTTCCAAGTATCGAAAATGTGCGTTGTCCATCTCGTCTCCGAGAATGGAGTATGCTTGGGCTTTGAGGGGAGACAAACGCGTTGAAAATCATGGCGTACGGCCGTCTGATCCCATCGTCGCCCACGTAGCACTCGTCGTCGGGGACGTTGTGCAGGATGAGCGGCGCCATGTGGTCGTCAGGACGGCGACGGCAAGGGACACTCTCGAAGGCAGCGGAAGAATAATGGGCGGATGCCACGGCTGCCAATGGCTGCAGAGGTCCGCGAGAGACGCGCGATCCGATGGGCTGGGAGGGCGGAGCAAGGGATGGCTAGGCTGGTGGTGGGCTCGGCAGGTCGGGAGAGGGCGTCGTACTCCGTCCGGATCCGGGGCCGTTTGCACGGGATCCTCTGCGGGGGGTGGTTGGGGAATCCGAACGGCGGGGAAGAGTTTCGAGCTGCGTCTTGGAGGCGTGATGCTTGTTCTCAGCAGAAGAATAATCCAGTCGAAGAATCGTGGGAATCGTGAAATCATGGAAGAGGGAGAAAACACGCGCCACAATAGGAGTCGGCGGTGGTGGCTGGTAGATGATGCTGCGCCACAGCAAGTGTGAAAGATCAGGGTTAGGGTTAAGATGGAAGACTTGGTGCAGAGAGATGCCGTTACGGCACGACTTTCTATCACCAGGTTTTGCGAGTTGAAGAAGAACAGAGAAGCTCCCAATGAGCAAGCTGTTTTGTGTACTCCGCATATCATGATGAACACTATATATCGGGTATGTTGGTATGTGCGGTACTACAGGAGGTAGGCATCCATCAAAGTGTCACCTCCCCCCTCCCATCCTGAACCACCTCATCGAGCACGTCGACCTTCTCCGACGAAAACCGCCACGCCGGCACCTTCTTCTCAAACAGCACGTCGAGCTCCGCGAATGTCCGGCCCTTGGTCTCCGGGATCCGAAAAACCCCCCACACCGTGACCAGCACGCCGACCCCGAACCACACGAACGCCGCCTTGCCCTTGAGGTTCCCCTCCGTCGGGTTGATCAGGTACGGCTCGATCGTGTTGTCGACGATGTTGACCGCGCTGTACACGATGCCCGTGATGGACAGCGTCTGCGAGCGCAGCCTCGTGGCAGACACCTCGGACGCGAGCGCGAACGTCTGCGGGCCGACCGTCGCGGAGTAGATGGCGATCCAGACGAGCGCGAGCCCGGACTGGCCCCACTTGGCGGCGTCGTGGTCCCCCTCGACGGCGAAGGAGAGCACGCCGATGAGCAGGAGGACGAGGGTGAGCGCGCCGGAGCCGAAGACGATGAGCGTGCGGCGGCCGAACCAGGACATGAGGACCCACGAGAACAGGGTCGCGGCGAAGGCGATGGCCATGTCCGCGAGGTTCATCTTGTACGCGTTGGAGGGGGACAGGCCCGCCTGCACGAAGAAGTAGGTCGCGTTGTAGGCGAGCGCCTGGCCGATAAGGCTCTGCGACGAGAGCGTCAGGCACGAGATCTCGGTGCGGCGGAGGTTGACGCCCCGGAAGCAGTCGAGGATGCTGACGTTGGCCTGGACCTGCTGCTCGAGCTGGTTGGTGTGGCTCATCATGAGGATCTTCTTTTCGATCTCTTCCTCCGAGAAACCCGAGGAGAGTCGTCGCAGGGAGGCCTTGGCGTCCTCTAGGCGACCTCGTCGGACGAGCCACCACGGAGAGTCTGGCGCGCAGAGGGCGATCAGGAAGAGCGGAATGGGGAAGACCCATTCGACGGCGAAGGGGATCCGGAACGCCCACTGCGAGGTGGTGTCCACGAGGCCCTGCAGGATCCCCGCGACGATGAACTGCCCGATGACCCAGCAGATGTTCGAGAACGACGTCAGATAGCCTCGCAGCGCCGTGGGGCAGATCTCGGAGGAGTAGGCCGTGCCCATGATGGTGAAGACGCCCCAGGGAAGGCCGAGGAGAAATTGCCCCGCGATGAGGGCGTGAATGGTGGGTGCGAAGAACGGGATGAAGATGAAGCCCACGAGGAACGTCAGCGCGCCCATGGTGACGATGCGGTGGCCGAAGCGCTCGGTGAGGAACCCGCTGCAGAGGAGGCCGATGATGCCGCTGCAGGAACTGGTGACTGTGAGGCCGACTTGCCAGGGGCCGGAGATGACATATCTCCCCAGCTCCGGGTGATAGGTGCCGTATTTCTCGACGAAAGATGGGTAGGCCATCAGACTGCCCATGAGGATGGTGTCGTATCCGACCATGACTGTGCTCACACTCTACTGTCAGCGGCATCTTCACTTCAAGAATGAAAGCAGAGAGGGGACTGACCGATCGTGAATGACATGGCGAGGGCCCAGAAAACGGATGTCGGATAGCGACGAAGCGCCTCGCCCACTGTCGTCGCAGACTCATCGTGGTAGGCTCGGGCGACCAAGTCTTCTTCCAACGCTGGATCCGGCGTCATTCTTGCGATTTGCTGCTCCGGAGACTCTTGGATGGCGAGAGTCTTGGGACGACGAGACGCACTTCCTCTTGTTCCGCGAAATCTGGGTCACGGACTCGAGAGGAATGGGCGTGCTCGACGGTAGCCGAGGCTCTGGCATGCAAACTTCGGCAAAGCCCCTCGGCGTGTCACCTCCGAACTCGCCCTCCCTTCTTTTCTCAGCCGGCCCTTGTCAAAAGTAGAAATGGCCAATCCCAATCTTTCCAGAGAACCCTTCATCTCGAGAATACCGGCGGCACATCCATCCTTATATTATAGCTTGCGGTGGGTCAAGGAATCCTGATGAGTCCTAGGCCGAACGCGAGTCGTTTTCAACTTTCTCGATGTCCAAAGATCGCCATTTGCTGAGTAATGAACCCACGGCCGGGGTCTAGTTGGTAGACGTGATTGGAGGCGCAGAGGCGTTGGATTACGCCGGATTACATGTATGCAACAATTGGGTTCTAGATTCTTCTTGTGGACCGTGAAGGCGTTCAGCTCCAGACCTTGTCCCGCAAGCTAGGGCGGTCGAGCATGTCGTCATCCATGCTTTACTCGGTAGCGCCAGGGGCCTTTTCCAACGAGAAGATGTCGACCTCTCTGCTCCCTACTCCGTAAATCTCAGCGGGTTCATCTTCCCATCTGCCGTCAAGCCGGGCGAGCCCATGGAGGTTCAAAACATCCAACTCCCGACTCATCCAGCTCGCTTGCGATAGAGGACAGACATGGGACCATCATCTGCCTGCCCGGGAAGGCTTCCCAGGCGCAACACGGTCATCGTGTCAACGATCTCGCGGTGATGTGGCCCCAGAATCACGACGACTCGACGATCTCGTCGTCAGAACGATAGGCCGACACCCTTGACGAGATCACCCTTATTGTAGAATTCCGTCGCCGGCAGCAACTCGCTCACGACCCACCGAGCCGTCTTCGCGTGCATCGAGCCGTGTCCAAACGGAGCGACGACTTTCTCTCTTCTCATGTCAAGATCTCTCGAGCCATCCTCCCGATCATCCATGGAGGATAGGATCTGCTGAGCATCCTCCGGTGCTCCTCCTCTGGGAAAAGCGGATGTCCCCTGGCATAGCGCCTGGAAGCAGATCAGCTGGTCCTGCAGATGCTCATCCACCTGCCCGCCGAGGGAGACTTCTTCGTACAGCTCCTTGCAAAGCTGCCGAGAGATCTCTGCGACAAAGCTGTCCAAGGGCGAGACCTTTTTCGGTGCAGACTTCAACACATCGCGTGCCCAGCGAACCCCGTGCCTCGAGTGCGCGACGAGCAGGATGGCCCAGCGGCTGTTGTGGCCCGAATTTTCTACGACCCTGGAACGGACGTCTGCTGCGGGCCAGAGCCTGTTCAGGTCCCCCACCAAGACCTGCCGAAGTTGCGAGTGCGAAGCCACTGGGGCTACGATGTTGACATCGATGCTAGCCACAGCGAACGAGTCTGGGTACTTGTACACCGGCGCCGTCCAACGGAGTGTCTTGCCCTTGGCGATGGGGTGGACGGTAAGGAGGACGCTGCCGCGTGTGAGCGGTCCCAGGCTCCACCCACGAACCTTCAGCTCGCGCTCGATCCGGATGTCGAATCTCTCTTCCAAGGTGGGCAGCAGCACCTGGTCGAAATACTCGTAGCTCGGCGAGAAGGACACGTTCGTTCCGCCGGAGAGCTCGACGCGGATAGGTTGGCCGGCATCGTTTGCTGCGTACAGCAGGAACGGCAGGACGGCCTGCGCAATAAGCAACACGCTCGCAGCGTCCGATCCCGTGCGGATGCAGACTTCTCGCGGCGCGAACTCTGTCGGCGGCCGCTTGGGGATGAACGTCAAGGTGCCTGAGCCGACCGAGAGGCCTTGCACGTCCGCCCCCGTGGCCTCGGCGAGCCACTTGATGGCCGCAAAATGCTGGTTTTTGAGACCTGCACTCTGGATCAGACATCGGTGACTGTGGCTTGAATGGGGTAGGGTCGATTCAGAGGAATGGGGAAACCAACCTCCGCCTCGGCTTCCCTTGCGATTTCCCCTGATGTTGGTGATCTCGAGGGGCACGGAGGTCATGGCCGAGAGGGCGACAGCCAGGCGGACAATCTGGCCGCCTCCTTCGCCGGTCCTCCCATCAAGCCGTATCAGCTTCATGGCCGAGCCACCTTGGACGTCGAGGTATCGTCTTGAGAGCCTGTCTTGGAAACGGGTGATGTTTCACGAACTGGCAGGGCTGCGATGCCGCTGGGAAGGCAGATGATGGGGTTCACGAGGGAGATGCACAACGCAGGGGCAACGATCGTGATCCCCTCGATCAAAGAAATGAGCAGCCGACAACGGCACCAGCGGCGCGTCGATCATACATCTATTATAGTACCGACATCAAGCCTGCGTCCGAAGACGCGGGAAGTCGAGCGACGTACGTCCAGCCTCAGACACGGTGATGCATCACGAAGGACGTCAGTCGCCAATCAGGGATGGATTGCTGGAGGAGAAGACGTGAGTCACCCTTGGGAGGGGGCCAGGCCAATCAAGCATCCTGGAGATTCGACTCTTCATTCGCCCAAATTCTGAGGGGCAGAAATGCCATGAAGCATTTTCGTCCCATCGAATCCGTTTTCGGATTTCCCATTGGCCAGAAATCGATCGACCGTGCTGTCGTGGGTGACTCCTTCCGTCTGGAGGAATGCTGTCGTCGAGGCAGGAGCGAGGCACGGATGGACAGAAGAAGAAAGGAACGATCTCCACCTCGGTGACAAAGACGGGGAAGGAGCGATCTCTGGGTTCATGATTCTCCAACTTGGCAGGAGCGAGAAGTCCCGTGACATCTTCAACTTCAGCTCCTTCTCCATCTTCATCCTCTTCGATCGTCACAATCAGGAGCGAGGACCTTGCGGCTCGTCTTCTCGTCATGCAGCGGTGCATGAGAGCCTCAGGTGTCACACAAATTCCATTTTCAGTCAGCTTTCATCCATTCGGGATCAAGCCCGAGCTGTCTCTCTTGTCTGGCCTGCCGTCATATCGTGTGAGGACGAAGGGCCTCTTGCAGCACAGAGTGGCTTTCGCCTTCTGTAGAGATCGTCGAGCCTCCCCACGCCAGGCACACCAGCAGGGTGAGTTGTCGTCGGCTCTCATTTTCACCCCTGGCTCCTCCTCAAGCCTTTCGTCGTATCCATGCTGTTGGGTCACTGACCAACGACAGGAGCTCTGCAGTAGCGTCCCCTACCTTTACCACTTTGCTCCATCGGCGGGGTCGCAACAAGTCCGGAAATGATTCGGAACGCCACAGTTCCTCCACCTCTCCTTTTCTCGTCGCTCAGCATGCCGAGAAGCTGGACCTGATCGGCTCACTGCCCGTGGGAACAAGCCCGAGCCAAGGGCCCTCTGGCCGCCAACGCCTCTAGACAATATACCCTTCCAAGAGGGGTGAGACATTCCGTGGGGCTTGTGCCTCGGAGCGTCGGTCGTTCGCAGTCCGTTCGGACACTCTGAGCCCCCCTTTTTTTCCCCATGTGATCGGATGACGAAGCGAGTGATCGTCTAGGCAAGTCATCGCAGAGCTTGACGCCGACCGCCGACTGCCCATGGACCACTGACTTCTCCTTCTTGGAGGCGACAGGCCATCAACAGATCTCAGGGCCAGCCATGGGAGCGCAGTGTTTCCTAAATCTACCCAGCTTGCAGCGCCGTTGTTGACGCACGCGTTATTTAGTACACCAGGGGATTGCTTTGTTCAAGTGGTCATGAGCCTGGGGAGCATTGGTCGACACGCCAAAGACGGCGATGTCAGTGTTTGCTCATGCCTTGGTCAAGGAGAGGGAACATAAGAAGAAGCATTTGGTCAAGAGCTTGTCGGCACGGTCCACTGTCGGCCTTGGACATCGTCCCCAATTGCGCCCATCATGAAGGTCAGGACTAACGGAGTCGCAACCCAAGGAAGGTGTGGCCATGCAACGCATTGCAAGGACGTCACTCGCGGCGCGTTTCATGCCGATGCCATGACGTTGGGTCGGCCATGCAAAGGCCGATGAGATCCGGTCCACGACTTGGAGTTGACGATCGTTGAGATACAAAAGCATCGCTCGCTCTGCTAATGGGCGGGATTTGAAAACAATCAGATCATCCCGATCATAACATATCAGCGCAAAACCACAATCCTCTCTTTCAACAAAGATGTCTCCTCTACGCATCCTCATCTCTGGCGCCGGCGTTGCAGGTCCCACAGTTGCATTCAGTCTGTCGAAACTCGGCCACTCATGCAACATCGTCGAACGCCATAGCACACTGCGCAACTTCGGACAACAAATCGACCTTCGAGGTCAAGGCATCGTCGCCGTCGAGCGGCTGGGGCTCAAGGAGGTGATTTTAAAACACAACGTGGATGAGTCCGGCTTCCAGGTGGTCGACGGTCAGGGCAATAGGCAGATCCTCTTCGGCCGCATGGAGGCTGGCGACGAGAAGTCGAAAGCCTTCACGAGCGAGATCGAAATCATGAGATCCGATCTCTGCAATCTCATGCACAACGCCACAAAGCAGGACGTAGACTACCGCTTCGGCCTAACCGTGGTCGACTACGAAAATCAACTGGACGGCGTTGTCGTCACCTTCTCAGACGGATCAACGGAGAAGTACGACCTCCTCATCGCCGCAGACGGCAGCGGCTCGCGCATCCGACGAATGATGCTCAAGAAAGACGAGAACGTCAAAGACAGCTCCCTCAACCTCGGCTTCTTCACCACCTACTTCCACCTCGCCAGGGAATCCAAAGACGAGAACATCGCCACGGGCTGCCTAGTCCCCGGCCAGCGATTCATGATGACGAGGTGGCACTCCGAGGACGAGGGCCAAGCGTACTTCATCACGCGCAGCTCCAAGGACGTCCTACAGAAAGCCCTCAAGGAAGGAGGGCAAGCCACGAAGGAGGCCTTTGCGCAGGTCTACGACGGTGCCGGGTGGCAGGCCAGCCGGCTCATCGAGGCGATGCACAAGGCCGACGACTTCTACGCCGAGGAGATCGTCCAGCGGAAGTCCAACACGTGGCGTAGCGGGCGGGTCGTGCTCCTCGGCGACGCGGCGTTCGCGCCAGGGGCAGTCACCGGGATGGGCACGTCGCTGGCGGTTGTCGGGGCGTATGTGCTCGCCGGGGAGATGGGCAGGTGCGGGGACGACGTGCTCGCCGGATTGGAGGGGTACGAGAAGACGATGACGCCGTTCGTGCAGCAGGCGCAGGAGCTGCCGCCGGGGACGTGGAGGATGATGTGGCCTAAGAGCGCGCTCGGGGTGCGGATGCTGTTCATGCTGATCAGGACGGCGGTCTGGCTGAGGGTACCGACGTTGCTGTCGTGGTTGGAGTCGGAGAGCCAGTGGACGCTGCCTAGGTACGAAGAGCTTGAGAAGGCTGTGGGTTGTTGATGAAGTGGATTGGTGCTTTGCCCCTATTATATATAGTATCTTCCAACTTCAGCACGCTGCATATTGATTTGGCTTGATATGCTTCAAATTGTCCGCTTCGATGCTTGCTTGGAGTATGACCCCTGTATTACGTGACACAGCAGGATAGAATTCGATTGAATGCCTAGCGACTGCTGTACCTGCAGATCAAGTCGTACAAGATGGATCCCAACCCCTGACACACGTCCGCCCGTTTGACGACGTCATGCATCGTGACACCTGTCCGAGTGTCATCAAGAAATCCAACGCCCATGCCATGCCCACCCATCCATCAATACATTCCTAGATGATCTGAGATGGAAAAGGGGAAAAAAAAGCAAGGGCTCGAAGAGTACGCCGGAAATGTGGTAAAGAAAATCGTCGCAAGCAAGGAAAAAAAGGAAGTCGTATGTAGTGGAAGTAAGTACTCGCAAGGGAAGCCACTCACATCTTGGCGCTCCCCGAACGGCAGAAACAGGACGACGCGATGGGCACGTCGGCGACATCCAGCGCGGCCTTGAGCCTGCCCTCCATGGCGTGCGCCTCGTCGAGCCTGCCAAGCCTCTCGAGGCACTCGTGGTAGCCGTGCAGGGCCCAGACGTTGTTCGGATGCTGGTGCACGCGGGGCAGTGTGTCGTCGAGGCCCAGGTCTGCGGCGTACACAGCCAATGCCTCGCGCACGCGGCCCCGGTCGAGGAGCAGCGCGCCGTAGGCGTGTCGGACGGGCTGCATCCATCCCCACGGCTCCTCGAAGGGCAAGCCGTCGTACCGCGCGACCGACTCCCTGAGGTGCTCGAACGCTCGCTCATACCGCGCCGCGCGGAACTCGATCTCCCCGTCGAGCATCGCCTCCGCCACGCCGAGGATGTCCACGCACTTGTTGTTGAAGAGTGTGCGGGAGGGCTTCACGCGCGGCACCGCCGCCGCGAAGAGCGCCCTCTCGGCGCGGGCCTCGGCGACGCGCCCCGTCGCCGCGAGCGCGACCCCCCTCGCGTAGTGCGTCAGCGCCGTGGTCACGCAGTACAGGTCCCTGTCGGCGGGGAGCGGGAGGGCGAGGATCTCCCCCCAGCGGCCGAAGCGGACGAGCACGTGCGCGCGCATGGAGAGGAAGGCCTCGAGCCAGTCTGCCATGGGGGGGGTGTCGATGCGGAGCAGCTCGTCGGAGAAGCTCGCCTCGAGGCGGCGCACGGTGGCGAGCGCGACGGCGGACTGGCCGGCGAACATGGCGGCGTAGAGCTTGAAGTGGTAGTCGTGGGAGCGGTAGAGGGTGTAGAAGTTGAGGGGGCCCTCGCGGGCGAGGAAGCGCTCGTCGGCGAGGGCGGCGGCGGAGTTGGCGGCGACGGCGCGGGCGTAGTCGCCGCAGAGGATGTCGATGTGGCTGGGCATGTGGTTGAGGTGGCCGGAGTCGGGGACGAGGCCGCGCAGGCGGTCGGCGGCGGGAAGGGCCGTCTCGGGCTCGTTGGACATTTCCATGAGGTGGATGTAGAGGTGCAGCAGGCCCGGGTGCCGGCAGGCAAGAGAGACCCTACGGTTCTCCTCCGCCTGGTCCTCCCCATCCTCCTCTTTGCCCTTCTCTCCCTCGTCCTCCTTCTTCTTCTGCCTCTTCTTCTCCTCTCTCTCAGACGCCGCCGCCATGGCCCTCTCGAGCACATGCCTGATCTCGACGGTGCGCGCCCCCACCGCGGGCTTGCCGCTGCGGATGTCCCAGAGCGACCAGGGCGTGAGGTTCATCATGGCGTCAGCGTAGAGCGTCGCAACATCAAGATCGTCCGGGAACTCGTCCGCCACGGCGCGCATCGCGTCCGCGTAGCCTGCGTTCCAGATGGGGCTGTCCTGCTTTTGCGGTGCGTGGGCCCTCGGATACCGAAAGCGGAGGGCGTGGACGAGGCGCTTCTCGACGGGGCTCACAGTGATCCCCGCGGTGCCAGCGGTGTTCTCCACGCATCGGATCGCCTGGAGGACGGCCTCGTGCGTGCGCCGGGCGACCGACTCGCTCTCCCTCCGCGAGAACAGGTCCCACGGCTTGTTGTAGTTGGGGCCGAGCGCGTACGCGAGCCCCCAGTAGGCCATGGCGCAGTCCGGGTCGCAGAGCACGGCACGCTCGAAGCACTTGGCCGCCTCCTCGTGGTTGAAGCCGAAGCACCAGACGACGCCGCGGTCGAACCATGTCTGGGCCTTGGGGCTGGACGTCGTGATGGGGCGGTGGAAGTCGCCGAGGTCGTAGTAGTCGGCCTCGTCGGACCCCGCGGAGCCGTTGGTGACGATCATCGTGGGGCGGGGATGGAGCAAGGCGTCGGGGATTGTGGTGTATGATCTCGTTCAAGCAACCGCAGCATCATCTGGGCATGGACAAGTATCGTACTACCAGGGCTTCTGCCGGCATGCCATATTCTTTGGATCCGTTCTTGAGAATCGTACGGGTGGATGCCCGAGCAACGTTCAACCTGCGATGGAGTCGTCGACTGGTGAACTGGTGGGGGAGGGGCTCCAGGAATTCTGGGTCTGGGCCCAGATCTGCTGGGGGGCGACAAAGGCGGCAGCGCTACTGCGAGGAATGGAAGCGAAGCTCTGACCTGCCCGGCCCTGCCTGGTTCTGCCATAGCCCTGCCATAGCCCTGCCATAGCGGCTTCGTAGTCGACTCGTAAACGGTTTGGCGCCCGAGCATGGGTTGGCGCGGAGCCGCGCGAGGGGTCGAGATGCCCCCAGCATCTACTCCGCATAGCGCATGGAGCTCGATGCAGGCAGAGCGTCTGTGGTGATCCTTGTTGGCCCTGCATGCTCGTCAGCGTCTGTCTCTTATATCAGGGGGATATACGGAGTAGCTTCATACCCATTCTCTTCATCGATTTCGTCGAGAACGGACAGTCTTCTCTTCAAGAGCAGCGACGCGGTGAGGTCGAACCAGCCTCGTCTGAATATAAATCAGAAAATCCACGGAAAAATCATGGAATGCTCCCGATTATGTAATCTGGGCGACCTCCGACTTCGGCTTCGACGGCTTCGACCTCCTCCTCCATCATCACCCGCGGCTTCATCACCGCTAGCTCCAGGTCCAGGTCCAGCTAAAGCTCTTCCGTCTAGCATCATCATCATGGTCTTCCTCATCTTTTTCTTGCCGGTCTCTCGTCCTCCATGATCTCTTTCAAGTCTGTCGGCCTCGGCTCCCACGCTCCTCAAGCGGCTTGATTCCCATCCACCACCACCATCATCCTTGTCGTCGTCTTCTCCTGGACCCCAGCACCATGTCGACCATGTCCAACCTCGAGAACCTCCTCGCCCCCGGCTGGCAGTCCCAGATCAGCTCCTGGCTGCGCGAAGACGGCCCCTCCTTCGACTATGGCGGCTTCGTCGTCGGCTCCGCCCCCAGCACCGCCCGCCTCCTCCTCAAATCCCCCGGCACCCTCGCCGGCGTCCCCTTCTTCACCGAGGTCTTCCGTCAGCTCTCCTGCTCCGTCGACTGGTCCTTCCCCGAGGGCGCCGCCATCCCCATTCCCCCGGGCCAGCGCTCCGTCGTCGTCGCCGTCGTTCGCGGCCCCGCCAAATGCATCCTCCAGGGCGAGCGCATCGCCCTCAACATCCTCGCGCGCTGCTCGGGCATCGCCTCCCGCAGCAGGGACCTGCGCGCCGCGCTGGAGGCCGAGGGCTACAGAGGCATCGTCGCGGGAACGCGCAAGACGACCCCCGGGTTCCGCCTGTGCGAGAAGTACGCCATGCTCGTCGGCGGCGCCGACACGCACCGCATGGACCTCTCCGCCATGGTCATGCTCAAGGATAATCACGTCTGGCTGAGGGGCAGCATCGCCGACGCGGTGCGCGCGGCGAGGTCCGTCGCGGGGTTCAGCATCAAGATCGAGGTGGAGGTCCAGGACGAGAAGGAGGCGGATCAGGCAATCGAGGCTGGGGCTGATGTTGTCATGCTCGATAACTTCACGGGCGAGGGCGTCAAGGTCGCTGCCAGGAGTCTCAAGGAGAAGTGGGCGGGCAAGAAGCACTTCCTGATCGAGGTCTCGGGCGGCGTCACCCCGGAAAATGCGGCCGCCTACGTGTGCAACGGTAAGTCCCTTGATGCTCCTCTTGAAGCAGGATTTGCCCTGACAAGCGACGACTCGTGCTGACTCGCCATCACAGACATCGATGTCATTTCGACAAGCTCGATACACCAGGGAGTCCCTCACATCGATTTCTCCCTCAAGATCGACCATTAACCTGGATCTCAGTTTGTCTTCTCTTCTTCGACGATCTTGAATATCGTTCCCCTTGGACATTGTTTCCCCATCTTCAATCTACGGACTCGGAAATCGTTTTGGTCTTCCTTTTGTTGGCATTTTTGCCTCTATTCTCTCTAGTATTGGTGTATATGATGGTTTGACAGCAACCAGGATTCCTGAAGATACATCTCAAGTGTCATCAAGCAAAAAGATATGCCATGGCTCTTCAACTCCTCTCTCATCCACTTCGGCTTCAGTGATCCTGATATCGAAAAGTGTATCCTTCAGGCTGTTGAAAATCGAATCGTGACGCCCCATTTATATGAGCCACGAAACCGCTTGCCATCTCCTTGGGCCTGCCCCTATGCCAAAATCAAGCATTGGAATCCGTTCCCTCGCCTCTGATGCCTTGCGGCGTTTTTTCCTAGAGTATGGATCAACGCATGACAAAATGAGCATGTCGCCCCTGCCGCAAACATGTCCTTCTCATGGTCGTCACCATCTGTACTCCTCGTACTCGGCCGCCTCCGCCATCTTGACCTCCACCCTCTGAATAATCTCCCCGTCATAAAGCTCCTCGACCGGGCGCCCGGCCTTGAAAATCTCCTTCTCATGTCGCGTCGCCTCCTCCTTCGTCATGCACACCAGGTCCCTCAGCCGCACCGTCGAACACTTCTGCTCGTCGCTGCCACCCTCCCCGAGAACCCTCATACTCCCCACACGCCGACCCACGCCGCGCTCTTCCTCTCTCTCTTCCTCCCCCTCCCCCTCCGGCCTCCGCCACCGTATCAGCACCAGCTTCGTCGGTATCCCGCTAATCACGCTCCTCGAGCGGTAGAGCTCCTCCGCCAGGAACGCGCAGTCCCCCACCGTCAGCGGTACTTTGAGCCCCGTCGTCCCCGGCGCATAAAGCCTCGCAAGCTTCTCCTCCGAGCTCTGCACGTACGTCAAGATGCTCTCGTACATCCGGTCACGACCCTTCGCAGGGACGTACTCGATCGGATACCCCGTGATGCGCAGGATCGCGTGATTGGCCGCCGTCAGCCCGAAGATGGCGGGCATGGTGCCGAGGACGGGCAGGATGCGCACGCGGAAGTTGGCCATGACTCCCAGGTCGCCGACGGCGCCGCGCTGAAACTCCTCCTCGGGAAGGGGCAGGAGCTCGGCCTTGCCCTCGCCCGTCTTCTCGGTCGAGTACACCGCGGGGATGCCGCTCGTGATGCCCAGCAGCTTCAGGCGTCTCCGGGTCGCGCGCGAGAGGCCGTCATCCGTGCTGGCGCCGATGTCCCCAACCGTGATACGCGTCGGGTCGCCCTTGCACCCGGCGCCCATGGCGCTGATGACGGGCATTTCGTTGTAGTAGCAGTGCTTAAGCAGGGTGACCTTTGTGTCGATGTTGTCGATGGCGTCCACCACGAAGTCGGGTCGCCGGCCAGCACCAACATCGCCATCACTCTCACCGCTGCCACTGCCACTGCCACTGCCACTGCCAACCCAAGGCCCAAGCAACTCCTCCGCAACGCTCTCGTCAAACTTCTGCGTCCGCAGGTCAAACCTCACCCACGGCGCAATGGCCACGAGCCGCCTCTCCAGGCACTTCACCTTGGGGATCCCCACGTCCGCCAATGTCGCCACCGCGTGCCGATTGAGCGAGCTCAGCGTCACCTGGTCGAAGTCGACGAGCCGGATCCGGGAGACACCCGAGCGCGCCAGGGCCGCCGCGCAGTGCGACCCGACGCCCCCGCACCCGACGACGATGACGAACGAGTCCCGCAGCTTCTGCAGGCCCTCGGGCGTGAGGAAGACCTGGTTCCGCGCGAGCTGCTCCAGGATGAGATCCTCGTCGAAGTCGCCGGCCTGGGCGCGCCGCGCGAGTGCCTGGTTCCTCGCGTCCTCGGGGTCCAGCACTAGGGCATCATCCTTCTGTGATCATCAATGGATCAATCTCTCACAGTCAGCAATCGTGAGCATGAATTTGGGGTAGGTGCCTCCAGAAAGGATTGCATGTAAGTAGTCCTCTGCTTCCACATACCTTCCTCTCCTCAGACGGCGACGCAGACAGCGACGACGGCACCAAAGACTCAGACGACGTATTCGAGCCCTCGGCCTGCGACAGCCTTTCCTCTCTCTGCAGCGCCTGGTATCCCAGGACGAGAGACGCCGCCGTGGCGCCGGACAGCGCAGCCGTGGCGAGCAGCTGGAGCCGGTGATCCTTCAAGAACGACGCCATGCCAATCACATTCCCCAGAAGGGTATGTCCTTGTATCACGGCTCCAAAGAACACAAGGAACCAAGATAGAATGATCGACGATCTTCAATCTCCAAAGCAAAAGAGAAGCCGTCCATGATTTTGGCCGGCGCCTCGATTTTTTCGACCAAGACATCGCCGCTTACATAATCAGCATCACCACTTTTGAGCCTCAAACTCAACTTCATCTCCAACTCCATCTCCAACTTCCAAGTCGCCTTGATCCCCCTCCCAGCATGCCCAAGTGAGCAGACCCGACTCTCCTATCTATCTCGAGACAGCATCCTCCGCCCCGAGCGGCCGGCCCCATGGCTCCCAGGATCTCCTCCAGGCCGCAATGCCTGCGGGCCCTGCTGCTCGCCCGCCACGCCCGCCCCGTCGCCACCTCCCGCCCTCGGCCCATCCTCCCCTTCCTCTCCGCCCCTCACACCATGACCCCCACAGCAGGGTCCCCCTCAACGACATCCACAGCATCAACGACAGCAGCAGCAAGATCCACAGCAGCGCCCCCCGCCGTCCGCCGCTTCAGCTCCGAGCGCCGCCGCTGGTGGAAGCACGAGGCCCGCCTCGTCGCCCGCTACACCCTCACCCTCTGGGGCTCCCTCGTCTGCGTCGTCGTCATCGTCTTCTTCGTCAACGAGGAGGTCCTCGAGCGCGCGTTCCCTACGCCCCACGGCTGGCCGTACATGACGCGCAAGTACCTCCGCGACGCCCACAGCCTCTCCGACTCGGGCAGCACCATCGCCGGCAGCAGCTACGGCGAGCCGAACTGGGCACGCGCCCTCGAGCTCGCCCGCGGCGTCGTCATCCGCCTCGAGGACCCCGCGCTCGCGCCCCGCGGCAGCGTTGCCGTCACACGCCTCTCCGACGCAACCGACCCGACCCTCGAGGTCCCCACCGAGTTCGCCCCCTGCGACATCCAGGACATGCCGGAGGACTGGCGCACCGGCTACTTCGAGGCCATCATGCTCGCCGCAAAAGCAGCCGAGCACGTCGACGGCTGGCTCCGCGACAGGACCAGGAACATCGTCTGCCCGCGCGAATTCGTCATCGGGCCCTCCAACCCGGCCCCTTCCCCCGTGCCACCGGGAAGCCCATCTGCGCCCCTAGAGAGGGACTGCGAGCCCGCGTACCCGTCCGCGGATAACTGGTACATCAAGATCCTCGCCACCAAGGGCCTCAACCAGCGCCAGCGCGTCGAGGCCACCCTCGAGTACGCCTCCTTCCTCGAATTCAAGCAGAACCCCTCCGGCGCCGAAGCCCTCTACAACCTCGCCCTCGCAGAGGCCTCCTCCTCGGTTTCCTCCTCCTCCTCCTCCTCCTCCTTGTTATCTTCCTCCCCCTCCTCCCAACTTCCATACGACCCCAAAACCCTCGCCCTCACAGACCGCAGCGGGCCCCCCTCCCTGAACCTCCTCACCGCCCTCAACGCCATCGCCACCTTCAAAGCCCGCTCCGGAGACCTCCCCTCCGCCCTCACAATCTATCTTTCCCTCCTCAAAGCCCGCCGCTCCCTCCCCGACGAGCCCCCCACCACCTCCCAACCGCCGCTCAGCCCCTCCACAAGCCCGACAAG
>NIGD01000008.1:896238-912648 GCA_003055185.1 Escovopsis sp. TC
CGACGGCACCTCCCCCCCTTGGCGCGACCCCCTCCAGCGATGCCAAGAAGCCTCCCTCAACCTCTACATTGGCGAGATCCTCTACGCCACGGGCTCCCAAAACGACGGCCTCGCATGGACCCGCGAAGCCGTCGACCAATCTGAGGAGCAGCTCCGCAGCCTCAAGGACGTGGCATCAGGCTCTCCTACCACCACCACCACCTCCCCCTCCTCCCCCTCCTCCCCCTCCAGAAACGTCTCTCCCTCTTCTTCCACCTCCCCCTCCACCAGAAACCTATCTCCCTCCTCCTCTTCCCCTCGCGACATACACGCCGCCAAACAAACCTGTAGGGAATGCCTCTCCGCCGGCCTCGCCAACTGGTCCACCATGATCCGCCGCCTCGCCCGTCAGGAAGAGCAAGACAAAGCCCGCCGCGACGCCGCCGGCCCCCCGAAATCCACCATATTCTCCTTCTGGTCGGGAATGGAGGAGACGGAGGGGCGGTGGGCGGCCGAGGAGGCCGTCGTGCAGGAGCGGTTGCGGAGGACGCGCGAGTTGACCGAGGATCTTGCCGCTCCCACCGCGGGGATTGTCTCCTTGTTCAAGGCGTAAAGGGAAGGAAAGAGGAAAAGGAAAACCCAAAGGAAATTCAATCTCATTGCTTCTTATTTCATGAGAGGGAACCACAATACCACTGTATTTCTGATTTTTGGTCCTGGGGTTCAAGTATATCATCATTTCTGTTCACGCCTCATGTAAAACTACTGCTACTACTACTTCCAGGCTCTACCGAGAATGCAAGGTCATCTCTCGCTTTGCTTTGCTGCTCGCAATTCCGTCGTCTCATGCTGCCCTTTTCCACTCGCCACCGCATCCTTCTTCGAGTCTTCCATCCTGCCAGTGTCCCCCCAAACTGTCCCCTATCCTTCGTTCTTTACGTCCGTAGTCAATGGACCGAGCAACCCCCCCCCCCCCCCCCAAGAGAGAGCTAAGGGTCGGAATGCTGGCGACGAGGCGATTGACTCATGAACTCATCACGATCCTCAATGTCGACAGGTATCTGGCCATCAAGTTGGCCTTCAAGCTTTCTGTCTTGCGTCTCGTCGACGAGGAGCTGAAAAACAAGCTGATCGGCATCATGCGCCTGCTCGACGGGTGTCTGCCTTTGGGAGTCGCAAGTCTTCTGGGAGCCCGACTCCTGAGAATTACACGGTTCCACTTCCCTCACCGACACCCCCTCGCCGAGCTTCTCGAGCGCCTGCCAGGTCTCGAACACCTTCGCGTTCTCCCTCAGCTGAGCGGGCTCGATGAGGTCGATGCGGGGCTTCTGGTCGTCTGGCAGGCTGGCCCAGAGGTCGTCCATGCTAATGCACTCCGCGTCCGGTTCCGGCGCGAATAAGACGACGGGGTTCTGGTAGCCCACGGTGTGGGCGACCTCGTCGAGCCAGGCCAGCGCTCGGGCTTTGGCCCTGACGAAGATGAGCTCGAGGTGCTGCCGCTCGGACGAGGAGTAGCAGGGGCATCCGACGGGAGCGAGATACAGAAACGGGTTGCCACCGTGTGGAGAGGCGATGGCCAGATCGATCTGCTTAGGAGACCCTATGTAGCCTCGAGTTCTCTGCGAGAGTTCCGATAGGTAGCTTATCAGCATCTTTTGCCTTTTGGATTTCCTTGTCCGCAGCTCGTTGGAGCTCTCCCCATGATTATCATGAGCACGCGACGAGGACGGGGGTGCGTGATACTCACCGTGGCCAGGAACTCCTTGAAACTATCATTCTTGAGCAGAGCCCTGTCCATGACGGGCTCGACCAGCACCATGGCGTTGAGCTGGTCCTTCCAGATGGTCCAGTTGTACGGATCATCCAGGAACGTCTCCACGATGTCGCACGCGTCCCCGATGGCCACGACGTCGATCCTGGCGTGCGGGCTGACGAGCGTGTGTAGCACGTCGTTGAAGATGTATCGCACGTGCTGCTCGGGGGACTCATTCTTCGGGACGGCGTTGATCCTGGGATCGTACTTCCTGCCGACGTGCACGAGGCTCGGCAGCGGGATCGCGACGCTGTTGCCGACGGTGATGGCGCGGCTGCCCTGTGGCCACCAGTACAGCTGGCCCATGTTGGCGAGGACAACGCCCGGCGCGTCGTCGTCGATGGGCGAGCAGGTCTGCTTGCGCAGGGCGCGCACGACGGAGACCAGGGATCCCTCGTCGATGCCGCCGGGCCCGCCGACGACCCGGCCGGCGAGCACGCCGAGGTCGTTGGTGCACTCGCCGAAGATGACGACGACGCGGGACTTGCGCGGGAGGTCCCGGCTGACGAAGATCGGGATGTGAGCCTCGGCGGGGGGCCTTTTGAAGGGGAGGCGGACCTTCTGGAGGCCCTCCCGCTCGAGGCGCTCGTGGACGATGTCCTCGACGGCGCGGTCGAAGGCGAAGCGCTGGCAGTTGTTGACCCTGTCGTTGCGGTTGATGAAGTACTTGAAGTAGTTGTCGGGGTTTGTGATGGAGCGGATCTCGTCGTCTTCGTTCACGAAGTATCTGATCTCGAGGGTCAGTACGCGCGGAGGCTGTCTCTGTCGATGTCACCGGCAAGACGTATGTCGAAGCAGGTCCAACAGAAGAGGGTGGGGGGTGGGGGGGGGGGGGAACAAACCCGAGGTCTTGGAGATTGGCTGGGAAACACACGTCCCGAGGGAGGCCTGACCAGAGGCGGCGATACATTTTGACGACCGTCTTCTCGATGTATGATTATGGTACGCGTAATTGAGCCGAGTCTGAGATCAATGAATATCTGGGGAAGAATCGAACATAAAAGAGTGAAGAAGAAAAGGGGGGAGGTCTGGCTTTGGATTGATGGCAAAGCTCACAGAGCCGGACCAAGCAACGCGTAGGCCAGCCCGCTGGTCAAAGTTGGCGATGGAAGAGAAGAGAAAGATGATGATGAAGAGGAAGGGGAAGAAGAAGAAGATGGAAGACGAGAAGAGGGAGAAGGAGAGGGCACTGGGGATTGACTGAAACTCGAGGCAGAAACACCAAGACGAGCTCTGCTAAGTCTGGCAGGCGCCGCCTCTGCAGATCCAGTCCCCTCCAGCCTTCATACTCCGTACATGTAGCACGATTCATCCAGGAAGCTCTCGACCACATGAATCATTCGGTGGAGAGGCTGTTCGCATCTCGTCCATCTGCTCGACGGGTCGGCGCATTGTCTATTCACTCTCGATTGCCTATATCCAAACAGGCCCTCATCAATACAGCAGAAGCAGGTGGACGCTGCCATCGCCCTTTGTCGATATAGAACTCGAAGTCCTGATTTGCCTTGCAACTTGGAAAATCGTAGAAAAGTCAAAACCCCCCCGGAAGACTCTGCATCAATCGAAAAAAATGTCAGATTGGTGAGCAGACAAAAAAGCAAGTCGGGAGACAGCATTGGAGGAGGTTCTGTAGAAAACGATCACACACTCTCGGACGCCTGAACAAGGCGGACACAACAAAATATCGCTGAAGCTATCTAACCCTGACACGAGCAGCCAAAACCACGGAAAAAAAAAATGAACGACAGAAAGAAAGAAAGAAAGAAAGAAAGTAAGAACAGGGAATGGCAAGGGGAGAAAGTCAAAGAGAGAACAACAACAAAGTCCATGTAAAGGAGTGCCTTGCAGTCTAATATTGTTGTTGTAGGCAGGCGGAACAAGCTTTGTTCATCACTTCCATCATATTACTCATATCGGCGCCTTTCTTGCCTGTCGTAGGCTCTCTTCTCGAGGTGTCTTATTGATGGGACCCGGACGTATAGTGGCTTCGGAACGCGCTGATGCTGAAGCGGCTCCTGGCCCCGCGGTTGATCTGGCTCGCCATGGCCTCTTCCAGGGCCGACTGCGTCACAGAGGTATCTAGAGATCACCGGCTGTCAGATTCAAACATTCCTGGTATGCTGGCTGAAGGTCAGGTGTGGGGAGAAAAGGGAACGTACCGTCGAGGTCACTATAGCTGCTGCCCATGCTGGGCGTCCCGTCGCTGCCGGTGTCCCGCGTGGCGGCCAGCTCGGTCGTGCGGCGCGGGGACGGAGACACCGCTGCACCCCCTTGCGGGTGCTGCTGCTCCCCCGTGCGGAGCCGCTCATGCCGCGACCGCAAGAGCTGCGAGCTCGTCGACGAGTCCGACGTCTGGGAGACGATCCCCTGGCTCGTGCCGCTACCCACGTTCCTCGTGCCCGCGCGTCTCCTCGCATCGGCAGGGTTGCCCCTCACCGTGGACGTCAGGTCGTGGGACGACGTGTTGCCTGGCGGGACGGGCTCGTAACGCTGGAACGCGGGCTCGGACTCGTCGCCGTCGTCGTCGTCGTCGTCGTGGTACCGGGACTGGTCGTCCTGCAGAGTCTGGTAGCGCGGGGGTCTCTTGAAGATGCGTGACTGGGCGGGGCTCGAGTCCTCGGAGGAGGAGGAGGCGCTCTCGGCAGGTTCGGGGGACGCCGTGCCGTCGGCTGCGGCTGCGGCTGTGGTTCGCGGCGAGGATACGGCCTGGGCCTGGGACTGCGACTGCGACTGGGAGTGGCTGGGCGATGTGGGTGCGACTTGGAGGGAGGAGAGGCGTCTTCGCCTCATGGACGAGGCGTCGGCGAGCCGGGTGCCGGGACGGCTTCCCATCTTGAGGGAGGACGTTCCAGGCTCCCGGAAGACGGCCGTGTTGGCTGACGCATTTCGGGAAATGGTCGGGCGGGGACCTAGAGCTGCTGCTACTGCTGCTGCTGCTGCTGCTGCTGCGCCTGAGCCGGCGGGGCCGGCGATGCCAGAGGCGAAAACCTCGGTGCGCGGGGAGTCGCGTCGCACGGAGAGGGCGGATGCCGTGCGCAGGTTGCCCACGCCTGTGGAGTCGGATCCGGGGATCGGCGAGGGGGCGGCGGATCCTTTTGCGGCGGCGGTGGCTTTGCGCACCTGCGCCCGGACCTGGGAGGCATGTCGCTCGGTGAGGTAGCCGACCTGGTGGACGAGGAAGTCTACCTGGACCTCAAACCTATCGGCCCTGCGTGCAGAGTCGGAGTCAGCAACATAGCCATTACCTGGTCGATATGAATCCCTTTTCTTCTCATTTCTCTCTCTCTCTCTCTCTCTCTCTCTCTCTCTCTCTCTCTCTCCATCTCTCCTGGGCATTCTGGTCATACATGAGGTTCCCTATTTCACGAGTGTCAGCCAGCTCCAGCCATCATCGGCCCGACGGTATGGGTAACGCCAAGCTCACAGTCAATCTCCTTCTGTGCTGCCCCGGACAGGATCTTCCACAGAGCCTCATCTTTGGCAGGATCCCAGCTGACCTACAGGCGACAACCTTGTTAGCTCTGGTGATACGGAGAAGGGGGCAAGGGGAAAGGGGGGTGCGGTGTCATGTTGGAGAGAGCCTGAGCCTCAGACTGAGTCAGGGACGTACCGGAGGCGGGTCGACGAAGGATCCCCGCGGGATGGGGACCCTGACGAAGACTGTATACGTCGGGTCGGCAGCCATGTGCTGTCCTTGATGAGACCCGCTCTAATGACGATGAGATGGAGATGGATGCTCGGCGAGGAGAGCAGCCGTGGGCGTGCGGTCAGTCGGTGATGGCGGGACGATGAAGGAGCAGAGTTCGATGACGGGAGGTCGATGGCAGCACTCGCATGTGTAGGGTTACGGCGGACTGAGTTCAGGGTTAGCAGTGGGAGGAGGTGAAAGGTGCACGTTGGGATGGGCAGCGGAGAGGACAGCGATCCCACACGCCGCGAAAGCGCAGAGAACCCAGGGAATTCGAGTCTTTCACAGCTTGGAAGCCAGCGATGATGGCGCCCATCGTCATGGACCAAAGACTTCAACAAGCAGCCGTTCCGCATCAAGCTCAACGGCTTCATCGTGCAGTGACGCGACTCCAGCTCCAACTCGAACAATGTCCGGGACTCGGGGGAGCTCTCGTTATCGATAACGCGGCAGCTGCACGAGACCCGCGGCACGTGCAAGAAGAAGATCCACCAGCTGTGATTGGTCAATGTCCCAGGACCGCGATAAGCCCTGATAAGATGATTGCTCACGGGCCGGCAATTGAATTCTTACGTCATCAGCCCAACGTCGGAAGCGACCTTCATTCTCGGCGGTGGTTTCGTCTTTTGCCTGCATCCTGAGATGTTCCTTTCTTGAGCAGCGGCCTGGAAAGAAGGGAGACGGGCTGCTGAGGAGAGAGAGGTTTCGAGAAGATGTTCATTGATTCTCGTAGATTGCTTTTGCGACGCGGCTGGTCATCACTCCACGTTGCCGGGCGGGGGCCTGCTGCCTCCATCTTCAGGTGAATGGCGGCCACTGGATACCGACATGTACCTTCCGCCAGTTGCCAGCGACCTTCTTTCCCTGCAAAATCATCCCTCAGAAATGAGGTTCCCTTATCTGGTATAAGTAGATTACGCGTACTCGCTGTCCCTCCACCAACAACTTCTTGAAGGTCCAAGATCAAGTCCCTCTTCCTCTTTGCATACGACATCTCTGTATCAGCCTTGGACTCTGGACGTTGCCCGAACATCTCGCTTTCTCTCGCAGTCAATCCGTCCATCCCTTTCATCCTCGATTCCCGGCCCCGATCATCTGTCAGAGCAGGTCCCACGACGTCCATCCTGCCTCGCTGGCCCAGTCGATCGCCTTGAGAGAGGCGGATCGCCATCCATCGTCACGGTCACGAGACTCGGAGACATCCATCCTCTATCGCCTCTACATCGAAGCCTTGCACCACCTCGGCCGCTTGCAACGAGACGAACGAGCCTCAAATTGATCTCGCGACAGATTGATCCCTCACTCGCTCGCCCACTGGCTCCCTCATATTCGACATGGTCGTATCGGAGCTGACAGCCTCGGCCGCGACCATGATGAAGTCGGCCACGCCCGCAGAGGGCAGCGGCAAGAACGTCGCCGGCTCCGACCTCCCGCCCCTCCAGAACCGAGCCGAGGACGGCAACACGCCCTTCCTCAGAGGCTACGCACAGAGCCCGATAGCATGGCAGCTCCTGGACCAGGAGACCGTCGACCGTGCCGCCAAGGAGAACAAGCTCATCTTCCTCCACATCGGCTTCAAGGCTTGCCACTGTACGCCATCCTCCCGAGTCTTCTCCCCGTCGCATCCAACCTATGATACCCTCCATGCCTCCAGTATCTACTGGGCCTAGCTGGCGACCCCTCCTTTATCATGTTCTCATCTCAGAGGCCCATCTGCTTACCTCTTACTCTTTCCCTTCCAGTCTGCCGCCTCATGAGCCAGGAGTCCTTCTCCAACTCAGACTGCGCCTCCATTATCAACGAGTCCTTCATCCCTGTCCTCGTGGACCGCGAAGCCCGCCCCGACATCGACACCATCTACATGAACTACGTCCAGGCCGTCAGCAACTCCGGCGGCTGGCCCCTCAACCTCTTCCTTACGCCCCAGCTCGAGCCCGTCTTCGGCGGCACGTACTGGCCTGGCCCGGCGTCCACGAGGAGGGGAACCGCCGCCGAGGACGCCGGCGACGAGCCCCTCGACTTCCTCACCATCCTCAGAAAGGTCAACGACATCTGGAAGGACCAGCAGGCGCGCTGTCGCAAGGAGGCTGCCGAGGTTGTCGGCCAGCTGCGCGAGTTTGCCGCTGAGGGGACGCTGGGCACGAGGACTATCACCGCGCAGCCCCATCAACAGCGATCGTCACAGCAGCAGCAGCAGCAGCAGCAGCAGCAACAGAAATCCGGACCGGCAGGATGGCCCTCCACTCAAGCCTCGCTCTCGGCCCCTTCCACTGCAGGAGCATTGGCATCTACATCTACACCGGCGGCGTCGAAACACTCAGACGCAGAGCCGTCATCGCTCGGTGACCTGGACCTCGACCAGCTCGAGGAGGCATACACCCATATCGCCGGCACATTCGACCCCGTCTACGGCGGCTTCGGCCTCGCCCCCAAGTTTCTCACCCCGCCCAAGCTCCACTTCCTTCTCAGCCTGCGCACCCTGCCCCCGGCGGTGCAAGACGTAGTCGGCGTGTCCGAGTGCCGCCACGCCGTCGACATGGCCGTCCAGACGCTGCGCAAGATCCGCGACGGCGCGCTGCACGACCACGTCGGCCGCACCGGCTTCTCACGCTGCTCCGTCACGCCCGACTGGAGCATCCCCAACTTCGAGAAACTCGTCGTCGACAACGCCTCCCTGCTCGCGCTCTACCTCGAGGCGTGGCGCGCGAGCGGAGCCGCCCGCGGATCCGAGTTCTTCGACGTCGTCGCCGAGCTCGCGGACTACCTGTCGTCTGAGCCGATCGCCCTTCCCGACGGCGGCTTCGCGTCCTCCGAGGCCGCAGACTCGCGCAGCAAGCGCGGCGACAGGGACATGCGCGAGGGCGCGTACTACCTCTGGTCCCGGCGCGAGTTCGACTCCGTCGTCGACGCCGCCACCGTCCCCACCACAAACACCAACACATCCACCACTCCCTCTACCTCAGCACCTGCCACCATTGCCACCGCCTCCACCCCTCCCGCATCCACCTCCACCTCCACCTCCACCAAGCAAATCAGCCCCGTCGCCGCCGCCTACTGGGGCGTCCTCGAAGACGGCAACGTCGATGAGGACCACGACCCCAACGACGACTTCATCAACCTCAACATCCTCCGCATCCGCCGTTCCCCCGACGAACTCGCCGCCCAGTTCCGCCTCCCCCGCGAAACCGTCCTCGCGTACATCGCCACCGCGAAGCGCGAGCTCAAGAAGCGCAGGGACCGCGAGCGCCAGCGCCCTGAGATCGACGACAAGATCGTGGCGGGCCACTCCGGCCTCGTCGTCTCCGCGCTGGCCAACACGGCGGCCGCGCTCGAGGCCGTCACGCCGGAGAGGAGCGAGCACTACCTCAAGACGGCGGGAAAGGCCGTGCGTTTTCTGCGGGAGAATATGTGGGATAAGGAGTGTGGCGTGCTTTACAGGATATGGAGCGGGGGGAGGCGCTCGGAGGAGGGGTTCGCGGATGATTATGCGTACTTGATTTCTGGTCTGCTTGATCTCCACGCCGCCACCCGCGATGAGTCCCACCTCGAGTTCGCTGATATCCTACAAAGTAAGATCCCCCCTTTTTTCTTTCCTTTCCAATCCCTTCTCCGCAGCCTCCACACATCGACGAGGCTCCCCCTCCACGTTGTCATTGAATCCAACCACCTGTGCAATCCAGGCCCCATTGCAATCTCGTACCTAGTTCAGTTCAGTTGCTTGCCCGTGCTAATTTCCCCCAGGATCCCAAACAAAACTTTTCTACGACCCCCCGGGCGCCTTCTTCTCCACCACCCCCTCGCACGCGCACTCCATCCTCCGCCTCAAAGACGGCATGGACACCTCCCTCCCCTCCACCAACGCCGTCGCCGCATCGAACCTCTTCCGCCTCGGCGCGCTCCTCGCAGACGACATATACGCCCAGATGGCGCGCGACACGGTCTCCGCCTTCGAGGCGGAGATGCTGCAGCACCCGTGGCTTTACCCAGGCCTGCTGAGCGGCGTGGTGAGCGCGCGGCCAGGCGTGAGCGCTGCCACTACCTCCGGCACTGACCCGCGCGGGGCCGAGGATATCCGGGATAGGGATGCGAGGGAGAAAGCATAGGGGCAAGTATCATGTGGTGAGTATATGCGGCTACGGGGATGAAAGCGTGAGGGGCGAAGAGTCAGGGGTCGGAACATAGGGTGCGAGGATGCATGTTTGTATGGGAAGGATTGTGAGATAGACAGGTATGTGAGGATTTAGCATCATGGCTGGGGATGGAAAGCATAAGGGATGGGAATATAGGGATATGCCAGGGGATGAAACGAGCGCGCGGGAGACGGGGTTTGCTTTGTGAGAGTACTATATATACCAACGCTACGATGAGAAGAATCCGCGTTGAGGCAATGGTATTCAGTCCACCGCGTTCTGCCACTCGTCCTATACCGAGTTCACATCTCGACGTGATTTTCAAGACCCCGAGTCTCGTGGACGTTCACCCCCCCCTCGTGGGCATTCATTTCCCGTCCATGTCCTCTCTTCTAGATTTCATCAACCTCTACATGTACTGTTCTCATCCTCCCCCGAGTCCTGTGAACATGCGTGCCCCTGTGTGCGTGCAGTCCCCGTCCACTTCTTGTCTTTCACATGGCCCCCTCGTCATTTTCTTCCTCTCATTGCCCCTCATCATTTCCTTTCCTTCTTCCTCTCGTCACCGCAAGCTGCACACATCACACTGGACCCATGCGCATTGTCTCGTCTCGTCAGGGGTATCTAATCTACGAGCCTGCTTCCACGTTGTATGCCTTCAATACCTCTGTCGGACTCTCCTCCCGCAGGTTTCAACATGTTGCCCTTCGAGTTTGTTCTACCACAGTGCCCCTTGTTGTTTATCCCTCCCCGACCCCCCCTTTTTCCCTCTCCGCCGCTGACTACTACTACTAGTAGTAGCACCTGTACCACATGATTGCAACCCCCGAGCCCTCGATATGCAAGCCTGCCAAAAAGAAAACCCCTGAAACGGGGATCAGAGGAGCACAAACACGCAACACAAAAACACAACAGTGAGAGGGCCAAGAAAAAAAAAGAAAGGAAATTTCATCCATGTCTCTTGATCGCATTATTCCGCATGGGGGGTCGTCTCTCTCTCTCTGCTCTTCGAGAAAAGCTCCATGATGGCCTGCGTGGAGGTGAGTCCGAGTAATGGCTACGAGCGCGCGCTGTCCGTCGCGGGGGCCGTCCTGTTCATGAGCCCGGAGAAGAAGTTCTGCAGCTGCTCGTTGTCGAAATCCTTGGCCATGTTGCCGACGGAGCCTTCTTCCTGGGGCGACGGCGGGTCGGACACCATGTGTGCGTTGCGGTCCTGGCGAGCGTCAGCATGATCATTGGCTGGACGCAAGGAGAAAAATGCAATGAAAAATCAAGAGAGGGGGGAGGAGGGGGGCCAGAACAACATCAGAAATCAAGACCTACCTTAAGCCGTTGCAGCATGTCGTCGGCGTCGACATGTATGCCTCCCATATTGAACTGCACGGGGCCGATGTGGTCGTTGACCGTCTTCTCCTCCACCACGTCCGGCTTGCGCGCCGCGGCATTGTGCGTGCTCTCGACCGCTTTCTCGGGCCCCTTCGCCTTCAAGGTCTCCAGCAGCTTGAGCTGCTTCTCCAAAAATTCCTGCGTGTCCTCGCTGTCCACAGCCACGCCCATGGCGCTGGCCATGGCGCTCTCCACGACGGCAAGCCCGCCGCTGTTGGGGTCCCGGCACCAGTCTTCGTAGTGCGCGATCGCGCTGTCCAGGGCGTCGGCGTCCCTCTGCTGGAAGTCGAACCCGTCCTGCGCCTCGGGCTCGGGGAGCGCGGGCGGGGTCTTGCCCAGGGGCAGCTTGATGTCCTCGCTCCAGAAGCTGGAGACCTTCTCGGCGTCGAAGGAGCCACCGAGGACGCGGATCTTGCCCCAGGAGTCCCAGTTGGGCGGGACGACGATCTTGTCTCGGTCGATGACGTTGTGCTTGAGAGGGGTGCGTTTGAGGAGCGAGGTGATGCCGAGGGTGGAGTGGATGAGGATGGGGAGTTGCGAAGGTGTTCCTTGCGAGGTGTAGATCAAGGAGCCGCCGTCTGGAAGCAAGTCAGTCGAGTCTTCTTCCCTGGGATTCTGTCATTGGAGGTATGGAGGTTTGCTCACGCCGTAACAACACAGTTCGAAGATGCTGGAGGACGGCATCAAAATCTGGCTCTTTCCATCCCTTACTTTTCTCCAGGAAGTCGATTTTTTGCGCCTAAGCACCGGTCAGCACAGGATGATACTACAGAAAGAGGCAGAGAGGGGGATCAATCGCACATTTTGGCAAACCACACAGAGAGGCAGTCCCAAGGGCTCTGTCCATTCTCCAGGCCCCAGGGGCAGCGAGCCGTTTGCGTCACCGCCCGTGGCCGTGGCCGAGGGAGTGCCATCCAAGTTGACCGCAGAACCGCCCCGGCCCCTCTCCTTCCATATGTCCATCACCTCCTCCATCTCCCTCCTCGACTCGATGCTCGTGTGCCGCAGGACCTCCTGAAACACGAGGATCCATACCCACAGCTGACGGAGCCATAGATGGGGTTGCGACCAGTCGAGCAGGATCACGACGGCGGTGTTTGGTGTTGTTTCGGGGGTGAGCAGCGGGGCGACGAGGGAGGCAAACTCGCCGGACGGATGGGAGAGGAGATATAGAGAGACGCGAGCAAGGGTGTCTAGACGGCCTTAGTCTTCTGGTCCCCCCGATGGATGGATGAGAGAATCTAGGGTGAGAGAACAGGACTGGGGCAACGTGATGGGCTGCACACGTACCATCTTGATCGGCGTCCAAGACGTCATAGTAGGTATATCCCAAGGCGAAGTTGTTCGCCATAGGCGGCACTCTGTGCCGATCTAGGTTTCGTCGAGCTTCGGGTCCGGAGAGCGAGTCTAGGAACTCTCGTTGCAGTTCGGGGGTGCCGCCTGAGGAGCATTGCAACATGTTAGCCAACGACCCCTTTCCCCCTCCCCTGTGTTTGAGGTCATTCCGGCTGCAAGAGCCCAGGGGCCGTACCGAGGACGAGGAGGTTCTTCTCTGGCAAGCGTTTGCCGCTGGCGACCGACTCCAGCATCGAAGTCCACAGGTTTCGCTTCTGCTCGCCATTGCGCCCCTCGGCGTCCCCCGACGTCGATGTGTATGTCGATATCCTGTTCATTTTGCACTCGGCTGTTGACTCTGGGTCACACGTGAAGACAAGAAACGTCGTCCGTAGTATGATCTCGAAACTCGACTATGCGGTCGCCTCGAGCATAAATCTGAAAGAAGGCCGTGGTTTAAGTAGCACGCGTGCCTTGAAGGAGAGTGACGAAAGGTAGGTGGATGATGTTGTTGGGACGAAGAGGGGGGTGGAGGGAGGGGGGGGGGGGGGAGCTTTCGATTTCTAGGGATGTCGGAGAAGCATCTTGCTCGGGCCGCGTGCGATAGGAGGGGCTCGATAGGGATGAAGGAGACGTTCTGCGGGACGTGTGGGTTGAAGTTACAGTGCCTCGGCGGCGGCGGCGGCTCGCGGTGATAGCTTCAAGCTTGCGGTGCAGAGGTCAGGACATGGAGGCATGGGCATGGAGCAGCAGCAGCAGCACCACCACCACCACCACCACCATCATCATCGTCACCATGTCCATCACTGTCGACTGGAGTGCCTCGTCGCTCGACTGCACCTCATGCAGGGATCCTCGGCCCGGGAGTTGACCCGTGAGGCGCGGAGCTACCCTGGAGCAAACATGAAGGAGCTGGCTTCAATGTTCATATTGATCATTGTTGGATCTATGTACATGTACATGTAGATTCGATCAAGCACTGTGCTGGCTGCACGTGCACAGCGCAGGTGGGAGCTTTACAGCGGTGGAAAGCCCCCCTGGAGCTCGTCGTGACCCGGCGCTGGAGGGCGCTGAATGCGCTGTACTCGTACGGGCCCTCCAGCTACATGTATACTCGTACGGGCCCTCCAGCTACATGTATCGAATGGATCGCACTCGGCCTCCAGGCTCAATCACCAGACTGTTGCATCAACCCGCTTTATCGATAAGGGTCACGAACTTCCGTGTTCAATGGCATCAATGGTTGGATGGAGATGGCCTGGCATCATCATCGTCGACTTCATCCATCGATTCATTGTCTCTTCTGATGTCGTTCCATGCTCTTAGCTTCACATACTCCAAAGCCATACATCGACCTGTCGAACTGGAAACAGCCGATCCCAAAAGCGACTTCCTGGGGACTACCCCAGCCCCTGGATCACAATGAACCAGATCCGCGCCATTCAGGCGCTCAACAAGAGAGAAATCGAAAACGGAATGTTCGTCTTGCAAAGCAGACCCCCTTTACCTTTTCCTCTCCACTCTTCATCTCTAAGTCTGTCCTCTTGTACCCTTGCACTGACTTCTATTCCGCCCCTGCGCAGATCCCCCGACGCGTCCTGGCACGTCGACTACCGCGACACGGCCTTCGTCTACTTCGGCGGCCTCCCCTACGACCTCTCCGAGGGCGACGTCATCACCCTCTTCTCGCAATTTGGCGAGCCGACCTTCCTCAAGCTCGTCCGCGACAAGGAGACGGGCAAGTCCAAGGGCTTCGGGTGGCTCAAGTACGAGGACCAGCGCAGCACGGACCTGGCGGTGGACAACCTCGGCGGGGCAGACATTGGCGGGAAGCTGCTGCGCGTGGACCACGCGCGGTACAAGGCGCGTGATGACGAGGACCCGGACGAGTTCAAGGTCGGGTGGGAGGATCTGAGGCGGAGAGAGGGCGCGGGAGAGGGCGGGGATGGTGATGGGCGTGGTGGCAGCGATGACGGGTCTGACACGGATGAACGTCGTGGAGGGGCGAGAAGAGTCGCGGCGGGGGAAAGGGGTGCGAGGTCGGTCCCACCATTGAAGGAGGAGAGGGAGTTGGCGCTCTTGATGGAGGAGCATGATGAGGATGATCCGATGAAAGGATTTTTGGTGGAGGAGAAGAAGAAGGAGATTGAGGAGGCGAGGCGGAGGGCGGAGAGGCGGCAGAAGAGGCATAGGGATGAGCATCGGCACGGGAGTCACAGATCGAGGCGGGATGGGCGGAGAGGGGATGATGAGCGGGAGCGGGAGCGGAGGGATGAGAAGCGGAGAGATGGTGATGGTGGGTCGAGGGAGCGGCGGAGGAGGCAAGGAGATGGTGGGGATGAGTCTGAGAGCCGGGCGAGGAGGCGTGAAGCAAGGGTTGGGGACGACGAGCGGTCAGATACGAGAGGGAGGGAGAGGCGTGCGGAGAGGATGGACGTGGACGTGGACATGGACACTGGCGGTGGCGAAAGGGGCAGGGAAGGGGAGGGGAGGACGAGGCACCGGAATGGTCGGGATAGGGAGAATTCAGAAGAGGACGAGCGGCGCAAGAGACGAACAGAGCGTGATGCGCGAGAGGGAGCGGGGCGAGAGCACAGGGACAGGAGGAGCGACAGGTATCGCCGTCGAAGCAGGAGCCGGTCTCCTGGCCCGGCGTGAGATGGAGATTAGTCTACCAAATTGCTTTCGTCGTATATAACAGGTCTTGGAAATCCAATCTAGCAGCGTCCGATCTTCCTTCTATTGGACCAAGAACATGACAGGAGAAAGAGGAAGAGGAAGGTGAGGGGAGGGAAAAGGGGGACAGAGAGAGGAAGTGTGTATGTGTGTGTAAGTGTGTCTGAGAAGCGTGGTAAGCATTGCGGCGGGCTGAGAGATTGAGGAGAGAGTGAAAAGACCAAGATAACAGCAGTATTGGAAGAGGACAGAGTATCCAGCAAATCGTCTCGTGGTATCGTCATGCATCCCTCCATATAACATCGCGTCAAAACCTAGGTGTCCCGTCGAACCCTGAGGAATCCCATCAAAACCAGAGGCATCTGCCGCTCGGCTGGGGGCCGTCGTGCTTATGTATTCCCCAGATACCGCTTCCATCCCTCCCGCACGCAGTGCCGCTTGCCGTCGTCGCCGTCGACGATGACGAACTTCTCCCAGCGGGCGTCCTGCCCGGCCCCGATGACGGCGAGGCTGTCCTCGCTGAGCCAGCCGATGACGCCCTTGGGCGGCCGCGTGGTGCCGAGGACGGTGCTCTCGGAGAAGGGGATGCCGCCGATCATGCCTTCGTTGCCGGCCTCGAAGGGGATCGACGCGAAGGAGTATACGTCGGAGAACATGCGGGGCATGAGGGGGATCTTGCTGAGGATGCCCCACTTCCCGGGCTCCGAGTCGGATCCCATCCCGCCGCCGCCGCCACCACCACCGCCGCCGCCGCCAACGCCCATGGGTGAACCCCGGGGGTGGTGGGACGAGGGGTGGGGGCGGCGCGGGTGCGGGACGTCGAAGATGTGCAGCGTGGCCTTGTCGGAGGTGCACGCGAGGAGGGACCCCGAGGGGGAGAAGGCGAGGGAGAAGATGGTGGCCGGGTCGATGCCGCGCCGCAGCTCCGCGATCTTGGCGCAGTTGGCGGTCGAGTAGACGCGGATGAGGGTGCCGGTCTCGCTGGCGCTCGCGAGCAGCTCCCCGTCGAGGCTGAGCTGGATGGCCTTGAGCGCGGAGGAGTGCGCGGGGATGATGCTGACGTTTCCCGTGGCGAGCTCGACGACCTGGATCTGGCCGACGGTGCGGCCGGGGAAGGCGAGCTTCTTGCCGGACATGCAGCACAGGCCGAGGAAGTTGTCGGCCGTCTCGTAGACGTGCAGCAGCTCGGGGGGCTTGGCGAAGGAGTAGACGCGCACGCTGTTCTGGAGCACGACGACGATCCGCTCCCGGCCAAGCAGGACGCCCCGGATCGAGCTGAGGGCGCCAATCTCCAGGGCGACCTTGCCCTTCATGTCATCCCATATGATGGCCTGCGGGATCGCGTTAGCGGTTGCAAGCAGCACGGGAACACACAAAGGTCATTTCTCCCACCCCCCTCCCCC
>NIGD01000008.1:916703-927304 GCA_003055185.1 Escovopsis sp. TC
CCGCCGTCCCATTTCCATCCAGTCCCCTTGGATCTCGCGCGTTCCCTTGTCGACCCTCGAGTCTCTCTCCTGTTCTCCCTCCTCCACTCCCATCGCCCGTCACCCATCGCCCGCAGGCCAACGCCCCTGAGAATCGCTTCTCTTACCACCACCCGGGCGTGAAATTACTCTCGCCAACACGCCAACGAGATCCCGTCCCATGCGACGACACCTTTCAGGTTCCCCTTAAGCATCCTCGCGCATCCCCTGCTGTACGTACGTGCCTGCGTGTCTCGATCGTTTCCCCTGGCCTTGGCCGCCTTAACTACGTGACTCTCTCCGACGGCTCTGCTCTCCTCCATCTCCTCCATCTCCTCCTCCTCCTCCTCCTCCCCTCTGCTCTCCCCTGCCCTCCTTTCCTCTGCCCTCCTTTTTGCTCTCCTTCTGCTCTCCTCTCCCTCTCTCTCCTCTTCTCCTCGCTCTCTTTCCATACATACTACTCTCTCTACTCAACATCGCGTCCACAGCCCTTCACGATCTCCCCCCTCCTCGTACGCCGTCGTTTTCGCTCGCATTGTTCTTGTCTATTCATCATATCGCCCATCATGTCTGCCTCTGCCGTAAGGGAGACCTTCCGTGACACTGCTTCTCGTCGAGTAATTCACTTTTCGCGCTTTTGCCCCTTCTAGTTGCCCCCTCCCCAGATCAGGAGAGATGGCTAACCGCGGAATCCGCTCGCGTGCAGAAGATGATTCGCCGGAAGAAGAACGTCAAGAAGGGCATCCAGTTCTGCCTCATGGTCTGTGGCGCCTCTGGAACTGGTACGTCCCCCGCCCGCTACGATCCCATCCGAGGGCTTCATAGAAGCCGCATACCTCCACGACGAGCGGAGCTCGAGTATCGCAATGCACAGGATACAAGCTCATTGCCTCATTAGGTCGTACTACCTTCGTCAACACACTCTGCGGCAAGACTGTTCTCGACCACAAGGATGATGATGACGCTGTCAACGCTCACATAGAAGAGGGTGTTAAGATCAAGCCCGTCACTGTCGGTACGTACGAGGCCACTGGGCGTGGTTGCAATACGCGAAGGCCCTTCGTGCTGACGGCCCCTTGCAGAGCTTGACCTTGACGACGAGGGCACTCGCATCTCATTGACCATTGTCGACACGCCTGGCTTTGGCGACCAGATTGACAACGAAGCGAGGTATGGTTGACCCCACATGGACGGCAGGCCCCCCTCGCAGCGCGCTGACGATGCTCCAAAAGCTTCGCGGAAATTGTCGGATACCTCGAGACACAATATGACGATATCTTGGCCGAGGAGTCTCGAATCAAGCGTAACCCCCGCTTCAGAGACAACAGGGTTCACGCCATGCTCTACTTCATCCCCCCTACCGGTCACGGGTGAGCATCCTTCTCCTTTCCCCCTACGTCGTGCGATCCCCCTTTTCGCTAATATGCAAATCCGAAGCCTCCGAGAGCTCGACATTGAGCTCATGAAACGCCTCGCCCCGCGTGTCAACGTGATCCCCGTCATTGGCCGAGCCGACACCCTTACTCCGACCGAGCTCGCCGAGTCCAAGAAATTGGTGATGGAAGACATCGAGCACTACCGGATTTCTATCTACAACTTTCCCTACGACATCGAAGAGGACGACGAAGACACCGTTGAGGAGAACGCGGAGCTGAGAGGCCTCATGCCTTTTGCCATTGTTGGCTCAGAGGAGATTTTGGACATTGGCGGTCGCAAGACTCGTGGCCGTCAATACCCCTGGGGTTACGTCGAAGTCGAGAACCCCCGCCACTCCGACTTCCTGGCCATTCGATTTGCCCTCCTTCACAGCCACCTCGCCGATCTCAAGGAAATCACTCACGACTTCTTGTACGAGAACTACCGTACTGAGAAGCTCTCCAAAAACGTCGATGGCAGCAATCCTGGGTAAGTCCGAAAACGACCCTCTTCCTCTTCGGGATTCATCAGTTGTGCTGACTGAAAGATTCTACAGATGCATGGATAGCTCGATGAACCCTGAAGATCTCGCCAGCCAGTCTGTGCGGCTCAAGGAAGAGCAGCTACGACGGGAAGAGGAGAAGCTTCGTGAAATAGAGTATCAGGTTCAGCGGGAAATCAACGAGAAGCGACAGCAGCTGCTGGTACGCGAGTCACAACTGCGTGACATCGAGGCTCGCATATCGCGAGAACCAGCATCGGTCATCAAAATCGAAACCGAGGAATCGTAATCGATCCGCGAGTTGAACGGATTCCTCCCCTCTTGGTGGTCTCGCGGGGAATGAATTGTTGGATCCTTTTTTCCATCGCCGCCGGCTTTGGTTTTCGGACCCCCCCCCCCCCCCTTTGACCGAAGAACGAAGATCAAGATATCCCTTGCCTGCTACATAATCGAATTCATTCGCTATTATCTGGGTTTACGCTCGTCGACCGTCATACAGCTGGCCTCTCATGAAGACGACAAAAAAGCTAGACGGTGGAGCCGTCATGGGAGCATCATTGGGCTGGAGCTGTTCGTTACCTCCAGGGCGAGCTGTCCCTCTGAGCGAGGGACCTCGCGCCCGGAAAGCAGCATCGGCGAACGACCTCTGGAGAGAAGATGTGGTGCATGGACAAGGAGGGGATATATTTGCGGACGGCACGAGAGAAAAACCTTGCTGTTCGCAGCAGGACGTGCGGATGGGGATGTGGCCCCCTACTGTCGCGAGCGCTTCATCTTGAATGCTCTGGTGGCCGATTTCCTACCTTAATTCGCAGTTCTTCATTTTACCCCGGCTGCTGTAGTGGACTTTTCTAATGCAGATATCAAATTCTAAGACTTTTCTAATGGTTGACTTGTAATCCTGCGAGCGAGTGGCGGAAATGCAGCGGAGGTGCCGGCGTGTAGGGAGCGGGAGTGAAACAATCAGTGTGAATTATCATGTTGATTGAGACTTGGCGAACGGCAAATCCCATCTTCATGACCGCAACCGGCCGAACACAACTTACAGTCTCTAAACCTTAGTAGTAGTAGTCATTACAACATGGAAACCATGTGTTCTGAGGTCTCGAGCTGCGAAATACCTGTATCATACCCGCAACCGCTATAAGAGAGGCCAACATACAGACTGGGCCTTCCCATCTCGAACCATTACACGAATGGGCGGTCGTGGACACTGCCTTGTAGACCGCCTGCCCCGAAGGGGGGGGCGGCTTGGGAAAAAAGGAAATCAAGCTTATCAGAAGGAGAGGAGAGAAGAGAAAAGGCGAGATCGGATTGCGAAGACTGAGAGATAAATACGGCGCAAAGGTTGGCGGAAACTGAGAGAGGAATACGGCGCAAAGGTTGGCGAGCAAAGAAGGAGTGAAGACAAGCGAAGTAAGGCGTCAAATGAGGAAAGGAGAGAGTACGCAACGCAAAGCACGACGGCAATCAGCCCTGCTTGCACTGCCTTCAATCGGACTGGCTGTTGAGGATCCGAAGGATGGCGAGGAAGAGGTTGATGATGTCGAGGTAGAGGCTGATGGAAGCCGCGATCTCCTCCTCGATGTGGTGCTTCCTGAGGACGAGCTGGGTGTCGACGAGGACGTAGCCCGAGAAGATGAGGGCTGCGGCGCCGCCGTAGACGAGCTCTGCGGTGGAGCTGTAGGGGAAGAAGGCGGCCATGAATCCGAAGATGACGAGGCCCCAGAGGGCGCCGAAGAGGTAGGGCATCCAGGAGGAGAAGTCGTACTTGGACTGTGCGGCGAAGAGGGTGAGGAAGACGAAGATGGCGGAGGTGAGGACCAGGGCGTTGAGGACGAGCGGGGCGGAGTAGAAGGAGACGATGAGGGAGATGGAGTAGGCTTCTGTGAGGGTGAAGAGGGAGAGAAAGAGGAGGTTTGTGGGGTAGGATTTGCGTTTCCAGTAGGTGAGGCCCATGAAGATGATGGAGGCGATGAGCTGGGGGGGGAGGTTAGCGGAGAGCCAAAGGTAGGGGTTCGGGGGGAGGGAGGAGGAGAGCGGGGGGGATGCGGTAGGGGAAAGGGTGCTTGAGTTTGGAAGAGAGCTGGGAGGGTTAGGAGGACATACAGAGACGAAGACGAGGCCGGGGTGGCTTTGAATCCAGGACTTATAGGCGCTGCTGAAGAAGCTGATGGAGCTTATGCCGGCGGTGGCGAGGAGCTGGACGGAGAGGATGGTGTAGACCTTTCGGATGAACTGGTTGCGGATCTCGACGGTGGCCTCGGCGACGGAGCCTCCGAACTGAAGTGGGGTTAGCATGGAACTGGCTCGGGGGGATCGCGAAGGGATATGGAGGACTGCGGTGGGAGGACAGTGAAGAAGATTCTTGGATGGAGGGGGATGGACCGCACCTTGAAGTCATCCGGGATGTTGTCCTCGCTGCTGCGCGGGCCGCCGAAGAGGCGCGCCTCGTCGCGGGAGGAGGAGGAGGGCTCTGCGGCGCCATACTGGTAGGCGGGGGGCGCGGTGGTGAAGTCGTCGTGGGAATCGTGGGAGTCGTGGGAGGTGTGGGCGTCGCGGGGGTCGAGGGGCTCGTGCTGGGGAGCGGGTTGGTATTTGGCGTTGGAGGCCATGGCGGGTGGAGGGAGAGCCGGTTCCTGGTTGGAGTCGGGGGGGAAAGGTCGGAGGAGGTGTTGAGGACGTGGGATGGATGGAGGTGGAGAGGCGCCGGAGGGCTCCGGATTTCCGAAGTATCGAAGTGATAGGGAGAGCTCTGGCGCTGCGAGCGCTCTGGGTGCGAGAGTTGTTGGGAGGAGGCGCTTGAGGAGGTTGGACAGGGTGCTGGGACTATGGAGTAGCTGCTGGGAGTACCTAGGTAGGCGCTTCGAGGAGGGGGTTGATGAGGGGCGCTGCGATGGGCGGACGGTTGCGTGAGGGGTGGGAAAGGTGGTAGGGAGATGAAGTGATGATGGTTGATGGATGACGCGGACGAGGAGGAAGGTGGAAGTGTGGCGATGGATGAAATCATGGGACTTTACGGAGTACGGAGGTATGTTTGCTGATGTGGCTGGGGTGTGTGAGTTGTGTGTGGCTGGAGAGGATGGGGAAGGACTTGGCCTGCATGGGGAGGCTGAGGCTGAGGCTGAGGCTGAGGCTCAGACTGAGACGAGGCTGGGCTGGGCTGGGGTGAATGCATCTATATGATTAGTAAGCGAGATTGGAGTCCTGCCCTCTCCATCATCGTGAATGGAATGTGCCGCCCCGTGATGCATTTCGCGATGGGCAGCTCAGGACGGCGCAATGTTGAGATCAACGCTACCTATGTACCTAGAACTCATGCGGGGGGAACGACTGAAGTCGACTTGCGAGCGCCCTCGGCCTCCATCCATCCAGGTTTAGCACTGGCAGTGGAGGGTTGATTCATGATGTTCCCAGCGGGGGGCGACTTGGCGGCCAATGAGAAGCTGGGCGGTGGGAGACGATTCGCGCACGAAGAGGAAGCAGGGAATTGCTCATGGTCGGATTGCCATGGTGGATCTAGATGGATGTCTTCCGGTCGTCGTGGCGGACCAATAGCAGATGCGCTAGGGGGACGTGGCCCATCGAGGGGAGCAAGATGCACTTCCCATTGGGGTTTAGCGAGGGCAGCATTAGGTACTCCGTATATGGGCTGCTTTGGTGACGGCACTCGTACATGGATCCTGGACATGCGGGCCGAGCAAGAAGATGCACCGTGGAATGGCTCATGGATGACGTCCGCGATGCGTTCAAGTTCATGGATGTTTGGGGGGAGCAGCGACGGGCTCGTGCGGGATGGCAGGCAGCCGGGCGAGGAGTGGTGCTGACCGCTTGCGCATGTTCAAGGCGGAGCGGCTCGCCAAGATCGAGCTCTGAGCTCTGCTGGCAGGGCCTCCTACGGGTGTGAGTACGAGTGCGAGGGCGAGATCGATATATGAATCCTGGTACGGAGTACTCCTTACAATGATCTAGATGCATTGGGTGCACCAAGAGGACACAACTGCCCAGCATCCTCGATAGGAGGACGCACCTTTACCTCCATGCATTACATTCTGGTAGAGCCTGGAAACACTGCCTGAAACGGAATAGCGCCATCGGCCACCGACTTCCCACCGTCATCCCGCCGACCTCTGTCGACGACCACCATCTCGAAGCTGCGCGCGCATCGAGGAGATGCTCACCACTTTCCATACATGTATCCCGTACTCCGTACTAGGCACTAGGTAACTACCAGTAGCTGATGATGGAGGGGGGAGGAGAGACTGCAGCACAGCTCTCCATGGATCGAGCACTCGAGGCATTGTGATGGAGGCGAACATGGAATTGTGGGATTGTCAGGCGCATACGGAGTAATGCATTCATGGATGGAGGGCACCTGCCACCTGCCGTGTCAGAGCGACTTCCATTTCCATGGGAACTGGGAAACTCGCTGCCAATTCGCTGCTCGCCTCCTCTCGTCCCTTTTCCTTTTCCTTTGCCTTTTCCTTTTCCTTTTCCTTTTCCTTTTCCCTTTCCCTTCCCCTTCTCCTTTCCCTGCTCTCTTTTCTTCCCCTTCTTCCCCTTCTTCTCCTTCTATTCAATCTCATCCCCCCCCCTCCTCCTCCTCTTTTCCAATTCTCGGGATCGCGTTGGTCCTCTTACTCCCAAGCTTCGCTCCTGCGGTCGGATCTGCCGCCGCCCATCACTTCCTCCCCCATAATACGGCTTTGCGATCTCCACGCACCCCTCGCCCCGTCCCTGTCACTGACTCTAATCATTGGTGCCCGCAAGCCACAACAAAGTGGAGGAACCCGAAAAAAAGAAAGTAAAAAACCCAACAAACCCCCAGCAAGGGATCGTCTTGGCGAAAGAGGACACGAGGGACAGAGCTGGCGTCAGAGAGCGTCAGAGGGATTGAGAGAGAGAGAGAGAGAGAGAGAGAGAGAGAGAGAGAGAGAGAGAGAGAGAGAGAGATAGGCTCTTCTTCCACGTCGTGCGCTATCCTGGCCCCGGGACAACGGACGCACATCGACAAGAGCCGAGACATCTCGATCCCTGACCTCACTCCAAGCTGCCTCTCTGCCAACACCGCCCACAGCTCGTCCACTGCCAGGCACATCGATACGCAGGAGGCAGATCCCCGGCTCTACACCTCGTCCGGTCAATTTGCCCCCTCGACTGGAGATTGCTTGTGTTTTGGTCTTCTTTGTTGGAAACGACAAAGGTCCCTTTCCCCCGTTCCGTTCAACCGCCCGGTCTCGAGGTCGATCGTGGGACCAAGCCGTTGTTCCGGATCGGACGAGCCGCCACCATGGGCGATCTAGACGGCACGAAGCTGCCGACCCTGGACGACGCTCCAGACCTGTTGGACACGGCAAAGGCCGCCGCCCAGAAGCACCGGCAGCACCAACAGAACACGAACCTTAACGGCCCCTTCTACATGCAGCGGGCTTCCAGCAATGTCGTCCTGGTCCGCCGCCTTAAGAGGAGGGAGGACAGCACCTGGAAGCACCTTGCCTCCTGGTTTGTCGAGAATCAAGTCGGTATGTTCTGCATCTATGACTTTGACGTCCCCAAGCTTCTACGCCACTGCGTCGCTACGTCCCTGCATTCCTGCATTCCTACATTCCTACATTCCTACATTCCTGAGTTCATGCGTCCCTGCGGCCCTGCGGCCCTGCGTCCCTGCGTCCCTGCGTCTCTGTGAGACACTGCGCCGAGGGGCTGAATGTGACGTTGGCGGCTCTTTGTTAATCAACCATGGTTCCCGTTTAGGCATGTCCGTCAACCTCATACTCCTCATGGTCCTGGCCCACCATCTCATTCCAAGAGCGAGACAATACACGGCCAACTTCTTCCGCCTCGCCTACCACAACCCGAGCTCCGACAAGTACGGCTCGGGCTTCGACGATGCCTACTTGATATCCCTCTTCATCGTGCTCTTCACAGGGCTGCGGGCCGGCATGATGGAATATGTCCTGGCGCCGTTCGCGAAGCTCCAGGGAATCACCAAGAGGAAGGACCTGACGAGATTCAGCGAACAAGCCTGGCTGTTGATCTATTACACGGTCTTCTGGCCTTTCGGCATGGTACGTCTGCATCAAGCCCCCTCCGAAGACTGCATCGGGTCATAAGACGGCCGGAGCTGATCACGACATGCGCCTCTAGTATCTCTACTGCAATTCCCCGCTTTACATGAACCTCGAGGAGCTGTGGACCGACTGGCCGGTGCGGGAGATCGGAGGCCTGATGAAGCTTTACATCCTGGCCCAGTGGGCCTTTTGGCTACAGCAGATCATCGTCATCAACATCGAAGAGCGTCGCAAGGACCACTGGCAGATGTTTTGCCACCACATCATCACCACCGCCCTCATCTCCTCCTGCTACTGCTACCACCAGACCCGCGTCGGGAGCTTGATCCTCGTCATCATGGATGTTGTCGACTTGTTCCTTCCTGTGAGTATCACGCCCCTGCCTCAAAGCAAAAAAGGTACTCCCTTCGTCCATCTCGGTCGCTAACACAACCCCCCCCCCCTTCCCCAGGTCGCCAAGTGCCTCAAGTATTGCGGATACAAGACTCTCTGCGATTTCGCCTTTGGCCTTTTCATGGTCTCGTGGTTTACCGCCCGCCACGTCATCTACATGATGGTGTGCTGGTCTGTCTACAAACACAGCTCCGACATCATCCGCTACGGCTGCTACACGGGCCCCGCCCAAGCGCTTCTGGGACCGATGGAGGCGCCCGCGGGCTGGACGTACCTCCTCGAGCCCTACTTCAGCCCGACGGGCCGCGTCTGCTGGAACGACACGGTCAAGTGGGCCTTCCTGACCCCTCTCCTGCTCCTCCAGGGCATCACGGTCATCTGGTTCACCATGATCATCCGCGTGGCCGTCCAGGTCATCCGGGGCCAGGGCGCCGACGACTCGCGCTCCGACGACGAGGGCGAGGACGAGGAGGACGAAGAGAACGAGGACTTCTTCTTCGAGGAGGCCCGCGCCCCGCTCGAGAAGGAGGTCGGCATCGAGGCCATCGACTTCCAGAGCTGGGAGCGCCGCACGGGCTTCCGGCGCCACGCGGCGACGTCGAGCGTCAGTCTGCACGGACACAGCGACCGCAAAGAGTTCCTCGGTAGAATCGGGTGCGAGAAGACGGTTGATTAAGTTTGATGTTCTCCTTTTTCCATGATCTCTGATACCTGGGTATCTTGAGCTTTTTCTATCAGGATTCTCAGGGGTATTTTTGAGATGTCTTCATCAGGCTTGACTCTTGTCTCCTTTTTTCGCGCCCCCGATTTTGGAATTTCTTGTCTGGCTGGAGTCGTGGCGTTGACAGACCACCCCCTCATCCTCACCCCGACCCGACCCTTCCCTTCCCATTCCTTCCCGGCATGTATTTCGGTTGGCCTCGATGGCGCAGCGGCTCGTTGCAATGCAACAGGCGTCGTCTCGCACTCGCATATAAGCTGTCCTTGAGGTTTCAAGGACCATACGCTCGCACCGGAAGGACGCAGGCCTCTCCGAGGTCGCACTCGCACCACCCAGAGGGTCTCCCTGGGTCTCCCAAGGATATCCCATTCGAAGTGGGGAAGTGGGCCTGGGGATGTTCCCATGGCGGGCCCGAACGAAGAAACCACACGAAAACGAAAGTAAACAGCCGCAGCGCGGATATCCTCACGGATCTACAGGACGTCTGGACCTGCATTTCTCTTTGCACGAAGTTCATGTCTTGCCTTTTCGACTCCATTTGCCAGTTGGCTTTCTGTCTTGCTTTGTATCATGACGCATTTTGAGTTCCGTGTTCTTTTGATTTCTCTCTCTCTCTCCATCTGCATATGGTGGATCTTGTTGTAATGGCCGCCACGGGGATACGAAGGGGCTTTGAAGCGTGGAGAGAGACTCATCGGGCTTGGATGCGACGCCGGGATTTGGTCTTGTACGAGTACAGTATGGGAGCAGGGGGGAGGTGGGTCAGGACATTGTGGTAATCTGTGGGGGCGGCTGGATACCAGTAGAGGGGAAGGGAGTCGTAATGAGTGGACGCGAGCTGGATGAGAAGCGTGGTAATGGTGGATGGGTGTTGCTGGAAGCGGGAGCTGTAATGGGCGGTAGGGGTTCTTCGAGTACGGAGTACGGGGAGTTCATGGCGGGGAGGTAATACCGAGAGCATTGATGAAGGGATCATAGATGTGATGGAGGGTGAGGGGAGGTGATGATTGTCGTGCGTCCTCGTACAGGTACTAGGGTGCGTGAGTTGATGTGCTGGGAGAGGGGAGAGGGGAGAGGGGAGAGGGCGCCTGGACATCCATCCATGTATTGATGCCATCTCCACATCCATTGGAATTGGAACGCGTGTCCAGCTTGATGTGTCAGCGCCGCCCTGCACGGTCCAGCGGAGCCGCCCTGTCCGGCCTGCGAAAGCGGGCCATCGATCTCTGCACGACCGGCTTCATCACGGCCATGGCCATGATTCTCGCTCGTCGTCGCGTGAGATCGCGGTGAGGGGAACGTCCACCTATACTGCTACTCCTGTACTCCATACTTCTGAGGCACCTGCTCCATCGAAGCCTCATCCCCTCAGGGCAATTTCCTACCCGAACACTGATCCCGCAGAGGCGCCCTCACTCCCATCCTGGGCCTCCATCCTTCTCCCCTTCTCCCCTTCTCCCCTTCCTTTCTCCCAGCCCCC
>NIGD01000008.1:932018-942233 GCA_003055185.1 Escovopsis sp. TC
CCCTTCCTCCTATAAGATAATGACCACAACGCGCTTCCACGTCATAAAACAGGCTTCCCAGGAGAAGAAATGAGAATCAAAACAACAAGAAACCGACAATCACCGGCAGAGAAAAAGAAAAGCCCAGGGAAATCCGCAACTCCGGTGTCTACCGTTTCCCATTATGCCCCTTGATACTCGCCCTACATAGTAGATCCCCGGTGAAGCTCACCGCGGCCGAAATCGATCTAGACATGCGAGCCTCTCGGTGCATAGGTACAGTACATATGCGTGCACGTGCAGGGTGCCGGCCTTCCGGCAACTGCGCCATGGAAAGCTACAGAATGAAACAAAAGAGAAGAGGGAGAGGAAGAATGAAAAACAAAGAAGAGGTAAGAAGGAGGTGGGAAAAGACAGAAAAAACGAGGCACATGAAGCCAGTGGGCAAGATAGAAATGAGAGGTAGTATGTTTCGAGCGTGGGGTCAAAAAGCAGAAGAAAAAATGAGGAAAAAGATGAAGTAGGAGAAGATTGGATGACCTACTACTAGGTAGGAGCCGCAATGGAAAAAGGGACAATGGATAGATGGAGAGCAGGCACAGACACGAGATGCGGGATATCGTGCCACTTTTTGAAACCGGAAAAGGGGGTCAAGGACACGGGTCTTGTGTGTGCAGAACCGATGCAGGATGCCAGGCAGAAACCAGCCCTGGCAAACGAGGCCCGCCAACCAAGGGCGCCGCGAGAGACCATCCGAGCGAGGTGGTACGCGGGACCTCGACCGAACCGGACCGCGTACCAGGTAATGTGTACACGTTTCAGGTATGTTGCAATGGGGAAAAAAAAAGGGGGGGGGGGAGGGACAATGAAAAATGAAAGATGAGATAAGACAGAGGAACAGAGGAGTACTAGCGTACTGGCGGGAGAGGGGATGGCAATGAAGAGGCATATCTGTAAGAAGGGGGTCAAGAGGAGGAGGAGGATGAATCAGAAGAAAGCGGATGATGAAGCAATTCCCAGGGGAGGGACGAGAAAATTCAGGGTGGCTTTGATCGCGGCCAGGTCGCTCATGCCGTCCAATTCATTTAATCGAGTCGCCGGTTCCTTCTCGCCGTCATTGATCCTCGATGTCTTCGCCCATGTGCCGCTCGCTCTCGGGTTTCCACGTGCCTACACGAGGGTCAGACGTGCGCTTGAGAAAGAGGAAAGAGAAAGGATGGATTGCATCGCGCGCAAAGAGGGAGTGCATGGAGAGTGATTTGGAGAGACCTACCCTCAAAGTCGTGCTTAACATAGGCCATGGGATCGTCGGGCTCCCCCGCCCCCATCTGTCCGACGCCCGGGGAGAAGCTGGTGATGGGCAGGATGACCACGTCGCCGACCTTCTTGCTGGACGTCATCCCCGTGAACTGCCGGTAGTCGATCTGGGCATTGCTGTTCTGGATGTCGAAGAAGCGCGCGTCGTTGAAGTAGTCCATGATGGTGTCCGTCCACTTGGCGGGGCCCGTGATGTCCACCACCTTGCGGTAGTCCAGGTTGGCCAGCCCCCCAGATCGCTTGAGCGCCAGCGTCTCGTTGGTGATGCGGTGGATGATGTCGCGCAGGACGGGGTGGCCCGGCTTGCTCTGGATGGTCCACTGGCAGAACTGGATGCGCCGGCTGTACCACTCGGCCCAGTCCTCGCGGTCGGGGTCGGCCTCGATGCCGATGACGAGGCCGATGGTCTCGCGCGGGATGTTGGCGGGGACCCACTCCACGGCGCTGCGGATGGCGTAGGTGTCGATGTCCGAGTAGATGCCGCCGCGCGCGAAGAGGATCAGGTAGCGGAAGAAGTCGGCCTTGAGGACGGGGAGGGGCAGCGCGTGATAGGCCTCGAGGATCTCGGGGATGCTGGCGTAGAAGAGGCGGAGGACGGTGACGGCCATGGCGTCCGTGACGACCTCGTGGACGAAGCCCGGGTGGTGGATCGTCCACGAGGCCTCGTGGGGGCGGAAGTCGAACTCGCCGTCGCTCGGCGTCCACTTCCACGTCTGCCAGATGTAGGCGGGGAACTTGGCGTTGATGTCGTAGGGGTACTGGTACGCCAGCTTGTCGTAGATGGACATGCGCGACATGTCCACCATGGGCCTCTGCACGACGGGCAGCTCGGCCTTGTTTCCGCCGGCGTGATTGTACTTGTACTCTGCCGTCATCGCGTCGACCTTCTCCGAGACGACGACGACCTTGGCGCCATCGCTGCGGAGGACACTACTCCTGTGCGATCGGGTGATGAGGGTCAGGACGAAGAGGATGAAGGCCGCGGCGGCGATGGCGCGGCGGAGGTTGAGCATCGTGCGGGACGGGAGCTTCTCTCACGGTCGAGGACGCCTTGCGTAGTCCTTTCACCAGCCCGCATAGAGAGCGAATGCGAGAACCGTGGGTGAGCGTGCAGGGCGTGTTGAGGATGACGTAGGGATGGATGGCTGGCCAATTCGTTTCGTCTGGGATTGATGGGGAGAGGGGATAGGGAGAAAGAGAGACAAGTGATTCCAGAGACCCTATGCCAAGACCAGCAGCTAGCAGGGAATCGGAAAGGAAAAAAAAAAAGAATACTCCGTAGAAGAGAAAAAGAACACTCGTGATCCCTCCTGTCTGCTCTCGCTCCTCCCCCTTGGAGGGCGACGGCGACGATGCGAGTACGCGGCGGGACGGGGTGGATTCGGCGGCGCGGAGGCTCGTCTCGGATAAGGCGGCCGTGGTGGGACAGCGCGTGGAGGGCGTCTAGGTCGGTTGAGGATAGGCCCAGGTTTCAAGCGGACGGGCGGCGATCAGGTACTCGCTCTCTGCAGGAGATGGGTGGTAGTAGCGGAGGTGGAGGTGGTGGAGGAGGTGGTGGAGGGATGTGATGGACGTGGTGGAGGTGGTCGTCGTGATAGGACAGGTGTACGGAATGATACCCTAGGAGAGGCGAAAGCGACGGCGACGACGACGACAACGAAGGATGAATCGAGGGATGCTAGGAAAAAGGAGGGCAAAGAGGAAGCAAGCGATTGACGAGAAGAGAAAGAAACATGTCCAGGTTTCGGGAGACGAAGGAATCGAAGGAAGAGTGAGTCGAGAAGAGGGTGATGCTGTAGGATGAAGCGTTGATGCGAACCGGTTGAGGTTGAGAATTCACGACAGAGAAAGACTCGGAGAGATTGAGAGAGACAGAGAAGAGAGATTGAATGCAGAATCGAAAAACGAGGCAGGGATGGGAGTTGTGCTCAGAATGGGGCTTGGATCTAATCTGCGAGATGTGATTGGTCGCCAATCTCGGAGCAGGGGGCGTCTGATAGCGCAGGAGGTACAGGTGCGATACTACCTAGGTATACTAATGGGTCAATACAAGTACTGTATACCGCTCCGGTCAATACCTCTTGTACTGTACGGAGTCTACCGCTCCGTATCGTACTGCCCCTCGCTGCGCCGCTGAAGATTGCGGGGCCTCGCGGGCGAAGGGTGACCCGGGCGGGAGGAACAGCGGGGCCCTCAGGGCGCGCGGGGCAAGCTGTGGCTCCACGAACAGTGCCTGCAACCTCGACTGGAGCTTCATGTGCCCCAGCCTGCGGTCCGTGCGATCCATGTACTGGTACGAGTACTCTGTACAGGGTCAGTACTTGCCAGATACATCTGCGCTGATCTCGCACCGTGGACGGTCTGGCCAAGCTAGTACCATCGGCCGGCAGGAGCGCTCGGCGCATTCCCGACGGCCGAGATTCGCTCCTGCCGGGCGGAGAGGAAATCCATCCTAACCTTCTCCGTTCGGGGGAAACGTCCTCCTCTTCGTTCCTTCCTCGACCAGATAGCACGGAGATGGAGGCAAGGATTGCCCGGATGGAGATGACTAAGCTGATGCCCCGGCGGAAAACACCATGATGGAAGGGGGGAGAGGCCAGAAGAGGCCAGAAGAGGCCAGAGCTCGGGTTGGAGATGCATCTGCGGGAGGGAGCGAGGTCGACCAGGCGTCCGTACGGGAGAGCCTCACCTCGAACCACAGGGCTCTCCGCGCCTGATCTCTGCTCCGGGCCGGCAAGGCAGTTGCCGAGTCTCGGCGCAGCGGTGCATACTACTACCTCTCCGTACCCCGTACACCCCGGGATGTCGTTCCAGACGGGCCTGGTATGCCGCCAAATACGAGTACAAGTGCCGCCTAGTACGGAGTAGAAGCAGCGCGACCTCGAATGCTTTCCATTCCGGCGTCTACCATTCCTCGAACTCTGGTACCGAGTCCTGGCGACATCCACGTCTCCATGTCGATACTACTCGTACTACTCCGTATTCCGTACTCCGTATACGTACTACGGAGTATTCAGTAATGTCGTTCGAGGAGTCTCGAGTTCGAGATGGAGCCTTCGTCGCACCCTGGTCGTCCTCGAGGGGCCAGGGATTCTGCCCATCCATCCATCCATCCACCCATTGCTCCATCCCAATCTGCAGCTCGACCCTCCCTGCACAAATGCCGAGCTGCAAATCATAGATCTGGTGGGTGTGCCCACAATGCCAGGGCCCGACCAACATCCATCTAGTACTCGTACGGAGTACTCGTACGCACGAGTACCTGAGTACTCGTATATCCGCCCATCCATCCAGAGGTCCAGGATACGTCGGCAAATGCGCGCAACGCCTGCCGTAACGGCGCGGAGCTCATGTCTTGGGCCAGAGACGAACTCAGGCATGGAACCGAGTGCGGTATGGAGGAGCAGGAGGAGGAGGAGGAGGAGGAGCACGGACGGATGCGTGTTTCAACCCGCTTGAGCAAGGCGCGCCGTTGACTGTTTCAGGACATGCAGGGTGCTCGTCTCAAACCTTGTGAGAAACGCGGCTACCTATCCCCGCGCGAGGATGACGCGTCTGATCAGGGAAGGCGGAGCTTGTTAGGGGCCTGATGAGCCATGTTCGACTGATCGAGGCTTGCCCGGACGCATTGCCACGAAAGTCGCAATGACCGTGCTCGTACGGTATGGCGCGAGTGCACAAGAGGGCCGACCTGTGGCCTGGTCTTCTCTCGCCCACGTGTGATAACACTGTGGTAAGAGATGCACTTGATGCATTGCGTGTGAGCTTTGCCTTGAAGATCTTGTGCCGCCGACTTCTGGGAATGTAGATTCCCGCAGGGACACGAGGCCGTCGCCGGTGGAGGAGGGAGAGGGTTGAGAGATGCCTCCTTTTCTGGCATGACGATTGCGCTGCACCGGCTCCCCGTGCTTGTCTTCCTGATGGAGATGCTCGGAAATTGGCCTGCGCGGGAAAACCTTATCATGCCTCCGGCGTGGATGCTCAGTGCGAATAGCCTCATCTCGAGATGTGACCATCTGGCGACGTCCCTCATGCGTGGGGGGCCTTTCTCGTAGGTAGGAACTATGCAGTATTCTCTGCTTCGTGCTCCGTCCTTCGGGCAGGACGTGCATATGTTCGGGGTACAGCACAACCCTCCCCGGGCCAGCCTACTCCGTGCCGACTGTCCCTCCTGTCGTGGCCGTATTGTCGCCGCTTTGCCGAATGCAGGCAATACTGTGTGCGCTGCCTCGGCGGGGCGCACCCTCTTGCGGCCGAGCTTTTCTCCCGGACGGGACGATCACTCGTGATTCGAGTCACTGATAAGGAGGGCTCTCCGCACTCTGCAATCCGTGGACTGGCTCGTCCTGGTACGAGTACTCTCGCGATGACGAGCAGCCGACAGCCGGCCTGTGAGGCTCCAGCATATCGCCGCGCGGGCTCGGGCGTGGGGGAGCCGCTTGGACGCAAGGGCTCGGGGCGCGGGTACTGTGGCTTCGGGGTCCTGGGGCAGCGGCCCGGGTGCCTCACACATCCCCCGGGATGCGATGTCCACCTTGTGGAATCCCTGCTGCAGCTTGTCTTCGATGCAACGACGTCTCGGGCTGTTCTCCTCGAATGAAATCAGTTCCTAGGCCGCGCAGAGAACAAGAGAGCGTGGAATTGATGGAGACAACCCGACATCATCATACCTGAGCACGTGCCTGCTCTCCATGCGGACGCACCGTGAACGTACATGTATCCATTCATGGATTCTTGATGCCCGCTGAAGCGTTTGGGTGTTGCTTCTCCTCCTGCTCCTGCTCCTGCTTCCGCTTCCGCTTCCGCTTCCGCCTCGGCAGCTGCATCGCCTCGCCTCTGCATGTCTCTCCGGCCCCAGCCGCAACAGGCTCCATCTCGCCTCGAGTGATGTCCCTGGCTTTGCGTTTGATGATATCTCCGCGGTCCCTCGTGGTTCGTCATCATGCCCGGCCATCGGGGGCCAGTGAATCTTTTGTGGAAGAGATTCTGGATGGGCCCGTGATTTGTCACTTGATCCAAGCAGGTACTACGTAGTATGTACAGAGTACTCCGTACTCGTACTTGATCGCCCCCGGATGCAGTCGCCAGGTCTGCCTTGCTCTTTCCCCACCGATGATCACGGCCCCCGCGGCTTCCTCGTAGGACGCAGCACGGGAAGGTGCGGCGGAGTGCCTTCCGCCAGCATTCAAAAACGTTCATCGATGTATTCCCGAAGTTTCTACGGAGTAGTATTCGTACAGTGACCTGTAAGTCGCACAGGCAGCTGCAGTCCTCGGAGCTCGAGGATACCCTCGAATCCCTTCCGTTGACATCAGTACTAGTATAGCAGAGAACTCGGGGATGCCTGCAATGGCCGATGATCAACCTCACCGGGTGGAGACAAGGTTCACACGGTGCGGGATACAGATCTGGGGACTGCGGCTCCGCGCTCTCTGGATAGTAGGTATGCTTCGATGCGAGTCGAAGAGAGTACTACCTACGGAGTACTACTCCGTACTAGGTACCTCTTGCAACCACCGGGTGATGGGCCGCAGACGAGCTGACCCCAGCTCGGGACCCCACAAAGAAGGTCCGAATGATTTGTCTTATTCTCGCGCAAGTCCAAGCTTCTTCAAGAGGCAAGGCAGGCTGGAGGCATGCGACGGGAAGGCTCGGCCAGGGTCACCACCAGCTGTGCTCCGTACCTGCAGCACCAAGATGACGCCCTGGTCGTGCCTTCCGAGAACCAGACACATCCAATAGAGTTCACTCAGTAAAAGTCGGAGGCAAGCGCATCCAATGAACAAGTCGTGGAGGCAACCGCAACCCGGGTCGAGGGATGACGATGGAGGTCGACCCCCTCTTCTTAGTCATCCCTTCGCCTCTCCTGACATCACATTAATGACTGCACAGTGCGATCGCACGCGGCCGGGCAGGACATCGTCGGCTCGACATCGTCGGCTCGACATCTCTGGACCTCCTCTGCAGGTCATCCTCTACAGACATCATTGATCCATCTCTCCGAGCTTGCAGCCCTCTAGAGAGCCCGGGATAGTTCGGTCATAGCTCCGCCCTCGAGGCTTTACACATCGTCCCTCTTCGACCCGAGTCGGCCCTTCGACAACCCGATCATCGAAGGCATATCATCAACCGCCTAGAGCTGGCACGCAGGGTCTTCTCTTGCTCAACTTGCAATCTATGTTCCCCATTCAGCAATCTCGGCGCAGCACAAGCGCCGAGTCGCTTCGTGATCCGTTCGGATGAGGCTCGAGGCGTGACATCATTCTCGAGATCAAGTCAAAAGCAACATGGTCAGGCTAGTAGGGCTGGGCGCTCGAGCATAAAAGGGTATGATCCTCCCCTCCTCCTCGGAACCCAAGCAACATACGGAGTGGAGTGGTCATCACGAGGCATCATCGTCTCACCCATCGAGTCCTCCTGTTCCACCATTTGCCAGCATTCACATCTCTACCCTCTCTCTCATCGACCATCGCTCGCACTAGTCTTGCTCTCGACTCACAAAGACCAGCTGGTGTCACGACCATGTTGTCCTACATGTTCTCGGGCTTCTCGAAGCCCCTCGCTGATAAGCCTGCTAGCGCCGTCAGCCCCAAGAAGCGTGCTCCTCACCCCCTTCAGCCCCTTTGCGAGGGGGAGATCGATATCGCCAGGAAGGCCATCATCGCCAGCCACGATGCCTCGGAGGCCCTCTTCTTCAGGTCGATCCAGCTTCAGGAGCCCGAGAAGTCACGGCTGCTCCCCTACCTCGAGGCAGAACATGCCAACAAGCACAAGGAGCTCCAGTCCAAGAGACCTCCCCGACTCGCCGCAGCTCGATACGCAGCCAGTGGCCGCGAGCTCTACCAGTCCTTCGTGACCGTCGTCGACATCGACACCAAAGAGGTTGTTTCTAAGACCACTGACCCCGTTGGTTGTCAGCCAAGCTTCAGCGCGTGGGTCACCATTCCCCCCCCCTCTTCTTCCCCTCCTTCTTTCTCCTCTGGCCCCTGTCAACTCTGCCCCCTGACTAATGTTGGCTGACTGCATACGTAAAGAGATGAGGTCATGAATTTCGAGGCTGTCGTGAAAAAGTCCAAGGTCTTTCTGAAAGCCCTGGAAGAATTTACCCTGCCAAAGGGCTTCGAAGTCGTGCTGGACGCGTGGCCGTATGGAGGGGTTGATGAATACGCCGAGGGCAAGGGACGGCTCTGCACGGCGATGGTGTTTGCCAGACCGACGACGCCCGAGCATTCGAATCACTACGCATACCCTATCCCACTCATTCCCGTGGTAGATGCAAGAACCTTTGAAGTCATCCGCGTGGACCGGATCGCGACTGGAGGAAAGGGCGATAGCCTTTACCCCCTGCCCCGGGAGGACAAACCCAAAAAGCTCTTCGAAAACCACCGCAGCGCCGAGTACCTGCCGCAAAATATTTCTGTCCCGCTCCGGACGGACCTCAAGCCGATTCACATCACCCAGCCGCAAGGCACCTCGTTCCGCGTCCACCCGAATCAACTGGTCGAGTGGCAGAAATGGAGGTTCCGCCTCAGCTTCAACGGCCGCGAGGGCGCCGTCCTCCACGATATCCGCTACGACGGGCGGCCGACCTTTTATCGACTGAGCTTCAGCGAGATGACGGTCCCGTACGCGGATCCTCGGCCGCCGTTCCACCGCAAGCAGGCCTTTGACCTGGGCGACTTTGGCGTGGGCGGTATGGCCAACAGCCTGCAGCTCGGATGCGACTGTCTTGGGGCCATCCACTATGTCGACTTCGTGGACAGCAAGTCGGACGGGACTGCCAGGGTCAACAAAGCGGTCATCTGCATCCACGAGCAGGACAACGGCATCCTGTGGAAGCACACCGACTTCCGGACGAATCGCGCCGCCAGTGTCCGAAATCGGGAGTTCGTCGTGCAGTTCGTCGCGACGCTGGCCAACTATGAGTACATCTTCTCGTACCACTTCGACCTCGCCGGGGGCATCACGCTGGAGACGCGGGCCACGGGCATCGTCAGCGTCGCCGCGATCGACGAGGGCACGACCAGCACGTACGGGAACGTCGTGTCCCCCGGCGTGCTTGCTCAGGGCCACCAGCACATCTTCGCCGTGCGGGTGGATCCGGCCATCGACTCGTACCGCCCGGGCCACACGCGGGTGGTGGTGGAGGAGAGCGTGGGACGGAAGATACGGCCAGAGACAAACCCGTTCGGCAACCTGTACGAGGTGGAGCGCAAAGCCGTGGAGAGGCCGGTGGGGTTCGACCTCGAGCCCCGGGCGAACCGGCTCGTCAAGATGGAGAACACGAGCAAGAAGAACGCGTACTCGGGCAAGAACGTGGCGTACAAGCTCGTGTCGCCCGCGACGCAGCTGCTGCTCGCCGACGAGGAGAGCATGGCCGCGCTGCGGGCGCAATTCGCGCAGCACCACGTGTGGGTGACCGGCCACCGCGACGGCGAGTTCTATGCGGCGGGTGAGTACACCAACATGAGCGCGCGAGAGACCGGGGGCGTGGCGGACATGATCCAGCGGCCGGACCGGTTCGTCGTGGACGAGCAGGAGTTGGAGGCGGGGGAGGAGGCCAAGGAGGGGAAGAAGGAGGCGGGAGAGGTGGGGGAATGGGCGTCCCCGGTCGTGTGGGCCGTGTTCGGGCTGACGCACAACCCGCGGGTGGAGGATTGGCCGGTGATGTAAGTGGAGCTGCTCGATCCCTGAATCTTCCTTATATGATGGATGATGGATGATGCTGACGCGCGACAGGCCGATGGAGAGCTACAAGATCCATTTGAAGCCGAATGATTTCTTCTTGTACAATCCCGCGTTGGATGTGCCCTCGACGAAGGCGGACTCGAGCGTGGTGGTGCCGTGCTGTGGAAAGCAGGCGTAGGGGGGGGGGGGGGGGGTTGTGGTGTGGTGGTTATTATCAGAGTGTTTTGGGGG
>NIGD01000008.1:958590-990544 GCA_003055185.1 Escovopsis sp. TC
GAGGGGGAAGGCCAAACGGCGAAAGGGGGAAGGGGGGGAGGGGGGTGTGTGATTGCCCGATCGAGACGTCTGTCGCGCCAAGATTGATTGATAGACTTTGTCCAGACACAAAACACACACGGGGCGAGGGGAAAGGTTTGACGCGATCCCGGAATTGTGCGGGTCGTCTCACGGCATTTCCAAGGGGAGCTGGAGAGCTGGACTAGGAGAGGCACAGCCCGCCCGTCTTCCCTGATGGAAATCTTCCCGGATGGAAGGCCGTACTCGTACTCTGTCCTCTGTACTCGTACGAGTACGGAGCCAAGGACTCGTGGGTAGTGGTCGTGGCCCCTCCCCGCGAGGCGGGACCCGGGGGGAACCGATAGGGAGAGAGTGTGTGAGAGAGAGGTCGCGGCCGACAAGGTTCAGGTTCGGGCTCAAGCTGAAGCTCAGGCACAGGCTCTGGCTCTGGCTCTGGCTCTGGCTCTGGCTCTGGCTCAGGCACAGGCACAGGCACAGGCACGGGCACGGGCACAGGCTCAGGCTCTGGCTCTGGCTCAGGCACCGGCACCGGCACCGGCTCGGAGTCAAGATGCGAGGGACTCCTTGGCGGAGGCGGTCGTCGTCTTCGTCGTCGTCGTCTTCGTCGTCGCCGCCGCCGTTGTCGTCGATGTCGTCGTCGTTCCGTCCGAAAGCTGCCAACCGCCGCTTGTCATCGTCTTCATCGCCGTCGCCGTCGTCGTCGCCGTTGTAGTTGTCAACATACCGTTGTCGTCGCCATCATCGTCGTCGTCGTCGTCATCGTCGTCGCCACGTTCCCGCCCTGCCTCGCTCGAGCCGAAGCCAAGCACGTCGCGGATGACATAAGCCCGGGCTTCGGTGGCTGCGCTAGTCCGCTTTTGGAAGCTGCTTGTTCCAGCATTCGAGGAAGGAGCTCCGGCTGTCGGGTCTCGCTCCTTCTCTCCCATGTTCCCTCCCGCCGAACCATTGCCGGCTGCCCCGAACGCCTTACCTAATCACGATGTCATACAGTCACGAGGAGCCGCTTAGTAAGCATAGAATACAGTAATTAATTGTCTACTATTCCTTTCTATAAAAGGCGCTTTAGCCTTTACTTTATACTGCTTAGGCTTACGTAATTAAGCTTTAGATCCTTTGTTATAAAGCTTTTAAAGGAGGATCTAAGGCTTATAGGGAGGATTGTAACGCTTATAAGGAGGGTCCTTTAGTACGCTTTACGTACTAACTTATAAAGCTTTATTTTAGATTGTAAGCTCTAATACATAAGGTTAGTTTAGATTTATATTAAACTAATCTAAGCTCTAATTAGGCAGGTCTTCTTATATACCCCTTAGTTAATAAGGTCCTATAAGGGCATTTATAACCTATTAACTATAGCAAAGACAATAAGAAAGTAAAGCTTATAAATAGCTTAATAAGCTAAGAACCCTTTTACCTCCTTGTTATTAAAGCTTTAAGTAAGCGTATATAGTGCTTAGTAGTAGTCTTAAGAGCGTAAATAAAGTAAATAATTTAAAGGAATAATAAGATATAAATAGATATATAAATAAAAGAGCTATCTTAATACCTTAATAATACCTTTTTAAGCTTTAGATTTAGCTTCTTAAGATCGTTAGTATAATAGCTTATAATACTTTATCTTCTTCTTCCTTTTAACTCTTTTAAAGCTTTATTTTTAGTCTTAAGCCTATTAAAATCGCTTATACGTCCTTAAGGTATATTAATCTAAGCTTTAGACAGTAGCTATAAAGGGCCTTTTGTTATAAAAGGATGCTTAGTGCCTAAAATTGTTTTTTATAGCTTTATAGCCCTTCTTAGACTTATAGAGTAAGCGCTAATAGCTATTATAGATTCTTAAGAGTATAAGAACTACGCCTTTGCTGCTATGCCTAAAGCTTCTTTTTTATTTAGCTATATCCCTTTTGCTAAGTAAGTAAAGTTATATAAAGAAAAGCAGCCTTTTCTTTTTAATCCTTTGTTTTTTAAGTTTAAGCCTAAAACCCTTATCCTTAAAGCGTAAAAGAAAAGAAAGCAGCTTATTACTAAGCCTTTTAAGCCTTAAACGCTGCTCCTTTTTTCTTAGAAGCGCCTTATACTAAAAACCTTAAATCCCTTTATAGCTATACTTAAAGCTAAGCTTAAGACCCCTAAAACTAATCCTAAGAAATAAGCTAGAATGCTTTATTATAGTACTTATATTGCTACTAATAAAAAGGTTATTAACCCTTAGGCTAACTATTGCGATCTAGCTTATATTAAGGTCTTAAATACAAAGGATATAGCTTTGCCTTACCTTTATAAGCATTACCTATAGTCTTTTATAGCTAAAAAGCGTACTAATCTTAATAGGTATATATAGAAAAGAAGGCACTTAACGCGCTATAAGCTCTACTATATAGGCTTATACTTTTATAGCAATATATATATATACTATTCTACTGCTTATATTAAGCTTTAAGTCTTAGCTAACCTTACTTAGTGCCCTTATACTAAAGTAGATTTCTTTTTAGCTTATTGCTATACTTACTAATAGTAATTAAAAGGTATATTTTCCTTAAAATTAAGCTTTAAACAGCTTATTAATAGCTCTATAGCGCGTCTAAGAGGGCAAGGCCCTACTTAAGAGAGCTTTTTAGTTCTAGGATAAGTATCCTAGCTTACTACCTACCCTTCCTACTAGTAATAGAGCTCTTGCTAGTACTGCTGCTAATAGTACTACTGCTGCTACTGCTACTACTACTACTGCTACTGCTGCTACTGCTACTGCTGCTCTTAGAGCTCCTTTAGCTGCTGCTGCTGCTTAGCAGGCTAAAATTAAGGGTATAAAAGCTTAGTTTAACTACCTTTAGTATATAAAGGATTACTATGCTACTCTATAAGCAGCTAACGTATATCCTTAAGCGTAAAGTAATAGGTTTATAGCTTAAGTTATAATAGTTAAGCTTTATAAAATAGTATTGTTTATATATTTAAATTAACTTCTTTAGCTTTAGGATTGTTTTACTTTAAGAGCTTTGCTATATTTAATAGAGCTTTAAATCTTTTAAATTTCTGTCTTAAGAGGGCCTTTATAAGCTTATTAGCTAGCATCTTAAGCGTAGGAACAAATTAGAGAATAAAAGAGCCCTTTTAGTACTTTTAGCGTACTTATATACGCTGTATATTAACGTAACAGAGGCGTATATTCGTTTTTCTTATGTCTCTAATAATAAGTCTAATAGTCTATAAGTTATTACAACTAAGCTTAAAAGGCTCTTATAGGTTAAAATAAATCTCCTAAAAGAGCCTCTAGACTGCTATTGTTTCCTTAGCAATTTAATTAAGCGCTAAAAGCTTTGCTTTAGTGCTTAAAGTCGTTACTATCTCTTGCCTTATAGCGTTCTAGATAATAAGGCCCTTAAATAGTATAACAAGATACCCCTAAGAAGACCTTTAGGTCTTAATGTTATTTCTAAAGGAAGCGTTGCTTAAGGCGCTTAGGACCTGCATTTCTCTAGCTCTTTTATAGCATAGTAAGCTTTTGCGTATAGTAAATAGGTATTAAATAAGCTAATTTGTAGCACAATAGTACTAGGTGCTTAAGTTTATAAAAAAACAAGAAAGGTATAAAGCTTTAAAGCTTGTATTTAGGCGTACTATAATAGCTACGTATAAGATAGACCTAATTTTCTCTTAGTAGCTTTTAATAGAGGCAGCTGTTGCTATACTCTTATTCTTAAGGAGATAAGCTTTAGGGATAGGGATTAATAGGGTCTAGGTACTATCCTTAAGCTTAAATTAGGAAGCTACACGCTTAATGTAAGAGTTAAGGGATAGGTATATCTTCTTAAGCTCTTAGTCCTTTACTAGCTTAATACTAAGGAACTACTCTACGTCTTCTTTATTATAGAGCTTATATTTAGCTTTTAGAGCTTAAGTAATATAGTTAAATTCTTTATAATTGTCCTTATAGAAGGTAAAGAGGATGTTATTTACGTAGAAGATCGTAAAGAGTCTCTTATTAGGTATAAAGAAAAGGCATAGCTCCTTGTTGCTAGCTTTAAGTCTAAGCTTTAAAAAGCGTTGTAAAAACTCGTTAAACTATAGCTTTAGTAAGTCTTATAGCTTATATAGCGCTCTCTTTAGCTTTAAGCACTAGTTAAGCTTCTTAAATCCCTTTAGGAGCTAATACGTAATAGGGACTATGCTTAGGTCCTTATGTACGTTTAGAAACGCGTTTTTTATATTGTATTTCTTAAGTTTAAGATTAAATCTTATAGCTAAAGCAATTATAATGTAAAAGGAGCACGCTGTAAGTGTTACTGTATATATACTCTTAATCGTAAAGCTCTTTTAAAGGTTACTACGTACTATAAACCTAGCTTTACATTGTTCTAGATCGCCGTTCTTATTAAGTTTATACATAAAGACCTATTTAACGGGTAAAGGCTTAGACTAAGCCTTATTTACGTTAATAACTTCCTATGTTCCTTTTTCCTTAAAAGCTTTATATTCTAAGTAAGCAGCTTCTATAAATAAATCTTTAAACTTATACTTCTATATGTTTTTTTAGTTTATAGGTAGCGGTAGCAAGCTTAAAAAAATGCTTAGCTTAGTCCTTAGGTAAGGCACCTAGCTTCTTAGCGAGCTTTAGTTTAATAGCACTAAGCATTACGTTAAAAACTATATAGTAGTTCTAGAGCTTAGTCTCTGTAGGTAAGTCTAGACGTCTCTGTCCTTTAGTGCTTATAGCTCTAAATCTTAAGATTAAGGAGTAGATATAGTCTCTTTACGCTTTATCTTAGGTCTTTTGCTGTGCTTTGCTTTCCTTTTAAGCTTAATTAGGTAGGTATACCTATAAGTTATAAAAGGCTAGTTCTCTACGTAAGTATATACTTCTTTGTAGTTGCGTTATTAATATAAGGGATAGAGCTTAGGTATTCGTAGTTAAGACTTTAGCTAGCGTGTTTACTGCTCCTTAAGCTTTTATTTGCTGTATTAACTGCTCTTATTTGCAAAGATAAGTAGCTTTAGGACCTAGGTGCATATCCGTTCTTGCCTACCTATTACTTATCTCGCTGCTCTATTAAGCTTCCTCCCCCCTTTCCTTATGCATAACCGTGTATTCTACGCTTTCCTCTAGAGGACTTAATGATTAAGAAGGGGTTTCTTAGGGCGTTTAAAGTCCTATAGTCGTCGAGAGATCGTGGTGTCTGGCGCTTAAGATGCCGGCCGATAGGCTTATAAAGGCCCTCTCGAGATAGAAATTCAAGAGATTTAGAGCTCTATTAAATATAGTAGAGCTCCTAGAGCAAGACAATCTTAAAGCTAAAGAAGTTAATTTAAATACGTAAATAATACTATTTTATAAAGCTTAACTATTACAACTTAAGCTATAAACCTATTACTTTACGCTTAAGGATATACGCTAGCTGCTTATAAAGCAGCATAGCAATCCTTTATATACTAAAGGTAGTTAAACTAAGCCTTTATACCTTTAATTTTAGCCTACTAAGTAGTAGCAGCAGCTAAGGGAGCTCTAAGAGCAGCAGCAGCAGCAGTAGCAGCAGCAGCAATAGCAGCAGCAGTAGTAGCAGTAGTACCGTTAGCAGCAGTACTAATAAAAGCTTTGTTACTAGTAGGAAAGGTAGGCAGCGAGCTAGGATACTTATCTTAGAACTAAAAGGCTTTTTTAAGCAGGGCCTTGCTCTCTTAGACGTGCTATAGAGCTATTAATAAGCTGTTTAAAGCTTAATTTTAAGGAAAACATATCTTTTAATTACTATTAGTAAGTATAGTAATAAGCTAAAGAAAAATTTACTTTAGTATAAGGGTACTAAGTAGAGTTAGCTAGGACTTAAAGCTTAATATAAGCAGTAGAATAGCACATATATATATTGCTATAAAAGTATAAGCCTATATAGTAAAGCTTATAGCGCGTTAAGCGCTTTCTTTTTTATACGTACTTATTAAGATTAGTACGCTTTTTAGCTATAAAAGACTATAAGCAACGCTTATAAGGGTAAGGCAGAGCTATATCCTTTATATTTAAGATCTTAACATAAGCTAGATGTTATACAGTTACGGATCGCGGGGGTAGGAGCATAGGAATCAAGGAAGGTTGGCTTGACCGACTACTCTAAGGTGTTAAAGGGAGTGAGGCTATATATACACGAGTGATCTCCTTGATTCGAGCCTTTTGGATCCGGTGCATCCGGTGGTTGCTTAGATCTGGTTCGGCAAGGAACAATGTTTTTCCTTTAACTAAGTTATGTAATTGGCTCGATCCGGCTCCTTAGCTTGTAAGCTAATTAGATTAATTGCCTTACTTCCTTTGTTAATTTACCTAATTCGGTTATTGTAGCCCGCAGTACGTCTCCTTTCCTACGCGTCTCCTTATATACCCCCTATTTGATGAAGCTATTCGCGGCGTTAGTGAATGCCTTTAGGTACGTGCGATTGTCGTTAATGATCTCTATTAAAGCTTCTTGTTTAATCGTAGCTATCCGATAGATTAATAGCGTTGATCTAATTAGCTTAGGTGCTTGAGGTAAATAGGGTGATTAAGTAGGGTCCTGTCGTTGTAGTTAATCGAAATAAATAGAACGTCTTTTTACTTTTCCCTTACTTTAGTAGGTGCCTAAGTTGTCCCTTAAGTCCCTCTTTTTTAGATCCTAATCTTTCTTGTAACCTTTCTTTTTCCTTCCTTAACACTATTATCTTGTTAATCTAGCTCCTTCGTCTTTAACTAACTGTATACGTACGTTTAGCAAACTTCCCGATTCCCTAGATCTAATCTGCATAGGTAAGTAGTTTGTGCCCCTTTTAGTAGAGCGTGTTATGCGAGGCGCGTTATGCGAGGCGCGTTAAGCTCTCTTTGTTTAGGAAATAGGATTATTTGCTGTAGGAGGGAAGGAATGAGGCGGCTAGGAGCTTGGTCCTCTGTGATTTAACTAATTAAGCTAACTATAGATTCGAGTAGATAAACAAGATAAATTCCTAGCCTTAAGAGCTTCCCTTTGTTCTTAACAATAGAGTCGTTTAAGTCCTGTCTAGGGCTTGTCCGTTTTTTGATATTCTAGCTAAAGAGCGTTACAGCGTTTAGTCTTCGCTTGCGTCGTTCGTTGTAGCCTATTCCTGCGAATACGGATCTGTCCTTTAGCGCCTGCCTGTTAGAGTAAGTTAATATTTCTTCCTTGTATGACTCTGTTGCTAATTCGTTTTCCCTTAAGGTCTCGTTGAACCGTAAGCTTCGTCTCGCCTAGATCTGCGATTTTTCGATCGCCTGCCTTACCGGCTGCCTAACTCCTTCCCTTCTTAACGTTATTTAAAATCTTTGCGAAGAGGAAGTTACTAAGCTAGTCCCTGTGCCTAAGGGTTTGCTCTACGCTACGTCTGCTAGCCTAGAAATCATTAAGGTTATTAACCTCTGTGGCTCTCCTGCTCCTGTCCCTTTCTCGGCTCTGGCTACTTGTACTCGAAGGAATACTATTGTTTTAACGCGTAGGGTTAGTTAGGTAAATCCCTGTACTTATAGCAGCAGAGCTTGTGGTGTCTCTTAAGGTAGAGCTTGTAGGCAGAAGCGTAAGGTTCGCAAGAGTCTTACCCTTAAGGTTAGCGAGTTATCCGCTGCTAGTGCTGTACTCGAAGAGGTAACTCCCTGTCGTCTTCCTAGCCCTAGTAACGTTGTTATTAAGATTTCGGAGTCTAAGATCGGTTTAACTGCTTTAACTTGCGGTAGTACCCCTTGCCTTTGCTTTGCGACGCTTTAGCTGCGTCCTGCGACTTTTGCGTTAGTTAATCCTCCTGCTGTTGTTTTAAACTCTGCGTTTGGCGTTATTGCCCCGGTGTTTGCGCCTGCCCCTTTGATTCCCTTTCTTTGCATTAGTTTAGTTGCCTTAACTCCTTTGTTTAGCTTAGTTGCTCTAATACCTTTAGGTAAAGACGTCGTTATAACTACCCCCGTTAGTAGAGGGCTGAATTTAAGCACTTAGAGGGGATAGCGCTTTAACTAGCGTTGTAACAAGAGTTAGTAGGTTAAGAATACCCCTCTCTAGAATCCTTGTATGAACTGTATTATAAAGTTTTCTTCTGTTATAACTATAACTGATTTTTCTTGCTGCGTTAAGCTAAAGGAGAATACTACGCGCTGCAAGAACTACGCTCCTAGCACTTAGTGCGCTAACGTGTAAGTTATTCCCTTTAAACGATAATGTTGTTGTAGTTTGCTAATTTAAGTAAATAGCCCTCCCGTTTAGCTTGCTAAGAGCGATGCTATGTTGGCTAATTTAGCCTAGGGCCCTGCTAGCTTTAGAGTAAGTTCCTTGTCTTACTTTGCTTCCCCTTAGGTTACTTAAGCTAACCCCTTAGTAAAATGCGAAGCTTAAGGCTCGCGAGCTTACTTAGAAGTAGAAGGAGGAGCTAAAGCACCCTAGCACTATCCTGCCCTGCCCTTATAGTGTCTTCTCGTACACCTTAGTGCTATAGCATGTGAACTAGCAGTTGCAGCAGCAGCAGGCGCTGTAACAGTAACAGGCGGCTTAACAGCAGTAAGTAGTTTAGCAGCAGGTTTAGCAGCAACAGCAGGTGCAGTAGTCAGCTTAATAGATCTAGTCAGCTTAGTAGCAGTAGCAGCAATAGGTGTAGTAGCAGTAGTAATAGGTGTAGCAGCAGTAGTAGCAATAAGTGTAGCAGCAGCAAGTGCAGTAGCTGCAGCTAGCTCCGCCGCCGCTGCCGCTGCTAGCGCCTGCCTTAACTATTCTAACTAACCTTAAGGCAGTGAAGGCTTATTACTTGCTAGTTGACTAGATGGCTGCTAAGAAGGCTGATTATTAGGCTTTAGGCTAGTAGTAAGACGAGCGTTTCGTTTTAGGGGAGGAGAGAGATAGAGTAGCTTTTGTAAGGAGGGTATTTCAACGGTCCTTGCTTACGGTTTAAGAGAGGAAATTTAATTAGTATAATAATAGAATATAACGATAATAAAACGGATAGAATAATTTAGGTTTATTTAAGAGAATAAGGGTGGTTATTTTGCTTTGTTTAGCGCGGCGTTGCTTTGCTTCTTTTCCTTATTTTCTTTAGGACCGTTAAGTAGAATTGAGTCTAGCAACTGCGATAAGTTAAGGAGAGCTTGAAAGTGCTTAAACCTCTGTCTCGGCAGTGCTTTCGTAAGCTTATTAGCTAGCATTTTAGCTGAAGAGATGAATTCGACGTTGATAGCATTGCGTTAATATTCTTGCCGCGCCTATATGCCTTATATATTGATATAGCGTAGTTTAGTATAAATCTTCTTATCTCCTCCTATTATAAGTCGTATTGTTTAGAGGTTATTACATCTGAGAGTGAAGCGCGTGCCTAGATTAAACTGTATCTCTTTAAAGAGTCTTGTTAAGGCATAGGTCTTACGAGCTAGTTAATTTAAGGCGAGGAGCTTAGCTTTAGTGCTTAATGTAGTTACTGTATCTTGTCTTGTAGCGTTCTATAGTATTGGTCCGCTGAACAGTGTTACGATGTATCCTTGTGAGGAGCGTTAGGTGTCTTTATCGTCCGCGAACGAGGCATTGCTCGATGCAGTTAAGATATCTATTTTAGTAGTCCTTCTATAGCTAATTGTAAGGAACCTTTTTACGTAAAGATATTTAATTATTTGATTAGATGCACGGTAATGTTGATTACTTAGATTTAAAAGGAAGCGAGAGAGGAGAGAGGCTCTATATGCTACGTCTAGTTTTGCGATAACTGCTGCGTAGAGTATTAAGCTGATCTTTTCTTGATAGCTTTTAATTGATTCCTTTGTAGCTTAGCCTTAATTCTTGTTAAAGGAGGTTAAGGGCACTAGAATCGAGGGCTGCTAATTTCCTTCGGTTAGTCTAAAGCGTTAAGCTACTTTCTCTAGATATATGTTAAGAGAGAGGTATATCCTTTAGCTTAGTCGATCTCGTTGTAGTCTGATTCTAAGGAACTAGTTTGCGTTACCTTCGTTGTGCATTTTGTATTTCGAATAAAGCTTCTTAATGATTTTTGTTGCCTAAGCCTTGTTGTTCTTATAAAACGTAATAATAATGTTATCTACATAGAAGACGATAAAGATCTTGCGGTCCTAAGTAAAGAAGAGGCATGGTTCCTTATTGCTTAAAGCGAGTCCGAGCTGTGTAAGTGTGTTTAAGAATTCCTTGAACTATAGCTTTAGTGAGTCCCTTAGGCTATACAATGCTTTGATTAGCTTGAGGCATTTCCCTGGTTTATAGAATCCTTTAGGGAAGCTGTACGTTATAGGGAGTATCGTTTTATTGTCCTTGTAAGCGTTTAAGAACGCATTCTTAACGTTAAACTTCTTTAGCTCTATATCAAAGTAAGCTGCGAGAGCTACTATTACTCTGAATAATCTCGCTGCAAGTGTCGCAGCGTACGTGCTGTCGATAGTGTCTTGGTGTTGAAGGTCTCCCCTTACTACTAGCCGCGCTTTGCATCGTTCAAGATCTCCCTCTTTATTGAACTTGTATGTAAACACTTAACGAAGTAGGAGAGGCTTTAACTTTGCCTCTAACCTGTCTATAACACGCTACGTTCGTTTCTGTTAGATAGAGTTAAACTTTATTTAAGCTGCTTTTATAAATTCGTCCTTAAGTAGGTAGCTGATTATAGCTCTCTATCCGTTCAGAGGTTATAGTAGTGTGTTAAAGTAACGTTTTTAACTTCCTTCTTCTGCTTAAGCGAGTCGTTTTGGTTAAAGTGCTGTAAGCAAAGTAGTAAAGAAGGTAGTGTAGCTTTGCATTTCTGCGTTAAAGGGTCTTTTAAGTCCCCTTAAGTAACGGAATGTGCTAACTCTAAAGCTACTAATAACCGCGAAATAAATCCCTTTTAAGCGCTCGTTCTTTTTACGGATACGATTGCTTTGTCTTAGTTAAGAAGGGTCTGTTTCGGTCCTTGTCTAACGAGGTGGTTAGGACTAGTTAACGAGTGTCCCTCCTCCTCTTAACGACGAGTTTTGTAACTGCATTTTGTTATTGATGCTGTGCTAGGTTTGCTCTCGTCCTGGGCTCTAATTGTAAATAAGATTAAGGGGCTCGCTAGGAATCGTATGTGCACTTAATTCCTTGATTTAAGCACTACCTATCTCTCTTTCTAGGTTTCCGCCCTAGCTAGCGTTAAGCCCCTAGGTTATCTCAGCGCCTTCTTTAATATTAGATGCTTGTGTCAGGGTAGATCGTGGCGTTTGGAGTCCTGTATTTAGACTAGCTGCTTTAATTTCTCCTTTGCTATTAGTGCGGGATTCTACTTGCTTAACCCTAGGGATTTCTAAGCGTTTAGACTCCTCCTTACTCTCTTTAAGTAAGTTAGTAGCTATGTCCTTATGCCTATCTCTGCCCCTAGAGTTCGTACGCGGTATTAGAATCTTAAACTGCATTATTCGCGTAACCTAAGTAAGAGCATATTAGAAATCCGTAAGTCCGTTAGTCCCTTTGTTAAGGGACCTTTAGTTAAGTTGTTTAGATATCCTTTGTTGCTCCTTATCGACGTTATAATCTATAAAGAATTTCTTCTCGTTAAACTAAACGTTTTGTGTCGTTATTACGCAATTTACTCGTAAGATCTAGATTCGATATACGTTAAAGGCAATATACCTAACGAGATATCTAGTTATCCTACGGGGTGTTGTCTTAAAGGCCCTCCTATTCCTTCTAGCCTCTCTGTCGCAGTCTAATACGAACGCTTAGCATCTGTATGCGTAGATCCTACTCTAGTTTAGCTAGAGGTTCTTATGACTCTGCTAAATTAGCAAATAAGTATTATTATAGAACTATTGCTTTAGTTTTTCGTTTAGCGATCTTATATTGTTAGCTCTCCTTGGACTTATGTTGTATAAATAGGCCGTTGCTCGAACTGTCTTAGGCTAGAATTTCGCTAGCAGGCCCGCCCCCTCTCTTATTTTGATTTGCTTTGTTGTTATCTCTTGTTTAGCTCGTTTAGCTAAGCCGTTTAGTTTATAAGTAAAAGGGGGTAACAGTTCGAGGTCGATTCCTTTGGTTTCTGCCTATTGTTAAAACATCGTAAGTCCTTAGATTGCAATAACAGCTTTCTTGTTATCTTGCTGTATTTTGCAAATAGCTAATCTGTATTGTTTCTTTGTTTATCGTTTAAAGTTTAAAATTGTATTAAAGATAGAGTAGTAAGATTTGTCTATTAACGGAATCGCTCGAATCTATCTACTGTATTCTTCCTTTATTACTAGAAGCTACTTTAAATAATCGAATCCCTTATTATAATCCTAAAGGTCCTAGTGTATTCGCTAAAACGGTCTAGGGCTCTAATGTTTAGAGGTTCTTTAGGAAATAACTTAGGTTAAGTACGTCTTTGTATACACTTTATAATCGATCTGCTTCGTTCCTTTAATAGCAACGTTTCTAGCGTTTTAAACTAAGGCCCTTAAAGCGTCTAGGCTAAGGTGTCCTAATCGGAGGTGCTATATATATTCTTTATCTTCTTGTAGGACCCTTAGGTCCCTTAATAGCCTCCTTAGGCGCATCGGGCTCGTTTTACTTAGGTTGTGCGTCTTAAAAATCGCTTAGGGATTAAGGGTTATATACGTATTGCTTAGGCAGAGGGAAAGGGGCTTGTATTTAAGGAAAACTAGGTTATGCTTCCTTTCTAGCTAAGCTAACTTAATGCTTAACTTAGGCTCTTTGAATCTAAGGGAGAGATCGTAGCTGTAATACTAAGCTCCTGTTTCTGCTAACTTTGCTTCTAAGACAATGTTTATATAAAAATCCTTTACTAAAGCGACGTTTAATAAAATAAGTGATTCGGTTCGTTCTCTGCTTTCCCTGTTTAGGATGTTTAAGATTAGTTGTTTGCCTTGTCTAAGTACTTAATATCGTTCGTATCCTGCCTTAATATAGTCGTCTGCGCTACTAGGCACGAAAGTGCCTAGAACGAGTAGGTTCTTGTTGTTTACTAGGTGCAGCGTACTACAGCTATTAAATACAGTGCTTTTTAAGAGGAAATAGAGCGAATAAGCTTGCTAAGTAGAGAAAAGGCTAACATTCTTTACCTAAGGTGCTAATTGTAAGTTAAGCAGTGCCGTATTAAGTGATCCGGGGTATTGCCCTCCCTTTTTCTGCGGTGCTTTGTTAAGTATGCTTATGTCCTACCTTAGGGTCTAAAGTTCTTGTCTTAGCTGCTTCTATTCCTCTTTCTTTATTCGTTTAACGATCAAGGTTCGGTTTAACTTGTTGTAATTTTCGGTTTAAGGGAGGTCTTTAAAGGCGTATTAAAGTGCTTTACAGGTCTTCAGTAGCTAGTAATAAGTTGATCTATACGGACACTTAGCTTAAGTATCTTCGTTAGAACGACTTTAGCTATGCCCTCTTCCTTGCCCCCTTCTTTCTTTTCCTCTGCGCAAAGGGGTTAATTCCTTTTAGGAAGTAGTAGCTTCTTCCTTCGGCGTAGAGGAGGATTCTGCTTTCGAGGAGGATGACTCCCCCTTTTCTAAACGAGCTGCCTAGTTAGCGAAGACCTAAGCGTAAGACGATGCTTGTGATTCGAGATATGCTTAAAGGTAACGAACGTAGTCTTTAATTCTAGGGAAAGGCTTCTTACGAAGGATTGCTTCTTCTCGTTCTATTATCTTCGCCTTAGCCTACGGGGTCGCGAGTCTCTATCTAGCTGCCCTTAGGAGGTCTAGGACTGCAACCTCCTAGTTCGCCTTAGGGAGTTGATGTAATTTGATATTATTATACGCTGTTAGATAGTCTTAGATCTATGTCTGCTATCTAACTCCTAGCTTCTTAGCATCCTTAAGTACCTTTTGGTAGGCTTGTTAAACTGTGTCTCTTTAATTGTGTTTAGTTAGGGCAAAGTAGAGCTTTAATCTCTAAACGAGATTCCTTGTTGTATAGGCTTCTTCGTTTAAGGATATTTAATGTTGCATGTTGTTATATACTGTAAGAGAGACAGTTCGAATGATCTACTTACAGATTTTAATATAAGCTGCCTTGTTTTAGTTAAAACGAGTTTCTTTGTGTTAGAAATCGATTATCTAGATGTTATATTCCTTCTTTACTGTGTTAAATAGGATTGTTATAATCTCCTCGTAGCTTAGTACTACCTTTAGTAGGGGTTCGCCGTCAATAGAAGGGTTTTGTATGCTTTGCTTATATTGTTTTGTAACTTTATACCGTATTCCTTTAGCGGTAAGGGGTTCTAAGTCTTTTAAGTAATCTATGTCGTTCTTTTATTCTCTGTCTAGTTCGATCTCCTTCTAAATCATTAGGTTAGTACCTATGTTTTTAAGCGTACAGTACTAGTTAACCTAATCCTTAGTAGTTTAGAGAGGAGGTTCCCCTGAGACGGTTAGTTAAGACATTGTAAGTTAAATAAAGTGATTTTACAAGATATTTTAAGACGAGTGTTTAGTTTTACGAGAAAGAGAGATTTAAATAAGTGATTTAACTAAAAAGCACGAGTAAAGTTTGTGAAGTTAAGGGAATAATATAGAAATAAGGAGTTCGATTAGGATCTTTAAAAGGAAAACGTTAGTTAGATTTAACGGAAGTTACTAGTTTAGAGATTCTAGGCTACACGGGCTTATAACTGTTATACAGTTACGGATCGTAGGGGTAGGAGCATAAGAATTAAGGAAGGTTAGCTTAACTAACTACTCTAAGGTGTTAAAGGGAGTAAGGCTATATATACACGAGTGATCTCCTTAATTTAAGCCTTTTAGATCTAGTGTATCTGGTGGTTGCTTAGATCCGGTTTAGCAAGGAACAATGTTTCTCCTTTAACCGAGTTATGTAATTAGCTCGATCTAGCTCCTTAGCTCGTAAGCTAATTAGATTAATCGCCTTACTTCCTTTGTTGATCTACCTAATTCGGTCATTGCGGCCCGCAGCACGTCTCCTTTCCTGCGCGTCTCCTCACACTAGATTATAATAGTTAGCCTAAAGGTTAATAACCCTTTTATTAGTAGTAATATAAGTACTATAATAAGGCATTCTAGCTTATTTCTTAGGATTAGTTTAAGGGGTCTTAGGCTTAGCTTTAGGTATAGCTATAAAGGGATTTAAGGTTTTTAGCATAAGGCGCTTTTAAGAAAGAAGGAGTAGCGTTTAAGGCTTAAAGGGCTTAGTAATAGGCTACTTCCTTTTCTTTTACGCTTTAAGGATAAAGGTTTTAGGCTTAGACTTAAAAGATAAAGGATTAAGAAGAAGAGGCTATTTCTTTTTATATAACTTTACCTACTTAGCAAAAAAGATATAGCTAAACAAAGAAAAAGCTTTAAGCATAGCAGCAAAAGCATAGTTCTTATGCTCTAAAGAATCTATAATAGCTATTAGCGCTTGCTTTATAAGTCTAAGAGGGGCTATAAAGCTATAAAAGATAATTTTAAGCACTAAGTATCCTTTTGCAACAAAGGGCCCTTTATAGCTACTGTTTAGAGCTTAGATTAATATACCTTAAGGATGTATAAGCAATTTTAATAAGCTTAAGACTAAAAATAAAGCTTTAAAGGGGTTAAAAGGAAAAAGAAGATAAAGCATTATAGGCTATTATACTAACGATCTTAAGAAGCTAGATCTAAAGCTTAAGAAGGCATTATTAAGGTGTTAAGACAGCTCTTTTATTTATATATCTATTTATATCTTATTGTTCCCTTAAATTATTTACTTTATCTACGCTCTTAGGACTGCTACTAAGTATTATATACGCTTACTTAAAGCTTTAATAATAAAAAGGTAAAAGGGTTCTTAGCTTATTAAGCTATTTATAAGCTTTACCTTCCTATTGTTTCTGCTATAGTTAATAAGTTATAAATGCCTTTATAGGACCCTATTAACTAAGGGGTATATAAGAAGACCTGTCTAATTAAAGCTTAGATTAGTTTAATATAAATCTAAACTAACCTTATATATTAGAGCTTACGATCTAAAATAAAGCTTTATAAGTTAGTATATAAAGTATACTAAAGGACCTTCCTTATAAGCGTTACAATCCTTCCTATAAGCCTTAGATCTTCCTTTAAGAGCTTTATAATAAAAGATCTAGAGCTTAATTATATAAGCCTAAGCAGTATAAAGTAAGAGCTAGAGCGCTCTTTATAGAGAGGAATAGTAAACAATTAATTACTGTATTCTATGCTTACTAAGCGGCTCCTCGTAACTGTATGACAGTTATAAGCGGTTTCACGCGTTAAATCGACTGTAGCTATGCTCGTAGACGCCCCCACCCCTGAGTTTAGACGCCTTATAGGGTCCTTAACGGGTCTTCTAAACGTTTATTAATGTTAAAGTAAGAGTCTAAACTATATATTGTTTACTTTGTCTTTAGAGCTTAATTCTAAGAATAGCTCGTTTATAGTAAGTATCCTAAGCTTAGGTTTAGCTTAGTAAGCTTTTTTATTATAGAATTAAGTCTTATTAAATTTAACGTTATAAGTAGTTATAACCTTATAAAGGTATAAGATTTAAATGTAGTATAGGTTAAAGGTAGTATACTTAACTAAATATCCTATAAGCCTTTAAAGGGTCGTTTTAAATAACCTTATATACCTTCTTACTTTATAATCGCAATCTAGAACGTAGGCTTTATACCTATACGCTTAGATCCTAGCTTAGCTTAGCAGGAGGTTTGCTATACGCTCTTAGATAAGGATTAGTACGCTATAGAACTATAATTTTAACTTATAGATAAGGGATTCTATACTATTTGCCTTTTTAAGGCTTATATTATAGAGATAAGCTATAGTACGTACTGTCTTAGGCTAGAGCTTAGCAAAGAGACTAGCTCCTTCCTTTATCTTAAGCTGCTTTATTGTAATCTCCTTCTTTATACGTTCCGTAGCTTTATTTAGCTTATATATATAAAAAGGAGCAAGCTCTAGGTTAATGCCCTTAGTATGTACTTAATCTTAATAAATAGTAATACTATTTACGCTAATTATAGCTGCTTTATTATCTTAGCGTATAACGCAAATAGTAAGCTTATATTACCTTTTAACTTAGCGCTTAAAGCTAAATAGCGCGTTAAATAGGGTATTTATATGCTTATTAAGCAAGGGTAAGGTAAGAATCTACCTACTATACTTATCTTTAACAACTAACAGCTAGTTAAAGCTATTATACCTCTTCTTATAGTCTTAGAGGTCTTAATATACACGCTAAAAGGGGCATAGGCTTTCCCTTTCTAAGGGTCTCCTTAAGATAACTTAAGAAGCATAGGTTTAAGCGTAGGTCTTATACCTAATCTACTTAGTGCCTTTAATAATAACCCCCTTTGCGTTATAGACTAAAGCTTATAAAGCTTTAGGTCTTAAATGCCTTGCTTAAAGGTACTACAGCATCTCCTTATCTTCTTTAGGACCTAATAGGTCCTTAGTTATATATCTCCTTTATACTACGCTTATAAAAGCTACTTAATTAAGCGCTTTAAGCTTAAAAATAGCATTATAGTTAATTAGTATTACGTTAAGATTAAAGTAAAAGGATAGTAGCTTATATTTAAGGAAGGTAAGGTTATGCTTACAACTAAGGTTTACTATAATAACGCTACTGCTTATATTGCTATAACAGAGCGTATAATTATAGCTATAGTACTATACACTAGCTTAAGCAAGCTTTACTTCTAAGACAATATTAACATAGAATCTTTTAATTAGAGCTACGTTCTTTAGCTTAAGATCCTTAGACTAAGCTCCTTTAGCCTTATTTAGAACCTTATAAATAATCTAAGTCCCCCTTCTAAGCACCTAAAAGGTCTTAGTCTTAGCTTTAACGACGTTATAGCTATTGCTAAGGACAAATAAGCTTAGCTTAAGAAGGAAGCGTTTATTAATAAGATAGATTGCTTTATAGTTGTCTAGGACAGTGCTCTAAGATAGTAGGTATTAAGCTTAGTAAGCTATAGTAGCGTATAGTCTAATCCTAGGTTCCTTAAGAAACTCTACTAAGTTAATTAGTACTACGTTAATGCTTCTTAAGAAGCTTAGTTCTTAGGTCTTAAGCACGCTTATGTTCTATCTACTGCTTTTTAAGGATTCCTATAGCAAGGACTACTTATCCTCCTTAATATAGTCTAGAATAGTATATTTAGTGCTTAGTAAGCGTAATTTCCTTAGGGTTAAAACTTATTTAAAGGTAAATTTAACGTTCCTATAGGTCTAAGGGGTCTAGGGATAGTAATTACTATAAAGGTATTCCTTTTTTTTTTTTCTTTTTTTTTTTTTTAAGCTTAGTTAAACTTATCCTTAAGCGTAGCAAAGATCTATAGGATCCTTAAGTAGCCTATAGCTTGCATATAAGCGTTAAAGTGCCTAATATAAGTGTTAAGGCTCTTAATTTAGTTTAAACACCTATTAAAAATAGCTTTATTAATAGCAGTAAGCTTAGCTATAGCCTAAGATAAGGCAAATCGTACTCTTATAGCTCTAAGAAAGTTTATAATAGTAGATATACCTTTAACCTTAGGTATAGAATGCATATATCTATTATTATATGCCTATTTAAAGGTCTATTGCTACCTTTTATGCTTAGTACTAGCCTGTTAAGCTTTATCTAGAGCTGCTTTATATTTAGTATATACTATCTAGATCTAAGCTTAGTTGCTTAGTATAAATTGCTCTTTAAGATTAAGCATAATGTCTTAAGTTATAAATCGTTCTTTAGGACTAAAGATCCTTTTAAGCTTCTTAATAGTATTATAGTATATATTAGTCTTAACCGTCTACGTTATTTACTTATATATAGCTTAGTAAGCGCGCTGTTTCTTATAAATAAGCGTTATTAAGGTTATATACTTATAAAAGCGTATATTATAGAGCATAGTAACGATACTAAGATCTATAGCATTAAGTTAAGCCTTAGTAATATATCCTTAAGCTTTAGTTATACTAATAGAAGCACTTAATAAAGTAAGCTTATAGACATTGTCCCTTTAAGTATCTTACCCTTAAGCTTTAGACAAGGCCCTTAGTATTCTTTCTAATAAGTAAGCAACGCCTTCTAAGGTCTACGCTTTTAGCTTAATAGCTCTAAGGGCAAGCTTTAGTTAGATATCGTTAAAGGTTAGCTGCTTAAGCTTTTAGCAGCTGTTTAGGCAAAGGTCCTTCTAAGGGTTAACAACGTCCTAGATCTTATAAGTCTAAGCTTTATTTTTTAAGGCTTAGAACTATATAACCTAGTTAGTAATTAAGTAAAGCTTAGGTTCTTTTTGCTAAGCTTAGATAGCTATATTAAGAGCTTAAAAAGGTTAAGTTAAGAATAAAAAGTAGTAGAATAAAGATTAGTAAAAGAGATAAAAACTTAAGAATTAAAGATAGAGATTTAAAGAAAAGATAAGGAAAAGAAGGATAAGTATAGTACTTTTTAAAGCTTAAAGTTCTTAGTTTAAGAACTATATAAGCTTATAACTATTATATAGTTATAAAGAGCTGCTTAGTAAGCATAAAATATAGTAATTAATTGTTTACTATTCCTTTTTGTAAAAGGCGCTCTAGCCCTTACTTTATACTGCTTAGGCTTACGTAATTAAGCTCTAGATCCTTTGTTATAAAGCTCTTAAAGGAAGATCTAAGGCTTATAGGGAGGATTATAACGCTTATAAGGAAGGTCCTTTAGCACGCCTTACGTACTAACTTATAAAGCTTTATTCTAGATCGTAAGCTCTAATACACAAGGTTAGTCCGGATTTATGTTAGACCGATCCGAGCTCTGATTAAGCAGGTCTTCCTATACACGAAGCACCCCGACTAGACTCCATCCTCCATCCTCCATGCACTTCCTCGGCGACATCGTCCACGCTGCGGGCCTCCTCATGGCCCGGTGGCCGTGATGCCATGCTGCTTCTGCTTCTGCTCCTGCTCCTGCTCCTGCTCCTGCTCCTGCTTCTGCTTCTGCTCCTGCTTCTGCTTCTGCTCCTGCACGCTGCTGATCATGCCTCTCTGCCACGCCGAGGTCGCGTCGAAAGATGTTCCTATCCAGCCTCTGGCGTCCCGGTCAGTCATACTCGGTACGGTGCGCTGCTCCTCCTAGTGCGGAGCACATACGGAGTACATACCACCAAAAGCCCGTGTAACTCGACCGTTCTCCGTACGGAGTTCCGTCACGGGGTAGGGACAGAGCACGGAGCCGTGGTAGGCCTGGAGCACGCACAAAAGCTTCCATCGCTCACCCTCTCACACGCAGCACATCCCAAGGACTTGCCGGCACTTCTCCCGATCCCTCCCTCTCCAGATCTGCCAACTCCCGGAAGATCAGCATGCGACAGAATACAAGCATCCAGGTCTCAGCTACCCATCGTCTGCCTGCTAGTCCCGATCCAGAACCGCTTCTCCACGGGCAGAGATTGGCAAGTCTTACCTACCTGGCGCTCGGGACGTCGTTCTTCGCAAGTGTATGTACGAGTAGGCACTCCGTACGGAATACAGGTACGAGTACTCCGTACGGAGTACGGAGTACTCCGTTCGCAGTCCGCAGCACTCGTACCCACTTCTCGTACCCGTACTCCGTGCCCAGACTCGTACTTGTGCTAGTATCCATCGTACGAGTGCCGTGCTCGCTCCGCCCCTCCACCGGCATACGAAGGCAAGACTCCATCGCAACGACACCCCTTCCCATATAGCGTCAAAGACGGATCCGCACGAGTCGGCAGAACGGTGCCGCCGTGGATCTTTGACCCCAAACCCCCACGACAATGGAGCCGCCTTCTTGGTCTGATCGAGTGGTAGTGGAGTCGCGCGCCGTAGGAGTTAGACCCATCCGTGATCTGCTGACTGCAAAGGCTCTTCGCGCTTTGATGAGCGGGCCATCATGACTCGCAGAGACTCTGGTCCATCCACGCCCTTTCCGGCCTTGCGTGGGCCAACCGAGGATTTGCGCAAGGCGTCTGTCTGAAATAGCCTGATCCGGGAGTGCAAATCCCTTTCTGGCTGGCTCCTTGCCGGCCAAAGAACGTTTCCTCTCCCCTCGGTTCGGCTCTGCTGCTCCTCAGACATAGGATCCGGCCATCTCGATACGCCCACGCCTCGCCGTCGGTGCTCTCTTCCTCAGAAGCCCCTCTCTTTCGTCGACCGAAATCCTGGGTGCGTCCCGCCCGTGCCGGCCCGCCTTGTCTTCGTATCGGTACGAGTACGATCACTCGTACAAGTACTGAGTCAAGCCCACCGCGGAAGGTCCGTTGATTTGCTCGTAAAGATTCGACTGTCCGACCCATTTGAGACCTCCTCTGTGCCAGGGGCTGACCGCTGTTCCACTCGCAAGCTGCTGTTTACCGGTACTCGTAACCAGCTGCTCGTCCCCTGCCACGAGATCGACTACTGGCATCCGCCCAACGACACCCGCAGAGAGGTGCTTCATGATCATGGATCTTCCCCGGGGATCCCTTGGTCCGGCGGGTGAAAGTTGCCACTTTGGGCAATGCCCTCGGCGGCATTCCCGGGCTGGCACTTACCAGCACGGGGGTTGGCCCTTGCCATTAGGAGCGGGCCGCAATGCACCCTTTCCGGCCAGAAGAGGGGGGCCGATCCCCTGGATGACTGGTCCTGACGTCGTGAGGTCACCGTGCTTGGACCTCTTTGCTTGCGGCATAAATGCCGCACGATGGTCGAAATTTGTAGGAAATGCCGTTTCCTTGACCCTTGGCCGTTGTCTCTCCAAACTGCTTCGCTGTCATTTCCTATCCAGATCTTCCCGGCGGGGGGGGGGCGCGGGGGATGGGACGCGAAATGCGTACCAGTACTCACTTTGTACCCGTACGAGCACCCGTAATAGTAGTCAGCTTGTACAGGAAAGGCCATTCCCAAGCATCTCCGCCCTCAAAAAAGAGTGTCCAGGCTGTGGAATCGTCATGTTGGGAGGGGACTATTGGCAATTGTTTCCAGGTCTGTGCTCGCCTTCCTCTTAAATGTGCTCTCGTCGGGGACGCAGTCAAAACCAGAGATCTCCACGACGTGACCTCGTCCCGACGGAGATCAGTCCTGCTATACCAGTATCATCTCTTCGCAAATCCATCGGCGCTTTTCCCATCTTCTGCGGCAGTGTTTGATTGAGATGTCCCCGAGTCTCCGGGGTGCCTTGTCGTTGAGCAAACGTCTGAGACACTGACTGGGTCTCCGCGATTTCGGACAACAAGTCACAACCGAGAGCTTGCGTTCCGTATGCGAAAAGGGGTCGTTTCTGACACGAGATCAACGCCGATATTATGTCAAGGACCTTGGAAGACGTCATGTCCCCGTACTTCGTCCTTTGACACAGGCCTGCTTGAGTACTCGTCCCAGTAATGATACTCGTGGAATCGTGTCCGGAGAGCTTGGAGACACATGTGGAGATCTCCTTTCTGGGATTGAGTGAGACCGAGGCTCGAGGGTGTATTCAAGAGATGCACTTCACGACGCCGAGCAGCCGACTAAGCCGATTCGGCCCGGGAGACTGCAATAGGAGAGGTCTCTTGAAGATAACGTCTCGTATCGTCTTGTGCGGCAGATTCGATCGTTCTCGATTCTCATGATCCTCCAACCTCATCCAGAAGAGGACGATTGAGGCTCAGAAAACTGAAATCACCCCATCTCGACCTCATGCCTCCTTGGGATTCCAGGGCAGTGCGGAAACACGGAGAGGATTGCATGATATGGCCTCGTCCGTCTACACGATCGCCTGTGCCGGGGTACAGGTCTTGGCAGAAAATTTGATCAACTGGAGGAGTATACGTCCTGCACGTCCGAAGATGCCGACCAATCGGTGCTATTGAACTCCAAGGGGGGGCCAGAGGGACTCGAATTGTTGTCAGAAGTGGGATACATCCCCTTCACAAGCCTTCGTGCCTCGTGTGAGTGTGCTGTCATTGCAAGCATACACCAGTACAATGACGTGCCCCTCAACCAAGGAATCCCATTGCCAACCCGGGCTGGTGCATTCGGCCGGCCGAAACTCGAGAAGGGAGGAGGCTTACCGCAGGCAGGCCATATTCGGACACGTGCATTCCCGGTCTGACCAGCGGGAGGGGCGAGATCTCCGCGAGGATGATCCGCTCAACGTGCTGGAAGGCATGTACGAGTACATATACTCGTTCTCGTACTCGTACGAGCAATATCGCTGCTCCTCTTGGGCGAGCCAGGAGATGCGTGATGACATAGTACCTAGTAGTGGGTAGCAGTCCATAGGATCAGCAATTGTCGTACCAGGATGGATGCCATGTTCTGCCGGGTTCTCTTTCTCGCGATGGATTTCAGATAATCAGGCCATTGTGGTCTTGAACCCCTGGACATGATGGGGATGTGCAGACAGCGGCATGCTTTTGCCGATGCTCATGTCTGGAAATCGGTCCGGCAGCATCATGAAAGTCACCATGGCTGGAGGTTCACGAGGTCTGTCTCGTATTTCTGTTCAGTCCGTTCGCTGAGGGGACAGTGCCACATCCAAACCCGAAAAAGATGAAGAGACGATCATGAGTGCCGTGCCCTGTCCAAGTCGTGAAATCTTGGGTCTCGGTGGTGCCTGTTTCCCTCGAAGGGCGGGACATTCTGGAGGTTGCAATTAACCCGGTCTGAAAAGAGCGACTGTCCACCATCTGCTTCGAGATGGCTGATGTGTTTTGCTCCTAGACAATGACCTTGAAAGAATCGACTGATCGAGCCACATTGCCCAAATGGCATTGATGGTTTGTGACTCACTGGAGACCCCTAGAAAAGGAGAAGTCGCCATGTAACATCTCCATCCCGTCCTTGGCAGCACTGCCAAGAGAACGGTCAATGAGAGAGATTTGGCGGTCTTTTTCTTCCGTCCCGTGGAGAGGGGGGGGGCACCAGTATGGCTCTGCAAGATGTCTGGTGGAAGTCGGAGCATATGGGTGGTGTTGACGACCAAATGCCATCTGGATCATTCAGGGCTGATGTCCCTCGCATGATGGATGAATCGGGTAAAAGGATCCCGCAGGTTGACCTCGTACGAGTACAAATACTCGCGAATATGGTTTCGTCTGAAATGTTCTCGTACTCGTACTCGTACGAGTACTACATGCTCGTGCTCGTGCTCGTGCTCGTGCCGCCCTGCAGCAAGCAAGCAATGGCTGACAGGGGTTTTCGGTCTAGGATTCGGTCCCCTCGGGCATTTGCCTCGAACCGAGTACAACTAACGGCTCCAGATTTTGACCGAAAACTTTGTGCCCCCAACCCTCGAGGGTCCGCGGGTGCGAGGGTGGATGATAGCACGACGAGTCGTCCTAGAAAGCTACTATGGCTCAAATGCGCCATACGGGACAGCGTTGGAGGCCCTCCTGTGGTCGATCTGCTATCCACATGTTCCGAGAGATCAGAGTCAGAAGCCGTAAGCTCTACGGAGCGCAGCCAGCAGCCAGGAGACACAGGGAGGGGGAATGGGACAAGCGAAGCGCTCGTACTCGTACTTTACCCCGTCCAAGTCCTGGCCTGCACGAGCCCGAGCAGCAGGCAAAGCATCCATGGAGGCATCGTGTCCGCTGATCCTCCGCAACTGGCAATGTCTCGAGGGATGGCGGTAGTGGGACCCCGTAGAGAACTCCAGCCAATTTACCAGAATCTGTCCCGAAGCTCCACTCCCCGCGTGGGATCAGCAGGCAGGATCCCGGCTGATCGTCGCCTGGCGGGGGATGGCGTTGGTGATCCAGGCCGCCCAGCGCTGTCCGCTTTCTTTTCTCGGCATGCCCTAGCGGAAGCGACGAGGCACGGTGCATCCCCTCGCGGGCCTCTGGGCCGGTCTTGTCGAGGGAGGCGATCACGCCGTTCAGCTGCGCCCACGATGCCCCTCTCCAGATCCTCAGGTCGACGCATGATCCGCGATGGATCTCGATCGCGGGAAGAACTTGGAAGGGAGGAGGAGGAAACAGGCATCTACGGAGTACTGGTAGTTCCATAGATGGATCTTAGTACTCCGTACGGAGTACGGAGTAGTAGTATTTCCTTCTTCCATCTCACGGGGCCACAGCTTGAGCCCTGCGTGACTCAGACGACACCTGCCTCTTCACGAAGCAAAGTCCCTCGCGCCTGCCCTGGATGATGCCTTTACACGTACTCCGTAGTGCCTACTCTTCTCAGCAGGTCGTTCTTTCCGCGCTCCCGGCTTCTGAGGCAAGGAGAGCCGTGGTCTCAAGGAGCACCCATTGTTCAGTGCATGTAGCCAGTACTACTACTACTACTACTAGTACTACTACTACTACTACTGAGTACTACATGCACTTGCAATCAAATCTGCGCAAAACTTGAGCGACGAAGCATCGAGCAGGTCGCTCACCCAGCTGCGCCTTCCGCTGAAAGGGCTGGAGGTCCCCAGCAGACCATGCAGCTGGAGCACGCAGAGCACGCAGAGCACGCAGAGCACGGCTTCGCAAAGGGTGTGGCAGCCCTCCCTGAGACACGACAAGGGTCCATGGGCACCAGTGAAGAGCGGCTCCCTGCGACACATCCTTGATGGTCATCGCAATGCGTACGAGTACTACGGACAACTCGTACTCGCACTCGTACGAGTACAAGTACCTACTACTCGTACGGAATACAACTGACCCCATCGTACGGAGTACTAAAGGAGTACTACTCTAGTACTCCGTACTAGTACTGGTACTACTAAAGTACTAGTACCGATACTCGCCCTGGTACCGGTACTGCTGCGGCCTGTGCTTCGTCGTCGACACGCCCCTCAACCCCTCAACCCCACCTTGGTTCCCCGGCATCCACATCTCGACTCCTTTCCGAGATCGGGGCCTCTTGATAGGCTGGGAAAGTGCCTCCACAGCCAGGCCCCTCTCCACCTCGGACGAATGCATTCGTGCTCCCAGTACGAGTGCGAGTACGAGTACGAGTACGAGTGCGAGTACCAGTAGTACTACTCCGTACTAGTAGTACTACTGTACGCATAGGGAGGCTGGAAGGGGGGAAAAGCAGATCAGACGTCCTCGACGGATCGTGACTGCCAGCAAGGAGGGTGCATTATGGCCTCGACACGCCGCCGGGAAGGAGCTTCACGGACCATGCTTGGTGACACTTTCCATGGCCCGAGAAGAGGGACGACAACGGGAAAGAATGGCAGATTTTGGGGCCACTCGTACCAGTACTACTACTACCTACTATAGTACTACTACTCTAGTACTACTGTACGGAGTACAGTTCGGGTCGCTGGTGCCGCCTTCCTTTTGGTCCGCTCTCGTCAATGCAATCACGGAAGGTGCTCTCCAGTCTCTGCCACAGAAGCTTTCAGGTTGCGATCAACGTGGCAGGAGCCGGACAGAAGAAGAACGAAAGAGGAAAGAAGGAAAAAGAGAGGGGCGGCGAGGAGGGGTTCGGGGATAGAACCTGAAAGAAAAAGAAACCGGAGGCATCGTGAAGTCGGACTTTTCATCCAACTCGTACTAACTTGTGCTCCTCTGGGCGAACCTCACGATGCTCACTTCCGACTCCGGCCTCCACGAGTACGAGTAGGAACGGCTGCTCAATGGCTCGCATGGCATGCTGTTCATCAATCCTTGAACAAGGCAGCGTGCATCCCGGCGTCCTGAATCATCACCATGCGACAGGCCACTTCGGACAGAGAAAATTGCGCACCCACCACGAGGACAACCACCACCACACCACCGGGTTGCCCTTAGTACCCGTACGAGTACACCACCCTGATACACCAGGATCTCTCCCATCCCGGCAAGGAACTATCGCTGTATCCATGCTGGGCGAGCCTGCATTCGCCTGTGCGTTTGGTCGTGCTCCTTGGGGATGAGAGCCTTGCCGATGGCCACTGACCTCGTCGCACCGGTCCAGGTAGGCCGTCCAGAGTGTAGGAGTACTGCGGTACGAGTGCGAGTGCGGAGTCTTTCCAGCGGTGATCATCCGTTTTGACGGCCGAAAATTCTGAGGCCCAGGAGGATCGCAGCTCCTGATGCAAAGGGCATAGATGCCATGTACAAGTAGGTGCATACGTGTACTCGTACGGTCGAGGGATCGCGCTGACTCCATCTCGAAATAGGGACCGGCCTCCGCGAGCCATCGCCAGCCTCCTTGCCATCCTGGCGCTCGTCAGAAGTCGGCACATTGCAGCCCGCGACGAGAGCAGGCCGAGCTGGGCTGAGTTACTCCGTAGCTCCTGATCACACGACACTTGTCATTACCGGTACATACGCACACCGGAGTTCTCCATGCTCGTGCGGGTTCTGCAATCCTCACAGAAGGGATCACCAATGGGACTGCACTGGTACTGGTACTAGGTCAATCATCGGTCAGTGACGCCTCGCCCGTCTCGCTGTTGACCCGGACCCCATGGAACTCCAGGAGCCTGTTCGGACTGGGTACGGAGTTCTCCGTGCATATGTTGAAGTCGGGGGTAAGCAGGATGCTGATGATCTTGGTACGAGTACGAGTAGGTGAAACGGTTCATATTGCGACATCACGCATGCGAAAGGTGGAGAGAGGAAGATCGCAAAGGAAGAGAACATTTCAAGGGTGCGAATCACGTCTGCGTCTGGTCAATCTTCGCCAGCCAATGCCTCTTTCTCAGAGTGGGCCCCCTGTCGTCGGGGGCGGCGGCTGGTCGAGAAGAAGGGGTGACAACGATGATCACAGGAGCGGGAGGATCCTCCTGCAAATCGTTGATCATCGCACCCATTCTCGCGCAAGCCTAGACAATTCTGGAAGTCTAGACCGGCACTAGCCATCTGGGATGCTTATCCATCACCATGGAGGGAGATCTTCTGGAATCTCGTCCGGGTCTTTCGCAACGTCATGGAGAGCGGGAGATGTATTCCCGAGGCCACGACGAGTGTCACTGCTCATTTCTCACCATCATGTCGGGCCACGTCAGCCGTGCCAAAATCATACTGGTACGAGTACGGAGTACTCCGTACGAGCACGACCACTGCTCGCACGCAGCCCTACCACAAACGAAAAAAAGACCCGTATGAAAACGAAAAGAGAAGAACAGAGTCCTGGCAAAGCGACGCCGCTGGGATCTCGCTCTAATGATTCCTCTCTTGCACCCGTCAGCAGTCCTCAAAAATCGGAGATCCCCCTACGGAGGCGATGATCCCCCATTCAGATTGGGTTTCTGTAATCAGAGGATGTCAGGCAAGATCTGCAGAGCGCCGCGAATAGCAGTGCCCTAAGATCTGCCCACATCGCGATGATTCGACCAGAGAACTTGGTGTGGAAGTTTTGCTTTTGAGGCTCAAGAAACCTCGTACCTGCTGTACCGGTACTCGTACGAGTACGAGTGCGAGGACCCGTTGCCCCCCACTTCGAATACCGACAGCCTTGCTCGCGGAGCTGATGACGATGATCAGATGACGTGGCGGGGAAAATCAGCGCATCACTCTCACTCAGCACGACAATCTTGATCAGATGGAGGGCAAGGAGTCGCGCGAGGTGTCTCGCCGCCTCTCTGGATTTGATCCTCGGTTCGCGATGACTTCAACATCTCCGCTGCTCCGTCCCAAGCACAGTACGAAGTGCGCGTCCGGAGCACGGGTACGGAGTAGCATGAAACGAGCATTTGTCATGGCTGTCAGATTCCGCAATGTTCCCAGGCTTGCCAAAAATACATACACTGCAGACTGCGTCTGGCGTCCGGGGCCAAGGATCGATGATGAGGATCGACTCTGTGCAGTGAAGAGGTGAGAAAAGGTTTGCCGAACGGACGCACCACGCCTTTCGCCGACGAGCACCCAGCGGACGTCCCTGCACGATTGGGCGTTGAGTGGCCAGATCATCTCCATCCCACGCGACTGGCGTGCCGCCTTCCGAAGCCTTCTCAGAACACAATCTCCTCTGACTTTCTCATGAGCCCGGCGGACTCCATACGGGGATGGCGCATCTCGACGCAAGGGCACGGTGGGCTTGAAACACCGCCGCTCAGGAAGAGGGCAAGAGAAGGAAAGCACATGGGTGCTGCGCTCGGGACAACTACCAGTAGCTTTCGTCGCTCCCACAGCCAATGCAGTTGTTTCGAAGACGACGTTGAGAGCACGCAGGCAACATCGCACAAAGGGAAGGCAGTGCACCAGGAAAAAAAGGTGGACCAAGAAAAGACGACGAGAACACGGCTAGGAGCACATCGGCTACGGATCACAAGAGACAGCATTGGTCGGTGAAAAGATTAGTAGTGCTGTTGCTCCAACTCCGTACTCCGTACTCCGCCCTTACGGACTACTCACTCCGGGGTCCGGAGCTCGTCCGGCCGGCAACAGGTGATTTCAATCGCAAGCAACTCCTGGGTCTACAGGAGTGCGGGCTATCCCCTTCCCGGTGTTTGGAAAATCGAGCTACATGCAAGCCCGGAGTATCAGGAGGGTGCTACGGGAGACTACTCGTACTCCGTACCGATTCTCTGCGCGATCTACTCTGTACTCCGTGGACAAGGCCCGCCTCATACGTGAGCCAGGGATCCCCGATGGGCCGATCTCCTTTCTCGCAAACTACTCCGTACAGAGTACGATTATCGGAGCGCCCGCATTCCACTCTCGAGGTCCAGACATTGGGCCGTTGAGAAGTCGTCAAAGGCCTCAGGCTGATCAAACGGACGGGTTTCGGCTAGCGTGGCGGCTGGCTTTGGTTTCTCGTCGGTCGCTTCTCCTATTTCCTACTATCCTCTCCTACGAGTACCAGATACTCGTACACCCCTACTCCCTGGGTCGATTGCCCGGCCAGCAACTCCGTGCTCCTTACGGAGTACGAGTACCCCGGATGCTAAGTCGATCATGACATAACCAGGGACTCCGTACTCCGTACTCCGTATACTCCTCACACATGCCGTACGAGTACGAGTACTGACATGGGCACCATGGAGCATTCTCTAACAATGCCGAGGCACACAGGGACGATGATCCTCTCCCCGCAACTCCAGATTCGGGCTCTTCCTGACATCTCGAGGGGCGTCGATGGTCAACGCGCGGAAGAAGTCGACATCGCTCTGGGGCGCATTCTTCTGACGGTGGGACTCAAGACCTCTACGGCCAACAGTATGTTGACTTCTTCGAAGCGCAAGAAATTGCCGAAACGGCTCTTCTTGGTGGAGGGGAGGGGGGAGGATCGAAGGTCTGCTTCTGCCAAGGCTGAGGACCTACCAATCTCGGAGAGCCAAGAAGAAGCGACTGCGAGATTCAGCGTGATTGAGTTCAATCAAGCGACGCCGGTTGACTGGTGAGGGCGAGGACGGTCAAGTCACGACAAGGGGTAGACCTAGCATCGCAGCGCAGCATCCCCTGGTCCCATCGTCCGGCAATGTCAGGGGTCTTCCCCCCACGAGTACTCGGACGAGTACGGAGTACTCGTGCGAGGATCGAGTCCGGAGTACTCCGTACCTGAATCTTTCTCGTTGGGACCAAGCAGGTGATGAAAAATTCAATCGATCTGAGGAGAAGGTACGGAGTAGATCCCCCACTTCACCCCGTTTCCTTCTCCCTCTTTTCATCTCTTCTTGGATGCCGAAGGTATGGACGAACTCGAGAGGGCAAAAGCAAGAAGAACAAAGGAAAACTCGGAGATGGATAAGAGGAGAAAAAGGAAAGGAGAAGAAGGAGTCAAATGGGTAAAAGACTAACCCCCCCCCTCCCCCCCCAAAAAACCAAAAAACCACGCAGCTCCAACTCATCCGCCCGCTCCATGGCAAGGAATTTCTCAGGAGGGATCGACCGAGATACGGAGCGTAGGTGCTCCGTGTGGAAGGGTTTGATGCTCCGTGCCGTACGGTGCTTACGGACTACGGAGTAGAGGATGACGCTTACCTGCCGAAATGACGGCGACCTGAAAATTCGGGGCTCACTGATGCAGTTTCGGGCGTATGCTAGCCAGCACATGGGGTTGTGCGGCACTCCGTTCTCTCTCTCTCTCTCTCTCTCTCTCTCCCTATCTCTCTCTCGTTCCCGCTCTCGTACTCGTCCGGGCACGAGCGCGCGAGTCCATGACGAGCGGGCACTACCAGTACGGAGTACTCCGTACGACTACTAGTCGCGGCTCCTTGTCCCCCTTGGCTCGAGCATCAAGATCAGCTAATCAGATCTAGTCGCAGGTGCCGTTGATCCACGATCTTCTTCACGTTGCGTCCCGTGGGTACGGTGAAGGAAGATCGCCGCGAGTCGGACCGGTCCCCCAAGGAGTCCCCACGTCCCACCGGGGCCACGATGCCAGCACGAAGACGAATGAAGCCGACAAATCATGATTGTCCCAGCACATGTATAGGGGGGGAAGAGTTGGGGCAAGAGAGAAGAAGAAGAAGGAAAGAAAAGAAAAGAAAAGGGAAAAGGGAAAAGTCCACGAGCCTAGGATCAGTGTGTTGTCGACGAAACGCACTCGTTCTCGTTCTCGTACGATATTTCGGAAGCGGAGTATTGCTACTGGCACGCCCGGGGGGGGGAGGCCAATGTCGACCCTGGCGCTGCAGAGCATGGATGGAATACGGAGACGGAGCCAAGAGAAGCTCCCAAGACGTTCGATAGAAGGATGGATGGATGCAGGGATCATGGATCCTCGGCGCCCCGTGCCCCCTCACACGTCTTGGCGCAGAGATTCACGACCACGGATCCCTGGCTGCTCGACCAGGACTCGCTCGCGACTCGCACACTCGTACTCCGTACGGAGTAGTAGGCTCCATCCTTGGAGCACCTTCAGCCACCACTCTCCTGTCCTCGTACGAGTACGAGTACCGGTACACGCCAGGCGACGAGTGTCGGCACGAGGATGTACCCGTACGCGCACGCCCGCACACCCTGCTCGTGAGGTTACCGGTACGGGGTGCTCACGCGGAATCCTCCGATCAGAAGCAGAGGAGGCAGAGCGGCAGAGCAGCAGCGAGAGCGTTGCGTCGCGCGGCGCTGATCATCAGGAGGTGCAGCTCCGTCGATTCGCCGATTCTCCTGCCCGGGACGTGGACGAACCCGCCTCTGGTGGGTGCAGACACATCCCGCCACGCCGAACCGTCCTATCCGCCGTCGGCGAGGGGGGGGGGGGGGGGGGGGGGCGAAGGGCGGGTGGGGAGGC
>NIGD01000008.1:992216-1002812 GCA_003055185.1 Escovopsis sp. TC
TACCAACGGGCTCTCCCTCAATCGTTCCCGCCCCCGCCTCCTCCGCCCCCGCCCCCGGCGGCCCCTCACGCCGGCCCGGCGGCCATGGCGGCGCCCCCCGGCGGCTACGTATGGCAGCACCACCACTACCTGAACCCCTCGCACGGGGCCTCCTTTCCGCCGACCCAGGACCGGTACATCTGCCAGACATGCAACAAGGCCTTCAGCCGGCCGAGCAGCCTCCGGATCCATAGCCATTCTCACACGGGCGAGAAGCCGTTCCTGTGTCCCTACGCCGGATGCGGCAAGGCCTTCAGCGTCCGCAGCAACATGAAGCGGCATGAGCGCGGATGTCACGGATTTGAGCTCGGCAAGGGATCCCTCGTCGTGTCATGAGAGATTTTTCTGCCCCTCTCCGGGGCAGTCATGCCGAGCCCATCTTTGGCGCTTCCTGTCACCGCCGCCCTTCCTCTTGTGCCCTTCATTTCCACATCTGTATTAACACATTCAATCCTCATTGCCTCTTTTTTTTTTCTCTTCTCTTTCTCTCTCTTCCTCTTCTGTCCTGTCTTCCCGACAGACTTGTATTACTCATCAGACCAGGAAATCTCAGCGAGAAGAGTCCTTCTCCAAATCCGTTTTTGGTCTTTCCGTCTTTTTTTGCCTCTTACTGTCTATGCCGTTATTTCATCCGTCTGCATCTTTCCTTGTTCCCCAATTCGCTCATCGCATGGCGTCAAAAGGGACAGCAGTTTGGGGAAAAGAAGCAAGGGAGAAGGGGGGGGAGAGGGGGCGTGGGAGAAGGGACAAAGTGGTGTGTGTGTGTGTGTGTGTGTCCCCCTTCCACAACGACTGTATGTTGTAACTGTACTTGATCGACTTCCGCATCATCCTTTTTTGTCCAAGCCTCTTTCCTGTTTTGTGCTTCCTTTTTTTTTCGTTTTCTCGCTCTTCATTTCCTTTCTGCTAGTTTTCTCTTTCTTTTTCCTTGCGTCTGTACCAATGTACACCCCCCAGGAGAGGGTTACGCGCGGGGCAACAAGCAAACAGGCTTGGGCTGTACGAGTATGGAGAAACCCCGAAAAGCCTCACGGGGATGATCCCGGGCGGATCTGGGATGGGCAAAGGTGGCGCGCAGGCTCGCTAAGGGGGACAGGAGAGAGGAGGGTGAGGGAGAAAAAAGAGACAGCGAGAGGGAGTGGATGGGGGGGGAGCACATCGGCAAACATGGGACCCTACGAACTGCAGTGTGAACGACGCAGGACGGCGAATGGGAGGCTGTGGGGGTGGCATCCCGATCTGGGAATGTATGGTGGAGGGGAGGGCGGCTTTGCGCGGGGGAGTCGGGCCTTGCGGGGGGGGATGAGGAGATTATGCAACGCAGGACATATTCGCATACGGAACGGTACATAGCATAGTTTCTTGTCTATATTTAGCAGTGCCGTGCTCTTCGGGGGGGGCACGGAGTACATGAACCCAGGGATTCAGACTGTACGAGTACGAGGACGGGTACGAATATGAGCATGACTATGAGCACGAAGCCACGGAGTCGGATGTGCCGGTGGTACGGAGTACTCGTAGCACAAGTACGAGTATGAGGAGGAATACTCCGTAGTCCGTACGAGGACGAGCACAGGGACGAGGACCCCGTACTGCGGAGTCCTCCCACCGTGCGGGCGAGAGGTGAGGTGAATACTGCGTGCTTGTACTCCGTACTCCGTACTCCGTACTCGTGCTCGTACTCGTGCTCGTATGTGTGGCTCGGCGCCTTGGTCGGCGACGACGGGCGACGCGCCGCGGTGGGCGCTTCCGGACGTGGACGTGGATGACGGTGCTTCTGTTTGTGGAAAGGTGTGAGTGCTTTGCCGGAGCGGGAGAGGACGGGGGGAGTGCGTACTCGTACGAGGATGTGTGGAGGGCGGAGGACGGGGTCCGATGGGGGAAGATGGGCATGGACGGGGTGTGAGTTCGGGGTTCGAGCGCGCGTACGAGTAAGGAGCAGGACGAGTATGTTCATACCAGTACGGAGTAGGGGACGTGGGAGATGTGCGCGTGTGCGAGGATGGGAATAGGAGGATGTGCATATCCCGGGGGGTCGAGAGGAGATGTGCATGCCCGGAGTCGTCTTTCGATGGGCTGACCCTGTCTGCGGGGGGGGGGGGTCCTTGGGGAGCACGAGTCGGAGGACGAGTAAGTACGAGACGGAGGACTGAGCAGCGCTGAGCAGCGCTGAGTACCAGGACTGGTAGTAGCAGGACTCCGTACGGAGTGCGGGACGGCATCGGGCAGGATGTGCTTCACGGAGTACGGGGTACTGGCACGGGCTATAGGGGGTTATTCATGACGTACATACTCCGTACGGGGTTAGTACTCCGTAGTACGGAGTACAGATGGGGGTCCTGCGTACCGAGAGTGGAGGGGACTCCGCATGCAGCGCCGCCTGAATGGAGGGTGTCCAAGGGGCGTCGAGGCTGGCGAGAAGGGAGATCAGGCGCGGCGCCGATGCGGCACGCGTCGTGCCCTACGCATCGTCCCGGGCCGAGGACGGCGCGGCGGGGGCCTGGCCGGCCCTGACATGGAGTGAGGATCGGCGGCGGGTGACAGGCACGGAGGACGGAGGACGGAGCACCTGCGATGTAGGAGTACGGAGTACTCGTACTCGTCCGGAGTACTCGTACTAGAGGTGAGTGCGTGGAGGGGGGAGGTCGAGGCATGAAGAACGGAGGCTGGGTGGAGGAGCTGCGGCCGGGAGGGAGTTCCTGGAGATCCAAATCTGGGCGACGGCGATGCCGTCTGCGAGACCCCAGCTACTCCGTACTCCCCCAGCGCTCCCCTCCTTGCAACGCGGCCTGGTCACCTCCGCACGGAGGAAACATCCCGGTGCAAACATCCCGCCACGGACGCAGGATGCCCGCCTCTCGGCATGCTTCGCTATCACCTCTTGCGGGACATCCATCGAGATCCTCGCCACGGGCGGCAGGTGTTCGAGATCCGACAGAATGCGCTGCTCAATCTCAACGGGGCATGCTCTGCGCTGCCTACTCCATCCTCTCCTCCATCTCCTCTCCTCCTTCTCCTCCTCTCTCTCTCCTTCTCCTCCTCCTCCTCCTCCTCCTCCTCCGCCCCCCGGACTCGCACACATCCCCGTAGACTCCGTCCTGATGAGTACTCGGTCGTAGACTTTCACGCTCGGCCAGCCGACGTCCACACCCCTTGCCCCTGCCCCGGCCTGGTGCGTTTCGGCTGTGATTGCCGCAGGGGCGCCATGCGGCACAGCGCCCGTGCTCGACGGTGGCGGATGCCCGGCAGGGCTGGCGAGATCCAACCGAGGACTTCGGGGGAGTACACTCGGGCGACGTTCCTCGTCAAGTCCGGCGTACTCCGCAGAATCTGCGTTCAACGCGCTGCCTGTCCACTGACATGGTGAAACCTTGCCGTGAGCGCATCCCCGTCAGAATCGATCGACTCGTCCACACGTGGTGATGTCCCCGATCACAGCACGCCTGTCCCGCGGACGGAGTCAGAACCGCTCACCTCATCCACACGTGGTCTCGTCCCCGAACACGAGATGCCTCCCGCGCTGCCGCTCACCGTGTCAGTCCTCCATCCCCAATCTTCAGTCCCCGATGCTCGTCTCGCCAAGTCCTCAGCCCTCAGTCCCCCGTCCTCCGTACCGAGTACTCCGTACGAACACTCCGTCCTCGTTCGCGAGAAGACCAGTCCGTACGAGTACTCCACGCGCTCCCCTGCTCTCTCCCCTCGCATCAAAGGAACCCAATTGAGTTCCCCGTCCTCCGCATCGCACCCGGAGACCCGCCCTGGGTTCATCTACCGTGTGCCCACGCACTCCCAAGCCCCCGGCCCCAAACCCATCCCATCCCATCCCATCGCACCGCATCCTGACGCGTGGCGTCTCGATGCGCCCCTCCGACTCCCGAGCTCGAATTTGCCGCCCGCCGTACGGACTCGTAAAAGCCTGGGACCTCCAATTTGGAACCCCGCCCAAGCCCGTTTCGGCCGCTCATCTCTCCAACTCGGACGCACACACACACACCACTTCTGTTTCCTTTCATCTCTCGGGCCTCGCACTCACCAGCCCTATCTCCTTTCAGCTGTAGAGCTCGAACTTACCGGCCCTCCTTGCCCTACACCTCGCGAGTTTCAAGCCTCCAGCTCCATGTTTCTCGTCGCCTCCCCCCCCCCCCTCTCCTTGTGCTTTTGCCTACCGTTCTCAATCACACGCCTCACCATGCTCTCGTGCAATCGCAGCGTGCAATCGCAGCGGGCGTCTCTCCCTGCTCTGCGCTCAAAGGGCACGTCGCAATCATCCTCGCAGGCCCCATGATGCGCCACACTTCGCTCTCATGCCTCGCACAAGCGAAGGTCGTCCATCCCCTAATGATGCGCGTGCCAGTACGGAGTACTGAGCACGATGGGGAGGACCGTCCTCCGTAAACAGCTTCCCGTACCGCACTGATCTGAGATGGATCGGAGTGCGTTCAGTAACTGCAGGGCAATGCGCTTGTCGCCTGAGAGTTGACGAGCATCGCGAGACTCGCGCGTCCAAGGCACAAGGGAGTACCATGCGAGTCCTCCGTATCCCGCGCCTCGTGCTCCGACGAAATCTCCTTGATTCCATACTCGGACATGCGGAACGTCGACCTAACGCGCTTTCGGACGCGGCACAGACCGTCCGTTTCGATCCAAGGAAGGAAAAGAGAAGAATGGCCTGAGAGACGGTTGGAGACACACAGACTGCGGCATGAGGGCAAATGCCGGGGAGCCCCTTGCAGCGCATCGTGTTGAATGCCACAGAAGAAGAGTTTCCCAGGAGGCAGCAGCAGCGGCAGCGGGAGCAACAGCAATAGGGAAGCAAATCTAATCAAAGGGAAAAAAGGAAACAAGAGCAAAAGGTTTGGATCTATTTCGCGTTGCACAGCCGGGGGGCGAGTGGGGGGGGCGTCCTTTTGGAGGGGTGGCGATCGCTGGTGCGCCGGCGGGGATGACTTGCAGGGCTGGGACCGTCGGGACGGCGGCTTGAGCGAGGTGGGATGCGTGGGACGCGTGGGACGCGTGGGATGCGCAAAGAAAAAGGGGGAGGGGGGTGGCTCTTCGTCGTCGCCGTACCGGTACCCGCGCGAGGTCTCGAACCAGTCCGGGCAGTACCAGTACTCAGTCCTCTCCGGACTCGCAGTTCCCACGTGCGCCATTGCTTCAGGACCAGAGGTGGCTTGACGGGATAAGCAACGGCCTCCATCGCCTGCGGCATTGTTGCGGGCTGCCGGTCGAGCACTCGGGTGGCGACCACGGAGGGTGATGCCAGAATTCGGTAACACTCCTCCGCGTCACTCGTACTCCGTACTCCGGACAAGTTCCGTACAAGAACACGGAAGGCGTCGGGGAATTCTAGGCTCGCAAGTCGCGCGCTGTGCGAGGATGGGCGGAAGAGCAAGGGGCACCCCTCGAACTCGTGTGTTCTTCGCGATGTCTACTCCGTAGAGAGCACCCGAGCCACCAGTAATTCAGATGTTGCTTCGTTCCCCGAATGGTGGGGGGCCCATGGATCGTGGTTTTCTTTTGTGTCAGCAGCTCCATGCGTGCCGCGACGGAATGCTCCATGAAGAGTCGAGAGGAGGGCGTTCTCCAACGGACGCCGAGGGCCTCCTGGGGGAAGGGGGGGATGGGGGGGTTCCGTCAACCTGCAGGGCGCACTCCGCAGCGTCCGTCATCCTGCTTCTTTGGGATGCAGGTCACCATCCCCATCGGGGAGACAATCACCGCATATGCCGAGACATCTCTCTGTACGGAGTAGATTAGTTGCTGGATGAGGTTCCGTTCCAACGTCAGGACGTCAGGCCACAGACCGGCGATGATGTCGGTGTCTGGATCAGGATGAGTCGCTCACCCGGGTCGATGCGAAGTCCGAATGGGTTCCGGCGCGTGCGTTGCATCATTGGCTCCCAGGGCAAAGCCCCGGGTTGCTGCGGCATCTTCCGTGTCCTGGATCGGAAGGCTCCCGCTCGGAATCCATCCTCGTGCGGAAGAAGACTGGTGAGGAAGAGCACGAGGAAACGTGGTGGGCGAGCGAGCCTCTGTGACATGCCGCGCGACTCAGAGCCAATCTGCCTGGCCCAAAGCCATGCCATAAGCAGAAATGCGTCCATCCCTCATCGGCCGAGTCGTCCCACCCCCGGAAGCAGCACGGCTTGCGTACGTTCGGAGAACTCGTACGGAGTACGGAGTACTTACTCGTACATGCCTTGCGGAGTGCAGTAGCATCAGCCCTTCAATGCCGCCGCCGCCGGCGGCGCCCTGTGGAGCGAGCATAGGGGAGCTGGGGTGATGGAGATGCGCGGCGTCCGAGCGGCTTGGAGACTTCAGGTGCGGATCGTCCGATCGGCGGCGGCAGCGATCTACCGTATGTACGGCGATGGAGCGCAGACGGAAGAGGGTCGTGCTTCGGGCCAGGAGCAGACAGACTCAGGCAGAGCCCTTCCATGCCCAATCACAATCGCTGCGCCCCCCCTCTCGCGAGCGCAACGCTTGGGTCACCAGTTCCACGATGCACCCACCCCTAGAGCAGACAGAGGTGGTGGTGTAACGTTCGGAGCAAGGGCGGCACGGGTCCGGCTGGCCATGACGTCCAGGACGCTGCACGTCTCGCCGAGCGTGATGCAAGAGGCCACCAATTTCCCTTCAGAGTGGTCCTCAACGAGGGGGAAGGGTGGGAAAGGCCAATATCCCTCGCTCTCCTCCCCCCCACCCCCTTTCCCCCCCTTCTTCCCCCCCCTTCTTCTCTCCACCTCCTTTACTCCGCACCGGCCAGAGATTTGGCAGGGGAAGAGATGCAATGCATGCGTGCGCGCAGGCAGCAAGCATCCCGTTAGCGAGCACCCGCCCTCCGAACTCCGTAGTGGCAGAGCCAAAGGTTTGCTTTTTTGTCGTGGAGCGAGGAGCAGGAGTACGGGTACTCGTACGGGTATGAATCAGGCGTCTCCTGAGTTGAGATAGAGCCCTGCTCCTGGAAGAGCGAGTTCTGGACCAAGCCCAAGGCCCGTATGTCATTGGCAAGGCAGCAAAAGAAAACGTCGCTGCCAATCCGGTCAAGCGCCGATTGCGAAGCGCAGAAGCAGGGGCAGGCAGCAAAGGGGTCGGGGCGTGCGGAGGAGCTCTGCACGATACCTCGGGGTCCAGTCGGCGCGGGAGTCACTCGGATGCGGTATTCATACGAGCCCTCGGTGTTCGGGACTCCTGGGTTGCGAGGAGCGTGTACCGGTACGCGTACGAGTACTCCGTACGGAGTACGGAGGGCGCGGCCAAAAGTAATGCACCGGTCTAACCCTAACCCTTGCTTACTCCCCTCTTTCTCCTTCCCGTTACCTGCAGTACTTGCCTCCGCTATAAGCACAGCGAGCATATGCGCTAAGAACGCTGCTGTTTAGGCAGCTTACTTATAGGCTATAGCAAGGAGTTGCGCTGTAAGCAAGGAAGAGACAGAGAGGAAGAAGTCCTAGGAAGTACTCCTGCGATAACGTAAGCGAGGGTTAGGGTTAGGCGGTGCAGAACTTTTGGCCGCGCCCTCCGTACTCGTACAAGTATTCCGTACGTGCGAGCCTACCTGGGATGCCTGGGATCACGGCTCGGAAAGGGAGGGTGGTCGATGATCGACGAGCAACTTGCGGCTTGGTGGAGTGGTGGTGGGGAGACGGCGGTTCTTTCGGCTTGGGCCATGCGGGAGAACCTTGATTCTGGAAACCTCCGGCGTGATCCGATCCATGATCATGATTTGTACTTGATCGATTGGTCGGCAGAGAGCAAGAGCCTATTTCTTCGAGAGGCAAGAGAGGGTGCTCCGTACTCCGTACGGAGTAGACGGAGGAGAGAGGGGGGCGAGAACGAGAGGAGGAAAGGGGAAGGGCCGGGGGGAGGGCGGAGGCTCGGCGGCAGACTGTCGATGCATCCTCGATGCATCCTCGATGCTCGTAATTTGCGAGTGCCCCCCACGCACGCGGGATGTACGAGCAAATGCAGCCCTCCCGCCTGCACGCTGCTCCTCCCCCCTCTCCGCTCTCGAGAGACGTGAGAGTGCGGTGGGGAGGACGGAGCAGTCCGCAAGGAGTACGGAGTACGAGTACCCAATACTACCCCTGTCGTCTCCCGATCGTGGACCTTCGAACTCCGGACTTGAGAACTCCAGACTCCGGACTCGGTGTTGCATGCCCCTGAGGCAGCGCCCGCTGCGGACGGCGAGGCCCAACTCTGCGAACTGCTGGGGAAATGAGCGCGGGCGGACCGGCCTATCCCAGTCGCCCTCCCGATCCCCCTTCCTTGCTGATCCTTCTCAGTACTGCTCCGTACTCCGTATTCCTGCGGAGTACTTGTACGGATCACTCGTACTCGTAGGGGTGCAAGGACGGTCTTTGTACCAGTACGAGCGTGCTCTGTTCTCCGCGCCGAGCTTGTACTCGTACAAGTACTCGTGTGCGCTGATCCGTGCCCGGGTTGACATCCTCTTCCCCTTTGCGACGAGATCTTGCGACTTTAAGTTTTCTGTGGCGTCTTCTGGTTCAGAAGCGGCAAAGGGCGTCAGCAAGGAATCTCCTGGCAGGTAAGGTCTCACCCAGGGAGGCCCCCTTTGGGCTGAGTCGGATAAGAATCTCTTCCCTGTACGGAGTAGGAGGGGGCTAGATCCGAAGGGGATACGGATCGACAAAGGAAGCATATTACTATCCTCTCCTCCCTGTTGCACAGCACCGTGAGAGTACAGCTACCAGTACGGAGTACCCCGTGTCTGATGAGCAACCGGCGGGCATACTCCGCACTCCGTACTCCATGCTCTGTGCTCCGTGCTCCGTACATACTGGTAGGTCATTCCCACTTCAATAGGTGCGAAATAGAACAAGACTGGGCCGCTTACCTGTGAGGTCTCAGTGAAATCCGTCGCAAATTTTGTGATCCGTCCTTGTCTTGACGAGAATGCGCTTTCGTTGAGATGGATCAGCCTTGTGAGCAGTGGCACGAAGAGTTGCCAGACATCGGATGCTCCGGTGTCGCCTTGCCCACCGTCAGTCATTTTTCCCCGCGAGCGGAGACTTGATCCTGGGGATATTGCTAGGGTCTGGCTCGAGCCAATGCAGGGACCCATTGTCTCTCGGATGTACTCCGTACTCCGTACCCCGTCCTCGGTAACCGCCAAGGGCCTTGGCGAGATCTCCTGGGCAGCGAGGAAGAAGAGGAGGAATCGGGATTGTTGGCTCAATTGAGGTGCGGGTCTCGTTCGTCCAGTATCTCGAGTCACCAGGAAGAAGAGCCAAGCGGGAGCTCGGCATCTCGTTGCTCATGTGGAGTGGTCGAGGGTTCCGCAATCTGAGGCCAGGAGCGTGATGAAACACGGCAAAGAGAGGCCCCAACGACAGATAGGGCTGACCACAAGCCAAGGCGAAACAATCCACACATATTTGCGCCTCGCCGCCAGAGCCAATGACGTCCTGCAGACTTGCACACCCCTGCGCCGTTCGCTAGTGCCCGTCTCACACCTGTCCCCTTCTGCGCAGAGGCGCCGCTCCACCCTTGGAGAAATCTCAAGATCCATGGCTTCTTCAAGGCGCCTAGCCGCTTCCGGCCCAACGCCCTGATCTGACTCGCTGGCCTTTGGCAGTTCGGCATCTGCAGGCCGTGCACCGCGGCACGAGTTCGAGTCCGAGTCCTCCGCAGTACGTCCAGTGCTTGTGCGCTCCCGTCCCGTCATGTAAGGAGTACCTCGCCACGAGAAGGCAGTTTTCCGTGAAGATGTACGCGTTCGGAGCACGCCGTACTCGTCTGGGAGTCTCCCGTCCTCCACGTGGAAGGCCGGTGCTTGATGTCTCCCCCGGGGCATTCTGAAACTCGGGCAATGACATGAGCTGGTCACGTCGAGCATCGTGCTGACTCTCCATTTTCCGATCCAATTTGCTTCTCGGGTGAGTTCAACGCGAGCGGCCCGCACGATTCTGTACGCACTGACAAAGGCGCGCCGCGCCCTGCGATGGCCCTGTCGGTCAGACAATGGTCGCTTGCTGCTGTGCTCTGTCAGAAGATAGAGAACGGCCGCCTCCAGCAATATCCATTGGACCGGGTCATCATCAGATAGGCAACAGGGTTCCCGCCGTGGCTCGCTTTGCCGAAATCCATGTCGGACGACAAGCCGTACTCGCACCGGCCAAGGATGAAAACAACGCCAAGATCGACCTCCGAAGTATTTGTCAAGCTCAACGTGAGCCAGGGTCTTCCGTCCGTCTGTCGGCCATATCACGTTTTTCCTCCTCGATGAGCGAATGAAGGGGAGTGGGGCGCCGTTCTAGGCCTGATACTCCGCAAGGGTGTGGGAAGTGGTGCTTGGAGCAGATCATTCTGCTCTGCGAGTTGGATCAAAAACGCCGCCTGCTGTGGTGATGTCCCGAAATAGAACCTCCCATGTGGGTTTGTGGCCAATCTTATTCATGCTCTCCGGACTCCGGACTCCGAGGCACCCCGTGGTGGATTCTCTTGAGCCTCGCCGCTCGGCATTGGCAGCACAGAGTATCTGTGACTTGACTCAAGATTGAGTCGGGAGTGAAAGGGGGGGGGGGGGGGGGGGGG
>NIGD01000008.1:1002824-1058633 GCA_003055185.1 Escovopsis sp. TC
GGGGCTTCCGCAGGCCCCCAACGTAGGCGACACACCCGTTCTGGGTCTTCGTTCTTGGTCCCTCGCGGCCTAGGTGGCTTGAGCATTGTGCTAGTTAAAGTTTGGCTGGGGTTTCAAATGACGCCGCGCGCCACCGACACGATTGGTCCAGGAACGCCGTCATTCATCCCAACCCTCTCTGCAGCATTTTGTTTCAGGTACCCCGTACAACGGGTTCTGCTCATTTTGGGTTGAAGGCCAACCTCGAATGCAGAAGGAAAGCCTGTGCCCAGAGTCTTTGCAAGACGGGGATGGAAGTCATGAACAATCAGGAAAGCGGGCGCGGCAGCTGCCCATGAGATCTTGGGCCATGTTGAATCACCTCGAGCCGTTGCAGTCTCCGGGGGGCGTCTTGATAGCAAGAGGGGGAAGCCATTGGTAGCCCTTCGTCCGTGAAAGGTTGTGAAAAGCGCCGCTTCTTGACTGAGCCTTTCCATGTAAGCACGGGGGCGTATTCCACCGTTGGCAAGCAGCTTTACTGCTCGCAAGAACCCTGCGGGAGAAGCTGCTTACCGCTTTCTGCAATGAATAGAATCTGGAACTCAAAACCCAGTGTTGAGGCAGCTTGAAGAGCAGCTGCGCAGGAGGGTCCATCGGGGAAGAGAGATTGCGACTCCGTATGCCGGAACACCACAAAGCTGACGAGATCCGGTCTCAAGTGTGACAGCATGATCTTCGACGCTGCTCGGAGGACAAGCGCTGGTGTCAGGCATTGTATACGAAGAGTCTCCAAATGAATGTGGGCGCATTTAGTCGTACCCTCGGCTTGAGCAATGCAGAGGTCATCTGGCCCCAAAAAAATGAAGACCTGATATCGATCATGTCTTCGTCGTTGGCAAGGAGCCGCGGTGGGATTTTCGTCCTGTCATTGTATCTGGTTCGGGCGACGTGCATGGCAGGAAGAGCTGCTGCAGGTGACCGTCTTCCTGCCTGCCAGGCCCAGCGGTCGCCGCGGAGCAAGACGGATCGAGAGTGCGGCATCTCGGTATCATTGGCCAGGGAAGGATGCTCGGGAACGGCCCCCAAGGGGCGGATTGTTTCCCAGCAGCCCCATGCTCGCTTCTCGCGGGACAGCGTCATGCAAGACACTGCGGCAAGGATTCGTCGGCAGCGGCTTGCTCTGGATGATGTGCAACTGCAGGAACAGAGGCGAACGGCAGGGAGAGGAGAAGAGGCCCGCCGATTTCCGCATCTGGCACATGGCTGGGATGGCAGGGCAGGTGTGGGATCCATTGGCGGGATAGTCCAGAAAATGAGAGAACGACAAGCTGGAGGGAACGGGATTTCTCTGTTGAACGTCAGTTGCGGTGATCGTGCTGGAATGCTCCGTGCTCTGCTCCTTGACCGATCGCGAGAGGAGTTTGGATTGCTCGAGATTGTCGGGCCCGCCTCTCCACGCATGTGCCCCCCTTTCTCTTCCTAAAGCCGACATCCTGATCATTCCCTCTCCTCGTAGCCTCCTCGCACCCTCTTCTCCCCTTGACATGGCACGTCGACGGGAGTCAAGGGCGTACTTGGTGTAAATACCTCCATACCTGGTGAGGTGAATCTGCCAGACGGCTGTCTCGCCGAGGCGCCGCTAGGGTGCGGGCAAGAGCCTTCACTGTGGCTCAAGGTCGGCCGGCTTCGGGGTGGTCATTACATCGGTCCGCCGCACGAGTCGGTGTCGATCCCAATGCGACCCAGAATACGACCATTGGATCCTCTGCGGACGGATCTTGGGAGCATGGGACTGGACTTGGCCCCATCGGGTCGGCGTGGGCTCTTGGAGTGGCAGCGGACAGATGGTTGCGCCGTCGACATAGTCCAGGTAGATCTCCGAGTACGACACGGCGATGTGGGTGTGCGAGAGAAAAGGTGTCGAGCATCCTGCTTCAGCAGTGCCTCCGCATGGGGTGGTCCATGGACGTCTGCGATTCTGGTGAAACGATCAGTTCAAGTCCTGTCGCCGAAGCATCCATGGAGGTATCGATGGATCCGTCAATACCTGGTGAGAGAGAGGGGCAGGGAGGAGATTGCCAGACAGAGGGGAAAGACATAGAGAGGGGGAGAGACGGCGGAGAGAGACAGAGAGACAGAGAGACAGAAAATCATCATGGGAGAGGAGGGCATGGAAGGCCTGAGAAGGGGGAAGAGGGTGACAAAGAGAGGGGGAAAGAGGCGAGGAGAGAAGAGGGGCCAAAAAGCGAGGGAAAGAGCGAGGGAAAGAGCGAGGGAAAGAGCGAGGGAACGAGCGAGGGAAAGAGCGAGGGAAAGAGCGAGGGAACGAGCGAGGGAAAGAAAGGGGGGGAGGGGGGGGGGGGGGGAGGGGTGTTGCACGATCGGAGGAAAGAAGCACCCTTGTTGTCCCATCGCGATCCTTCCCTCCCCCGAGTCAAAATCCTTCCCCAAGATTGAGACTGAAAGCATGAATCGGAAAGAGGTACCCACGGAATCCAGCGACTTGCGGCGGTCGCTCTTGTAGTTCTCGTCGCTCTCGTCGTTTTCGTCGCTCTCGTCGCTCTCGTCGCTCTCGTCGCTCTCGCGCTCGTAAAAAGGCAAGAGGAACTTGAAAGCAAGAGGAAAGAGAGTCCAAGTCGCTTCGGCGCCTTCGGCAGGAACCTCGAGCATTGCGCCTTCCGCTGTTCGTCTTCGCTGCCTGCAAACTCTCCTCCATTCTTTTCCCCTCTTTTCCCCTCTTTTCATCTCTTTTCATCAACTCTTTTCCAGATTTCTTTCCCCCCTCGTTCTCCCCCTCTTCCTCTTCTCGTCGGTGCCGCTGCTCTCCAATCGTCCTCCTCATCTTCTTCATCTCATCCTCTCCTTGCCTCTTCGGCTTCTCCTTGCTCCCTTCGTTCCTTGTCCTGCGCTTGCCTTGGACCAGACCTTCTCCTCGGCCTCCGCTCGATGCTCGTGGCGGCGTCCGAATCCATCGCCGTCCTGTCGTTCTCGTGCATGTACGTACGGCTCCACGGCCCGGTGCTACCTCCTACACACTGATGATGAAGGTCAACCATTGACGTTGCAGCAGTCCTCCCACCATCCGGAATTCCCATCGGTGATTCCTTGTCCCATGGATGGATCCAAGCATGCTAGATCTCTCTGTGGCTGCCCCTCATCAGCCTTCCCTCCCGCCGAGGTCGATACTGTCCCAGACACAGCCGCTTTCTCTTCCGAATGCCCCCGAGCTCCCTCTCGTGGACTGGATCGGCGGAGCACGAGCCTGGAGGAGGAGGTGGTGGTGGTATGTCACATCGTGGACGAATGCGCGGCGGGGATTGCAACCATCACCCGTCGACTTGCCGGGGCAGTCGTGACAGTCTTCGCTAATTTCTTGCACTCGCCCAGGATTGTTCCTCGATGGCCTCAATCAGTCTCGATCCGCTTTCGCAGCAATCCTTTCCCCGTTTCTTTCTTCGTGAGCTCTGAGGCCGTCTTTCGTTTCATCTCCCTATCCTTGTCCTCTTGCATCGAGTTCTGCGAACACGGCGCGGCTGCAACAGGGCATCGACTCTGCATCGCTGCCGCCTCCGCACGCTCCGCTCCCTCAACATCAGCTCGGAATCTCTCGCCCTACCCAGATCTTCTGAGGGAATCGCCTCGCGCGCCCGCTGCCAGATCGGGCAGAATCCAGGCCAAACGAGGAATCTCGAAGGGCGTCGGCACTTGACCAGTCGCCGTCGCAAGGGAGCAGGCGCTCACAGGGATGTTCCTTTGGGGGTGGGTTTCTGAGGCCGGTGCGTTCTGCCCTTCTCATTGCCCGCTTGGTCCGCTGTGGACGCTATCGCAAGTTGGCCGCGCTGTGTTGACTGGATTGAATGCCACAGGGACGAGCCGAGACGAGTGAATCGGATCGAGACGGTTTGCCATGCATGCGGAGTACGGAGTACATGATACTCAATCGTAATACCGAGTGCCGCATGCACAGCACTGCCGCCGGGCTGGGCGCGATTATTACCCGAATCTCTTGGCTTTCTCTTCGAGTGATAGCGACAGCCCGTGCCGGCTGCTTCATGATTTCCTGCAGCCCATCCGTGGGTCAAGGTACATACGAGTACGAGGACGGAGCACTACTACTAGCCGCCGCTAGGTAGTTAAACGGGGGCTATTCCGGACCTGGCTCAGGGACCTGGAGATCCCTGATTACCTACTCCGTCCGAGTGCGAGTTTTGACGCGGCAGGCCTCCCGCGAGTGGATCGGGAAGAGCATCCGTGTCCGCACATCAAACCTACCGTGCACATCCTAGAGCGCGGGACTCGATGGACTGCAGCACTGACGACAGATCAACCTGACGCGATCTCTGCTATCTGATTCGGGTCCGGTCGATTTCCTTTCCCAGATCGTGGGGTATCCGAGCCGCCCTGTCTTTCAGGTGGTCCGTGGCAAACAATGACCTTCGGGGATCCGTGATGAGCATCATCTACAGTACCAGTACGGAGAAGCCATACGATCACTCCGCATACGCCATCCATGCACCCAGGGTAGGTCAACCCGCAGGTGAATGCCAGCCTTGGAGACTGCCTGTCCCTGGCCACGGCTGCTGGCCGGCTTCATCCCGTTCGTCTTATCTTTTGGATGAGCGGACCCGACTCTCTCCCGGCTGCAATCTGAAGTGCCTCATCGACTTGTTTTGCTTCATGAATCGGGACGTTTCCCCGCCTGCACGGGAACAGCGGAGAGGAGAACCGAGACAGGGATTCGGGGACCAGGAGAACCAGATCAGGAAGAGGAAAAGGCATTCCGTTCTCGCGCGTCATCGGCAGCAACGTCAACATCGAAGACAATTCCACCTCAAATATCGACTTTTCGGTGCTCGCCAAGAGCTCAAGGCCACTTCCGACTTCCCGCGATCCCCAATTCTCCAATCACAGACATCTGCACCTGCGCATTACTGGTACAGTCTTAGATGAGCTGCACCAATCCAAGACTCTCCTGGTCTCGCCTTCACACGTCTCACACAATCATCCTACTCACCTTGTGCTCAATCTCCCGTACTTGGCAGTCCTCACTCCTGACTCTTGCTCCATCAGTCTTGACCGGGCCATGTGAAACGGCTTCCGCAACGCCTCGATACCATGACCGTCTGCGCATCGCACCTATCCCACCAGACGTTGTCTTTGCGCGCGGGCGTATGCAAGCAGTCGCCTCCGCCGGCTTCCGAGTTATCGCGACTCCCTCAGCTGCGGCCACCACTTCCCGGACCGCGACAAGATCCCGAGGAGCGGCATCCACAAACGATTGATATCGAGCCTTCTCCAGGGACCGCCGCGGCTGTGATCAACCTCCTTCACGGGCGCTGCAGCGCCTCGTCCCACGGCTAGTCATGACGACGAATGCCGTTCCGGATACTCAGCTGGGCCTCTCTGCGGAGGAGATACAGCTGTTGCGACAAGGCCAGGCGGCGTTGGGGGGGGTCAGTGGCTCGACCAGTTCGCGAGCCGCGAGCCGGGCCAGCAGCCAGGGCCTTTTGATGCTTGACAGCTCGTCCCTGTCTGCCCTAGGGCGCTACTTCGACCGTTTGATGGCCGGCATCGAGCAGAACATCCGCTATCTCAGCGAGCAGGCACAGATGTTCACCCAGGTCCAGTACGACAGGGCCGGCAATGTCATTGACGGGGCGGATGCTGAGATCGCGAGATATACGGAGATATTGCGCCAACTGGACGAGCTCGAGGTGGACTTCGACAGGATAGCACATATCAAGGAGATCGTCAAGGGGTACAGGTCGAGGGTGGAAAGTCTCGAGCATGACCTGGAAAGCAGCGCCTCTTCTTCCTCCCCCAATAGGCAAAAGCATTCGTCGCACCACCATCATTCGAAACACACGCACAGCTCCGGCCACAAGCACAGGCATTGAGAAGACTGTCTCATCGTTATTTGTCACCCATGAGGGTGCCGATCACCCTCCTCCCCGTCCGCAATTCGGAGCCAGCCTTGCGCGTCATCTCGGGCGCGAATCAGCATCCCTTACGCTGTTACACGGCAGCCGCGGCGTGGTCACAGGGTCAGAGCCTATCGCTGGGATTTCCCGGATATGAAGCCGACACCAACAGCGGGGAGGCAAGGCACCGGAATGGTGCGTCGGGAGACCCTGTGAGGGGGCGCTTGGAGTTCACACCAACTACTACTGCCGAACCCCACGGAGCAGCCGCTGATGGACTGGAGGACGTCGACCTGGTGTCGGGCCTTGGCTGAAGACGAAGACACGGGCATCGGCATCAGTGGAGTTGGTTCTTGTGACGTTTTTTTTTTTTACAGCACGGTTCGAGGCCCCACGGCTGAGCAAGAGGGAAGGGCCTCGCGGCTCAATTGATTTCTCTTTGTATCTCCTCTACTCTCTCACTCATTGTTTCTCGTCTTGTTGATATCCGCCCTTCTTCGGTTTCGTCGAATTCTTTGGGTTGCGTGGGTGCATGGCTTGGACGGCGTCTGGATTTCCTCATCATCGAATCAATCCTCTTCACCCCTGTTGCAGCACCTCCCTGCCTCCGTCTCACCCTCGCTTTTCCTCATCGGCGTGGCCCGGTCATGCGGCCTGAAGGCCGGCCTCCCCTCGGCCAATTTGGCTGCGCTCTTGGACCAAACGCACTTTTGCGTCTGTCCTCACAAGTGCCAGAAACAGCTGCGTTTCTCTTTTTCTCTTCTCTCAACCTCTTCCTGCATTCCCCCTTTCCTCCATCATCCCCCTATTTTCAGCTTCTTGGCGGTGTGCTCTCTGGGACGCGGGGCAGGCATTGGAGGGTCTGGATCGGAGTACGCCATGGACGGGCAGGCGAGGATCATGCGAGGAAGCAAAACGTTTAGTCTTGAATGCTGGGCTTTCACCGGCTTTTATATCCACTGGGCGGATATGTCCGCACGCGCGTTTATGCGTGGTGTGGGTGTCCCCTCCCCCCTCCCCCCCTCTTCCACACACACCTCACACATCACGATTTCTGAAGCAGGCAGGCCGACAGAACCGCTGGCGGGGAAATGCGAGTTCATTCATACTGGTACATACGCAAGGCAGAATTGTGATAGCTCTCTCAGCTGTGTGAATCACAAGCCAAGGCAGGCCTTATTCGCCGAAACAGGCCTTCACCCGGTGCAAAAATCGATCGTGTGCATTCGCCCTCGTGGGGGGGGGAGCTTGCAGAAGAGGGGGGGAGAAGAGCGGGGGTCCCGGGTCTGGCGGTCACATTCGGACGGCATCGTCTCCTCCCCAAGCTGCAACTCAACCTCACCATCTTGCGCCGAGATATTGCATGGCGGTTCTCGGTGAGGACGGGGATCTTGATTGGCCGGCGTCGCTGTAGGAACTCGCATGGCCGATCCTATCACGTCGCTCGCGCCTCACCTCCTTCGCTCGCCACATCGCACAGCGTCAGGCCTGCACGGGATGGATTATATTAAACTCATCCCGGGTGCTGCTCCTGGGGCCGGTCCTGGACCTGGAGTCCCGGATGCTCGGCCGCGGGCGGATGACGGAGGGCCGTGTGTCGTGGATTCTCGGTCCCGTACGGACTACGGCGGACCGAGTACGATAGATTCTCGATCCCGTCCGGACGCCGGAGCGTGACGGATCCTCGATCCCGTCTGGGATACAGACTGCGAGCCATGATGAAATCTCGACCTCAAGTCCATCACAGGATGTCGCTCTCGCCATCAGTGATCCCTTGATGCCCACACAGCTCCCATCCGATCCAGCTCGCACACAAAATCCGCGTCAAGACCCCTCGCCCAGCACCCCACATCATCACAGCACAAGTCCCGGTCGATCATTTGATCATCATCATATAGCATCTATCACGAATTCCAAGCCCACGCCAAAGCCATACCATGCTACGCCCCTCGATCCACCACTTTCCCCTTGATCCCGTTTTCCGAACAACCCCTACCTCCCTTCCCCTTTTTTTTTCCAAGACCCCCTGTCCTCCGCCTTTACAACCCAATCTAGCCCCAGTCCGACGGCCCTCTCAAGACGCAAATGGACGCATCCAGTCTTTCCTCGAGATCTGCATTGTCTGTTCATACAAAGATACAAGACGCAGGTGCGCTTGCGCCCTGCTCCCATGGGTAGTGAAAACAAGGTGAAACGCCAGAGTCCGAAACGCCAACCGTGTTTTCGCATCAAACAAGTGGTAGGGAAGACACAGACGAACGGGGAGAAAGGGCAATGAAAAGGAAAAGCTGTTGGCTCAACACCAATATTGATGAAACAAGTTCCAGCGAAAGAGTCGAGGAAATGAGAGGAGACATGTCTGCGTCCCTAAACGTAGTCTCTACCGATTCAATTTTGAGATTCCGCTCCGCCGCAAGCACATCAACGCGTTGGAGCGCGGATCGCGCTCATGATCATCGTCGCCATGGTCAATGACCGCGACATTCAAAAGGTTGTGAAGAACAGACAGTGAGGTCGTTGCACTAGTTGGACACACGCATGAGAGACATGACTTCCTGTCTGCTTGATGCGTTGCCTCATCTCGAGGCAATCAAGGACAGCGCAGACGAAGCAATCAGAGTGCAGTGATGGCAAAACGGAGGCACGACAACTCTGGCGCACCAAGCACTCATGTCAGGAGGCTCAATCCTGTCCCTCGTCGCTAAATGGACCCCTAGACCCTGGTAGCGCTTCGCTTCGGTCGAGGCAAGAATGGGCTTGGCATATCGTCGTCGTGCTCGGGATTCCAGGTCGCCGGGGGCTCGTTCGATCCGCTTGGCACGCGGGTCGCCGATCTCTGAGGGCTGCTGTTCTCCACCGCGCTCGAGCCCGTGCCGATGGCACTGAGCAGGCGGCCTCCGGCGCGCAATTGCTCCAGCTCCCTCAGGCTGCGGCCTTTGACGTTGGATGAGCTCTTCTTGGCGAGCGCCTCGTTGCTGGACCCGGATCCCGACGAGTCTGGCCTGGAGGACGTCCTGCGGGAGGTGCCGCTGCTGTTACTGCTGCTGCTGCTGCTGCCGTCTAGTTGTTGTGGTTGTGGTTGTTGCTGTTGCTGCTGCTGCTGCTGCTGCTGTTGTTGTTGTTGTTGTTGTTGTTGTTGCTCTTGCTGCTGCTGCTGTTGGATGCTGGTGGTCGACGGATTCTTAGACAATCGGCCGCCCGGCGAGCGGGTACGCAGTTCGAGCTGCTTCTGCGACGCGACCTTGGAGACCAGCCCCGTGTTAGAGGACCCCGATCTGATCTTGGTCACCGAGCTCGACTTTTGCGAACTAAGCACCGGCCGACTCTTGGACGTGAACGGGTTGAGCGCGTTGCTCGATCTGGTCGGCCGCGTCGGCGAGGGCACGACCGCCTCCTCATCGTCCGACTCCATCGAGCCCTGCTCCGCCTGGTCCCAGCGGGACTCCTTGGCCTGCCCGGCACTGGCCGCAGCAAAGATGTTAGCATTGACTGTCGGGACCTTGGACTTGCCGGTCCGTCGCGGCGAGAGGGAGAGCGACGCGATCGCCATCGGGCTCGGCGAGCACATTTCGACGTCCATGGGGGTCCCGACGAACATGGTTTGGGCGCGGCCGAACGGAGTCCTCGCGACTCTCTCCTTCTTGAAGTCACGAAACTCCTCAGGGCCCTCGACCGAGTACTCGGTGGCGTCCGTGGTCGAGGGGAACTCGTCGCCACTAGTGTTGTCAACAAAGGACAGCTGATGATGATCCGACGACTGGGAACCAAACGACGCGTACTCCTCCATTCGGTGCACCTCCTGCGCTGGCGGAGGGGCAGCCTTCCTCTGGTTCTCGAGGGCCTGCTCGACGCGGGCCCGGACCTCTTCCTCGAACTTCTTCTGCAGACGCTCCACCTCGGCCTTAACGAGGCGGTCGATCTCGAGTCGTGCCTTGACCTCCCACTCTCTCCTGAGCGAGGCGTCGAGTTCCCCGCGGATGGCCTGCCTCTCGCGCTCGAAGCCGGCCATCCTCTCGCCCAAGTCCTGCTCCTTCTTGCGCGCCGCTTCCTCTCGGCTCCTGAGCGCCTTGGTCATCTCCACCATCTCCTTCTCCTTCCTGATCATGCGAACGATGGGCAAGCTCAGCAGGTGCGCGGTGTCCGGTCTCCTATCCGGGTTCACTTTAAGACAATCCCTGATGACCTGGTTGAGCTCCGGCGAATACATCTCCGGGAGGGGCGCGACCTTGCCCTCCTTGATGCGCTGGACGAGCTGGAAGTGCGTCTTGGCGTTGAAGGGGGGCTCGCGCGCGCAGAGCTCGTAGATGATGCAGCCGAGGGACCATATGTCGGATTTGAGGGTGTACTTCTCGGCGGCGCAGATCTCCGGGGACATGTAGAATGGCGTTCCGACGTACGTTGAGGCGAAGTCGTGGCTCTTGATCATCTTGGAAAGACCGAAATCGCCCAACTTGACAGAATTATCCTCCCCCAGAAACACTGCGACAAGCTCTCTCATATCAGCCATCTGCCAATTTCATCTCGCGAGGGCACGCACGCACGCACACACGCCCGCCCGCGCCTGGCTAGCTGGCGCAGTCAAGGTACACAGTCAGAGTCCCGACTCACCGTTTTCCGGCTTCAGATCCCTATGCAAGATCGTGACCGTCCCCGACGGCGCCTTGGGGTTCGCGGATCCCTGCAGCGAGAGAATGCTGCCGTTCCCAACCTCTGGCGGATCCATGCCATAGTGGCACCGATACAGTGCGAGCACGAGCTGCGTGAAGATGCTCCAAACGAATGTTTCCTGCGCCCTCTGGCCCTTGAGCTGCAGATCCTTAATGACGCGCCCAAGGTCGCCGTTGCCGCAGTACTCCATATACAGGTGCAGGTCCTGGGTGGACTTGAGGTGTTCGCGGTGGTAGTAGGCGACGATGTTGGGATGGCGGAGGTGCGAGAGGATTTGGAACTCGGCGTGGAGCTGCTCGCGCTCCTTCTGGGACATGCGGAGGTAGGAGATCTCCTTTCGGCACATGATGAAGCCATCTTGTTTGCGGCGGACTTTGCGGATGATGCCGAACGAGCCGTGGCCTGGGACATTGCGCAGCGGTCAGACGGGGTGATCTTTTCTCAGGCCTTGTGGCGCGATGGAACAATGGAGGAAGGAGGTAGGAGGAAGATGCCCATTGGAAGCAGGGCGAAGGAAGGGAAGAAGATGGAGGGGGGGGGGGAGAGAGCGTACCGATCTTCTCTAAGGTCTCGTACTTTTCTTCTGACGACATGGTGGGCTTTGCGTCAAGGATGGATGCTGGGTACTCGCTGGTCCAAAGGTCTATACATTGACGTCCTCGCTGCAGGGAAAGGGAAAAGAAGGATGCAGAAGGAAGCACAAACGCATGCAGGACCGCGTAGGCCAAGGATACCCAAGATGAGAGAGCAATTGGACAATTGGGAGGGAAGGAAGAGAAAGTCAAAGACAAGCAGTGGAAGAACCTAAAGGAACGGAAGAGCAGGAACAAGAAATGATGCTGCCTTTGTTGATTGTTGTGTCGTCGTAGTCGTCGTCGTCGATCGTAAATTTGTTTGGCGTTTGCCCAGTCTGCGGAAGAGAGGAATGTAGGTGAAGGTGTGGGGAGAGAAGACGGCCGATCAACGGTTCAGCGGCGGGCTGGCCATGCGACAACCACGAGTACCGAAGCGTCGTAGCACCGGCAGGAGGTAAGTCGGTTAGTACTACGGAGTAAGGTATCCAGTGCAGCGATCCGTGTATGAATGGATCGATGGATGTGTGTCGGCTTGTCTCTATTCGGCGAGGGCGAGAGGGTGTCCTAGACGAAGTCCACAATTACTGCTGCATGCATTGCATGCCGTCTGGCCGGGATTCTGGGACGGGTGAGAGGGGGGGCAGCTGATACCGTGTGAGGTGGGATGGAGGAGCAGGAAGGAAGGAAGACGGAGGGGAAGCAGAATGAGATGCAGAGGAAGAGAAAGAAGCAGAGAAAGAGGAAGGGGAGGAATCAGGAGAAAAAAGAAGAAGAAGAGGAAGAAGAAGAGAAGCAAGAAGGAGATGCAGAAGGCACACGACGACCGGGGTGCTCGGACGTGCTATGATAATCGCACACTCGCGAGCGGACGAGCCCAGCGTGCATGCGGTAGTCCGAGGTGTGCGCTGGAATGATGGGTCCCTCCGAGGACATGCACCACCGCCTCGAGCCTTCGAGATTCCGCTTTGCGGTCTAGGGCGAAGAAAGCCGGAGCCGAGTGACGAAGGAGCCCGGACATGTGGGGGAGGGATGATGACGAGGTAAACAAATGTTTTTTTTCGAGGCCGTGGCCACGGCAACGGGCTGGTGATCTTGTGGCGCAGGGCTTTGTCAAGATCATAGTGGCGGTGCGATGGCGGATGGGACAGCCCCAGCCACAGGAGGGTGGGGAAGTCGCGGAAGAATGGTTCTGCCGAAATACGAAAGAGGCAATAGCGGGAAAGAGCTGACAGGAAGGTTTGGGAAGGCGCGAGTGGAAGCTATCGAGAGGTGGTGGCTGACCAATCAAAGGGGAGATTAATCATCGACGCCGGATGCTTCAATCGCGACGGAGGCGCTTGAGCGGCGACGACGACGGCCTTTGGAGAGTCTGCCTCTCTCTTGCATCCTCATCTCGTTATTGCTCGACATTGATCACTTGCTTGCTTCCTTTGCTTTTCTCATGGCTTTCTCCTCTTGAGGTCCTCCCCCCTCCCCCCCCCCCTCCTCTCTCTTCCTCCCTCTCGTCCTCGGCAAAAGTGTCCAAGCTAGAGCCATCATGGTGATCCTGCGAAAGGACGAGCTCGAGGTCAAGCTCGCCGAGGACAGCATCCTCGTGAAGAACGGCGTGCTGCGGGACGACAGCCCGCTGGACACGAGCGCCGAGTTCTGCGACTTCCTGCTCGCGTGCCGGCTGGGGGACCTGCGGAGGTGTCAGGAGCACATCAACGGGGGCGTGAACATCAACGGCAAGGACACCTTTGACTACACGCCGCTCATCATTGTACGCTGGCCCTTGGAATTTCACGTACATGTGCACAAGAGGCGGGATGATGCATGTTATGGTGTCATCCTATGGCAGGGTTTGAGACCTAGATTGGCCTGTCACTCGGGGGAGGCAGTGATTGGATGGCCAGGGGGAGGGGAGGGGAGGGAGGGGGGATCAAGAGACGGATAGAGGGAGTGACAGAGAGGGAGAAGGGGGAGAGAAGAGAGACTGATCGACGAGGCAGGCAAGCTTGTGTGGGCACTATGAGCTGGTGCAGCTGCTCCTAGAAGCCGGTAAGGTCTCATGAAAGATGGAATGGACGCATGGCCCCTCAATCTCATACTGAATGCGCTTTTGTTCAGGGGCTCTGGCCGAGAGAAACACGTTCCAGGGCGAGCGATGCATTTACAACGCCCTCAACGACAGGATTCGCAACCTCCTGCTGCAGTACGACTTCTCCAAGAGCTCCGACCCCAACATCTACTGGGCCACGCACATCTCCACGCTGCTGGGCCGGACGGCGCCCAGAACGTCCGACATCTCACTTGATACGGGCCTCGGCGGGGATAGCGGCGGCGGTGTTGGCAGCCTGCAGCTGCACAAGTTCCTCCTCGCGTCCCGCACGCCCTACTTCCGCGAGAAGCTGCGCACGCAGCCCGACACCGCGTCGTGGCGCCTGTCGGCCTCCATCCCCGTCGAGGCCTTCCACATCGCCGTCCGGTACATCTACCTCGGCGACGTGCCCAGGGACCTCGTGCCGCCGGGTAGCCCCGTCTCCGAGGAGGAGGTCGCCCGGGGGCTCGACAAGATCAGCAAGCTTCTCGAGATCGAGCACCTCTGGGAGGCCATCCTCGCGGGCAACGACCGCCGGCTCGCCAGGCAGCGGTCCCAGGACGAGGTGGAGCGCGCGCTGCGGCAGGTGGGCGAGTTCTTCCGGGAGAATGTCATCGGTCACAAGATCGTCGTGGACACGAGCCGGGTGGACCAGGTGAGGTGGAGGCTTGGCAACTCCATGTTCGCGGACGTGCTCCTGCGCGCCGACGAGCCGCTGGACGAGGACGCAGACGAAGATGACGCAGAAGAGGAGGAGGAAGACATGCTGCACAGCGGTCTCGGCATACCCAACGGAGATGCCCGCCGTGCCTCAACCCACGAGAAGACGAACGGCGCAGACCACGCCCGCGTGCCAACGACAACAAAGCAAAGTGTGAAGGCAAAACCCACGACGACGACCAGGACCAAGACCCGAAAATCTGTCCTCTACCCCGCCCACAAAGCCATGCTCATCCGCAGCGAGTATTTCGAGAAGATGTTCTCCGGCGACTTCCTCGAGTCCCGCACCGGCGAGCAACTCCACGTCGTCACCGTCGACTGCACCCCCGCCGTCCTCGAGCTCGTCCTCACCTTCCTCTACACCGAGGCCGCCGCCCCGCCGCTCGAGCACGCGCTCGACCTGCTCTACGCGGCGGACATGCTCTTCCTCGACGGGCTCAAGAGCAAGGCCGCCGTGGCCATCAGCACGCTGGGGAGCGCCTCGCGGGTCCAACCACAGTCAACGGACTCGCACTTCAACTCGCACTCCAAGCCAAACCCCCACTCAGACACAATCCCGCTGTCCAACCCGCAACCGCACTCCGGCTCGCAATCTACATCATATCCTCAACCACACTCGAACTCACAACCAAACTCCAACACAAACTCCCGCTTTAACTCACAATCTACATTACAACCACAACCACAATCGCAATCCCCCCCAAAATCTCAATCCCAGCCCGATCCCCAACCTCCCCTCGTCGAACCCATCAACATCTACGACGTCGTCCACGCCGCATGGGACCTCCGCGTCCAGCGCCTCGAGGAGTTCGCCGCCCGCTACCTCGCCGCCCGCCTCGAGCACTACATCGACGACCCCGACTTCCACGACCTCATCCGCGAGAGCGCCGCCCGCATCCGCGACAGGCAGGAGACCGACACCATCGAGCTACTCGACGACATCCGGTACTACTTGTCTGAGCGGTTCCGGCTGCGCTTCGAGGATGCGGGGCTGGAGCAGATTATGGAAGAGGAGGCTGCTCCTACGACTCCTTCTCACGAGACGACTACTGCAGCCACTTCTCCTCCTACTACTGCTATTTCTCTGGATACGACTACTACTGCAACCACTTCTCCTCCTGCTTCCTCTACATCTCCTCCTACGGGGCCCACTACTTCCCCCCGGTCCACCACCATCGCCACCGCAGAGAAAGAGAAGGAGGTTCCTCCCTTGCCCCCAAACAACGCCCCCAACGCCCCTCACACAGATGGCTCCGCTCACGACATCCCCAACGGCCACCCCAACGGGCCGGAGACCCGCGCGACGGACGACGACGTCGACGACGACGACGACGAATTCCTCTCCGACGCGCTCAACTACCAGGTCCTCCTCGAGAAAATCGACGTCATGCTCGAGCGGCTGAAGCTAGACGCATAGACCGGTGGATCAGAATCTGATTGACTACGTACGGGGCGACCGGACGAAGCTTGAACTCCGACATGAACGGAGCTCTCATACACCGAGGGCTCCACGACGGCATCTGCGGAGCGCCTGCAGGCAGGACATGTCGAGACACGAACGGGTGAAGCTCGGAGCAAGGAGCGCGTGCTCCGCAGTCAAGAACGACATTTACACAAGACACGTCGAGATGGAGCTGGATGATGCTTGAAGTGAGGAGCATATACCCCATATGTCGGGACAACATTCACACCAGACTCAACGAGATATGACTGGATGAAGCTTGTGAGAAACACTCACTCAAGACATTGACAAGCAATACACATGCAATGCAGAAGAGCAAGTTAGAAAGATTCAAATCAAGGACTCCTGCCACACATGGTGTTCTGCGTCATGCCACGCAGCGTCAAGCTATTCTACAGCACGCACCCAAGGCATCACAGCACGTAAATCAAGTATAGTAGAACTCCTTTGACGTTGCCGTTGGAGGCTCGCTCTGGTCACACGGAGGACATTGGATCTCCTCAGCATCTTTCACAACCACCTCCAGCCTCGCGGGTACCACTCCAGGCCTATCACAGCCCATCATGCAGCCCCTGAGATCTGTCTGGGCGGCTTCATGTCTCTTCCAGCAGGTGATGAAAATGAATCCATCATTCTGGCGATATCTACACCGCTCCCCTAATCTATCGTCACACCCATCCTGCATGAAGATTCGCCAACAAGGCATCCAGCCTCTCATGCCCACGCCTTTCAGACGTACGAGAGCAAAGATCAGCCTCCCCACACCCACACTTTTCTCCTTGCTTTCCATTGAAAGAGCATGAAAAGCAGTGAGCAAAATCAATCCAGCATCTTCAGCCTCTCCTGCAACTTCACCGGCAACTCCTCCACCCCCACCAACCCCCTCTGCACACAATCCCCCCAGAAGCAAAACGCCCGATCCTGCGCATACCGCAAATAATCAAACGCATCCGCGCTCAGCTCCTCGTCCTCCGCCGCGCCGCCCATCCCCGCCGGCACCTTCGCCTGCACGATGCCCCATGCAATCCAGTGCGCGCTGTTGGCCGGCCGCCAAAGGTTCGTCTCGTCCATGAGCTCCGCGACGTGCCGCTCGGTCTGCTCCTCGCGCGCGCGCTCCGCCGCGCTCCAGTCCCCGCCGGGGTAGCGCGCGTCGAGCATGAAGTCGACAATGGAGCTGGTGGACGCGGCGGCGGAGAGGCGGCGCGGGGTGCTGGCGAGGCTGCTGGGGCCGGTGTTGCTGTTGGTGGTGGTGCTTGTACAAGTGTTTGTGGTCTTGTTGGCGCCCGTGGTGGTGCTGGTGTCTGTGCTGCTCGTGCTGCTGGTGTTGCTGGTGCTGGTATGGGTGTTGGGGAGAAAGGCGGGGGCGTCGAGGGGAGACAGCCGCGGCGTAAAGCTGGCCTGCGGGAAGTGAGGGCGGTGGTCGACGTAGGCCCTGATGAAGCGACGGCGCTCCTCGGCCGTGGGGTACCGCTCCACGTTGAAGGCCCACGACGTGACCGCGTCGGTGTAGTTGTATGCCCACTCGACGAAGTGGTTGGCGAACTCGAAGCCGGCCGTATTGGCGCCCGCGTACTCGAAGTCGATGACGATGAGCTGCTTGTGCTTGTTGGCGGGCTGCAGCAGCGGGGATTCCTCGTCGTCGGGGCGGATGCGCAGGATGTTCCCGTGCTGAGTCTGGAGGCACAAGCTGGTCAGCGTCTGCGTGTCAAAAAGAAGGTTGAACATAATCTTACATCGTTGTGGGCAAAGATGAGCTTGCTCTGGAGAGCCTGCTGGTCACCGTATCTCCTGTCCAGGTAGGCCTTGTACTTCTCCACCATGGCCTTAAACTGCTCCCATGGGGCTCCCAGCACGTACCCGTTCTGCCTCCACGCATAGAGGGCCGACGACTGCTTGTGCTTGTCGATCTGCTTGTCCATCAGGCCGTCGAGGAAGGTCGTCTTCTCAGCGACCGTGTCGAGCCACTGCTCCCAGCTGCGCCACACGGCCGGCCCGCCGTCCCTCTCGTGGTGCAGGAGCTCGATGCCGTCGTGGAGCTCTCGCATGCGCTTGGCGATCTGCTTGTAGGTCTCGGGTATTCTGAGGTCCCACGGCGTGAGGGTGATGGCGTTGAAGAACTGCTCGAAGCGGCCGTTCTTGAAGGTGCCCAGCAGCCGGGGACCGATCTTCTTGCGGGCAAGCCGCTGGAGGACGTGGAGCTCGTTCTCGCGGTCAATCAGGTGCTCGATCTGCGGGCCGTAGATGCGGAGCAGGATCCTGGTGGGCCGCTTGCTCATCTCGATGGCGGGAAGGTCTGGCGGCGGCGTCACGACGTAGACGGCGTTTGTGAGCGCGCCGCTCAGCCGCGTCACGCTGAGAGCCTCGCCGCTGCCAAGGGGCACCTTGCGCCAGCCCTTGAGTCGCAGGGTGTGCGTGATGCGGAGGATGTCGTTCTTGAAGACCAGCCACGAGTCCTTCTCTTTCTCGGCCCGGGCCGAGAGGGGGGGCGCGACGCTGTCGCCGTGGTCGCCATAGGGGTGGACAAAGTCGGAGGAGTTGAGGGTCTTGGAGTTGTCCAGCCAGGCGTCGCAGCTCGGGACGATGATGTCGCCGTCGATGTAGTCGGTGTCCGAGGACGCGGTCCTGTGGAGCGAGGCTCGCGAGGGGGGCCGACGGGTCTTGGACGGGGACTTTCGGGGGCTGAAGCGAGGGACCGCGGAGATCCCCATGGAGGCCATGGACTTCTCGATGATCGACTGCAGCCCGTCGAGGGACACCTCGCTGGTGTCGGAGGCTAAGGAGCCGGATCTCGCGCGAACAGAGCCACTGTGGTCCTTGTCCTCCGGTGGAGACTTGGACTTTCTCCGGCGAGGTTTGAGCTTCTTGGCGGCGACCTTTTTGCGCTCCCTCTCGAGCCAGTCCGAGACCTGTGCGAGCAGTTTCTCGCTCTGGTAGATGCGGCGGCTGTTGGTGTGGCTCTGGCCCTTGTCCTGGCCTGGCGGCGACGGCTCATCTGCCCCCCGCATGATCGGCGACCCGCTGGCAGAGGACCGCGTCGAGAGGCCAGTGGTTTGACCGGGCATCCTCACGCCGCTCAAAAGTCTGGCCGGGACGGCTCGGCGCGAGTGTCTCGCGTACTGAGGCTCATCTTCGTAATAAGCGCTCGAGGAAGGCTCTGCGATCTGGACGGCTATCATGATGGGACGAAAAGATGGATGTTAGCATCAAGTAGTTGCCTTGCCTTTGTTGAGGTCTAGGAAACGTCTTTTGTGTGTCTGGGATCCCTTTTCCCCACGCCCTTCTCACTCACTCTCCCCCCCCCCCACGCCCTTCCCCCCTCATCCTCCTGAGGTCGCACAAGACCGGGCAGGCCCAACGGCGTGGTACGGGAAAACAAGTCTCTTTCGGAGACTGGAGGAAATAGGCACATGGGCACATGCAACGAGGGGATGAGCCCAGGCACGCCATTGGTGCGCCGGGACTCGGCGTGGCGTGGTGGAGGCCGAGTGGCCCAATCCCGAGAGATGGGGGAGATGGAGCTGAAACCTGACGGTACGACGCACCTTTGAGAGAGCCAGTAGCAGTGGATGTTCTGTCGGCATCGTCGTCCTGCTTGAGGGCTGAGCGCAGCGGGGCGAGGTGATGGTGGTTTGCAGACGGATCAGCCATGGCAGCAGGCTGAGGATTGGGCTCTAGCCGGCAGTGGCGCTCTGCGAAGTCGAAGTCGAAGTGGACTGGAAATGGAAGTCGGACTCGGCTAGCGGCTAGGAATGCCACGACTGGACCTGGTCGCACTCGGTTCTGGACTTCTTCTTCTCCCCTCGAGCGAGGAGACGAAACGAAAATGCACCCGGATGGTCGTCCTCAGGGGAATGCGGGAAGCGATGTCGCTTTGAGGAGACGCAGTCGAGGAATGTGGCGTCGAGTCAGCAAAGAAGCGAGGCGAAGCGAGGCGACGATGCAGGAAACCAGAAACCAGAAACCCAACCCTCTTCAGCAATGACGCACTGGGTGCATGTAAGGAAGCGGGGGTGGGGTCGAATGGGAGCCAAAGGTCAGAAGATGCCACGCTGGCTGGCGAATGGGGCGAGGGAGGGGATATGAAGAAGACTGGGCTGGAGCCAGTGGACTGGAGAGAGTGTTGCCGGCGGCGAACAAGGCGATATGTATGCACTCGAGCTCGTCCTCGTGCTCATAGATGAAGCCGCTGGCCGCTTGCCCCACCGAGCAACGACGCTGCTGTCCTCGTGATCTCCTCAGGGTCTGTGCCCGAAGCTGGGGCGATGAAATTGAAGAAATAGGATCGATCTTGGGGTAGGACAGCCAATGTCTCACGACCTGGTCCACCACGAGGCCTTGTCGATGGACGACCTGGTCCACCACGAGGCCTTGTCGATGGGATAGGGGAGGAGAAGATTTCCCAGGGGAGGAGGAAGGGGAGCATCCCAAGGGGACGGGGAGGGTGAGATGGATTGATGGCACTGGAGATGGTGGTGATGGTGGTGATGGTGGCGACGGGGGTGGTGCCAGGTTCGACGTGGAGTTTGTGGTTCGATGTTGTTGAGGTCAATTCCATCAGGGCCATCGAGTCCATGCTTGATGTGTCATCAACATGACCCATCAATGTCGACTTCAACTTGAATGCACGTTCAATTCAAGTGAACGTTGATGTTGTCCGCTATCACATGCTTACCCGGGACCAATTCACCGGATCCATCATCAATGTCAATGGCCCATCCATCCAACCCCTGCCCGGCCCACAACGGACGTTCATCCCCTGTGGCCACGGCCCAGGGCGCCCCAACAGCGCGCGTCAGCTGCGAACCGGGCGGGGAAGCCCCCTGTAAGCCGCCCCTGCAGCGACGCAGCCGCCCCGACCCAACCCTCGAAAGCTCAGGGCTACTATCCGTCTGGTGTTTGCTCCGATCCGCGCTGATGTCCCATACATGGACGAGCGTACATACATACTCCGTATGTCGGCGCCCCTGCAGACACGAGCCTCGCCGCAGGTCATCTGGGGGCCTCGCGGAAATCGCTCATGGGGAAAAAGAAAGCGCAGGTGCAGGGGAGGCAAGCAAAGGGAACATTGAAGCTGAAGTTGAAGATCATGTACGGAGTACATGCACGTACCTGTACGGAGTACTCGTACCGGTACTAGCAACGTGCGGTCCATGTGCGATAAGAGCGAGACACTGGGAGGACAGGCGGGCGACCTGGACCCTCAGAGACCGGTTCGAGTTGACTCTGTGAATCCATCTAGAGTGTCTGCATATGTACACGGATGAGGACACAGGCTCATGAAGTCCGAGGCTGCAGGCGTTGAATGCCTCGGAACATTCAATCCACGTGCGTGGCTCAATCCATCGAATGCCAGTGCTGATGCATCTTGAAATGCACGTGCACGCGGCCACATGGGAATCTCCCCGCCTACCCTGCAACCAGGTTCACGATCCCCTCATCCCCGACTGGAGTCATCCAAGCCCCAACCCTGCCCTCAACTCGAGACGACCCCCACGCAATCTCCCGCCCTCGGTCCAGACCACGCGCCATGGATCCAATGTCTCGACAGGCCTCACTACGACAAGCCTACCTATCCTTCTACCAGATACGACGTGTTCAGACGACCCTGGGCAGATTGCTTCGCCCGGTTGCGCAGCTGTCGACAACATTGGAGCCCACAGTCGAAGCCATGTGACCGCAAATGCGGGACTCAGGGGCGTCTGTCTTCGGGCTGCTTCTACTTGCGCTTCGACGAGGCCCTTTGCCCACCATTTCCCATCGAGCCGTCGTTGAATATGGCATTCCCCTGAAGATGACTAGGGACAATACATAGGTATACATCTAACATTAGTAGATTGCAGAGATTGGACCTCGAGAACATGCTCGACTCCATGTATTGCCTCCCGTGCCCGCATCTACCGTCTATGACCCCGTCAACCACGCCCGCGTGGCCGGCACGCCCTCATTCCGCAGCGCCCACACCACCGCATCCGCCACATCCTCCACGATCACCGCCGGCCTATACCTCGGCTCCCTCTCCCCGGCCGTCTCCCTCCACACGCCCGTCCTCACCAGTATCGACACCCACTCCGCCCCATCCCCCGCCCTGTACTCATTCGCCCCGCGCACGTCGCTCTCCGGATTGTCCCCTATCATGTACACCCTCCGCAGCGCCCTCCTCCGCCCGCCGTCCCTCCCGCCCGGCTGCCCCGGCGCATGGTGCAGCAGCCGATCGTGCGCGTAGTCGTACGTCCCTCGCAGCGGCTTCCCCAGCGCCTCGTACCGCAGGGCCGCGCCCCCGGTCGACGCGGCCCACACGCCCCGCAGGGCCTCGAGGAACGCACCCGTGCCGTACCGGTTGACCGGCCACTCGGTCCGCCAGAAGAGGTCGAGGTTCGACATCCACAGCTCCGGCTGCCCGTCCTGCTGCCATCCGCGGTTGGGCAGCGAGGGGTCGCCGTTCTTGGGGGAGACGGTGCCGTAGTAGCCCTGGCGCGAGACGAGGAGGTCGTGGATGACCTGGATGTCGAGGGACCAGTCGCGCGGGTCGTTCCACACGAAGATCTTGTCGATCTTGAGCGTGTTGGGGGGGATGGTCTTGCCGTGCGGGTCGATGGAGCTGAGGACCTGCTGCCCGTCGGGGAGGGGGCGCACTTGCGAGTGCAGGCTGCCCCGCAGGCCGTCGAACGGGTACACCTTGTCGTTTGCCGCGAGGATGTCGGCTGGGGTGACGACTTTCTTGAAGCCATAGCTGGGAATGTTTCAGTCCATACATCCATCAAGTCGTCATTCGGCATCCCAATGGCGTCGTGCTAGAGAGGCCACCATCACTTCAAAGTTCAGGTCCACTCACTCCAACGCCACCTTGCGGGCAACATCCGGATCCGCCCCAGTGATGAGGACCGTGGCCTGCTCCTTGACTGCCTCGTCCCACCCCCTCATCGGGGTGTGCGACTGGATGACCCGGTTCTGGATCACGTCCTCGTCCGGCGCGAGGCCGAGGCACTGCGACAGCGACTTGACCTTGGCGGCCTCGTGCTTGCCACCGCCGTTGGTGAGGAAGACGTAGCGGACGTCGTGCCGCCTGAGACTGCGGAGGGCCTCAGCGGCCCCGGGCACGGATCGCTGGCCCTGGTAGAGGACGCCGTCTATGCTGTTCATTGTCCCAATCAGCCTTGCTCATTGCGGCTCAACACGATGGGGACGAGCCGATATCCCGTCATCGCCACCATCATCATCCTCCTGATCATCGTCAAGTGATGGCATGGACATACTCGAAAGCGAACGCAATCTCGGAAAGGACCCTCTGTGACGCCTCGCTAACCAGACTCCCCTCCACGGCAGAGGCGACGACAGACCTCCCAGCCGAGGTGCTCAGGCGAGCAGCGTCGCCCCTGTCCCGACAGCCAGACGCAGTGAAATGGAAGCACCCCGCAGCCAGAGGGCGAGAAAGGGGTCGCGATCCCGCGTAGACCAGCAGGCCGGGCGCCAGGCTCGTCTTGGGGGCCGAAGAAAGGGTCCTCGCGCCCCGCGGACGACTCGATGCCAGCGCAGCCCGCAACGGGCTGGCCATTGACCTGCAGGCTGCCCGCCTCATCTCTGGCGTCCTCCCTTCCACACACACACGCGCGCGCTCTCTATTACCTCCTTCTCTGCCTGTCTCTCGCTCGCTGGCAGAACCAATTGATCTCAAGTCGTGCTCAGGAGTGAATCCTGCGTATCGGGGTCGCGATGTGGCTCTTCAATGATGGAGGATCGGCGAGCTCAGCCCGCACAGTGTTGGATGGATGTTGGCGATCGACGCCTCAACCCGCGCCTTCGCCTCGCACTGTCCAGGGTGACGCACAAGAGTGTTCTGACGTGTCCAAATCCCCCGCCAAGCCGCAGAGCCACAGTGGCAATCCGCCCCCAACAGGCACTGTAGACGCCCTCGATCCCTGAGTCAGCGCTTCTCACAGTGCTCACGATGAGGTGTTCATACAGTACGAGTACGGTCAAGCCACTTCAACTCCAATTCCATCGACGACGTTTCGCCATGGAATATCGATGACGGCGGATGGGGAAGATGCAGCCTGCAACAAGCAAATCCACGAGAAGCCATTCCCCTCTCGACGAGAACCATGTTCACCCATCCCGCATCTGCAAGATACCCCATCGACCCATCGCAGCCGCCGCAAACCACGCATGCCTGATGACGCAACACCGCCCAGGATGCCCGCGCAAGCCTCAACTCCAAGACTCCCCATCGTCGCCGGCCTCGTCCCTCGTCCCTCCCTCCCCGCGGGGCACGGAGCAGCGGGCTCCCGCAGCAGCCAATCGACATGACGGGGGGGGGGGGGATTGATTGATCCCTTCTCAGCGCTCCTTCGCACGCCGTAGGATGCGGTCAACCTGAGCTCGCTCTTCCGACGAAGCATGGGTGTCTCGCTCTTCAGGCATGGCTGCAGCCGAGTCTGCACCTCAGTCGTTCGTCTATCCTCCCTCCCGCCCCTTCTTATTCCCCTTCTTCTCTTCCCTTGAATTCTCTCCGCCTCTTCCTCTCCTGTCCATGTCCTTGGTCCCGCCTCGTTTTCCCACCCCCGGCCGGTTTGACATAAGCGGACTGGCACTGATTTCGCGCGGACTTTAATTTGGGGTTAGGGCTCCATCAGGCTCGAATCAGCGTGCTGCGGACGGTGAGGGGTGGAATCACGAGTCGTCGTCGCTTTTGGTGGGAGGTGGCCGATGGCACTGCGGTCTGACAGCGCCTCCTACCATTGACCGTCCATTCGAATTTACCGCCAATACCACCAGGCGTCAGCTCCCTTATTTTCGTGACGACCTCGTTCTCCCCTCCCTTCCTTTCCCCCTCCCTCCCTCTTCTCTCTCTCTCTCTCTCTCTCTCTCTCTCTCTCTCTCCCCTCTTTCTCTCTTCCCTCATTCTCTCTCTCCCTCTCTCTCCGAGGCCCCCTTCCCTCGCCTCGTTACGCATTCTCCCGCATCCTGCATCCCGGTCTGCGCCCCCTCCCCCGGCCCCCTGCTTTCCATCCTTCCTCAGGACGAAGACGCCCGACGATTTGTCCGCTTCACCATGTCTTCGTCCCTTCGCGGACGAGCCATGCCTTCACTCTCCCTTGAAGACACGCACCGCACTCTAGCAGCCTCAGCATCGCCGGCAGCATGTCTTGCTGCGGACTCCCGCCCGTATGGCGCTCGTTCATGTCGAGGAAACAACACCAACAGCAGCAGCAGCAGCAGCAACAACCACAGCAGCAACAACAGCGGACAAAGACGCCTTCTTCTGCAAGCCGGGCGGACGGCAAAAATGGGAAGAGCAATGAGGCGGCGAGAGACAGAAACCAGTCGAGGACGAGAACCCCCCCGCGAGAGCTCTACGGCACCCTGAAGCGGCACGAGATCCGCCTGCTCAACTTCAAGACGCTAGGAAAGTCGGGCCCTCTGGAGCTGGAGATGCGGACCGTGGCCCTGGGCTCGACGCCGTACGAGGCCCTCTCGTATGAGGCCGGCGACTCGAGCTCGAACACGACTATCCGGGTGAACGATCGCAGCCTCGTCGTCTCGGCGACCCTCCACGAGGCCATCGACGCCATGAGGAGGTACTTCCGCCGCTCGGCGTCGCGGGGCCAATCGACGTGCTTCTGGATCGACGCCGTCTGCGTCAACCAGCGCATCGCGCGCGAGAAGAGCCAGCAGGTCCAATTGATGGGCAGGATCTACTCCAAGGCCGACAGCGTCCTGCTCTGGGCCGGCCCCGCCGACCGCGACAGCAACAACGCGATGCGCTTCTTCGAGCGCTGGGGCGCCCTCCTCGGCAGCAACCGCGAGCTGCAGGCCATCCTCAAGCAGGGCGACTTCCAGCAGGACGTCTCGGACCGCCTATCCAGGTCGCTCATCAGCGACATGCAGGGCCTCGGCGAGGACAAGTTCTTCGGCATCGACAGGCTCGACGCGGTCAGGCGCTTCGCCAACCGTTCGTACTGGGGGCGGACGTGGACCGTCCAGGAGCAGGCCCTGGCCCGGCGGGGCACCATCCTCTGCGGCAACCGCTCGATCTCCGCGTCGACGTTCTGGTCCGTCGTCGTCGCGCTCTTCCACCTGCGCACCGAGGTCTCCGTCTCGCAGCCGCAGGCGGTGAGCGCCATCGTCGACCTCTTTCCCGGCCTCGCCCTGCGCCTCGGCAGCGTCCGCGGCTCCAAGGCCGCCCGCGACGTGTACCTCGCCATCCTGGACCACTGCATCCGCACCCGCGGCCTTCTCGCGAACCACCGTCGCTCCTGCGACGACCCCCTGCTGCATGTCCTGCTCGAGAAGCCGCGACAGGTCAAGAGCTCCGACCCGCGGGACCGGATCTACGGCCTGCTAGGCCTTCTACCGGACAACAAGCGGCCCATCCAGCCCGACTACAGCCTGGACGTCACCCAGGTGTACACGAAATACTGGACCGCCGAGCTCCAGAAGCCCACGGGCCTCATGGTTCTCGGGATCGTCGCCTGCCAGCTCGACGACACCGACCATGCCCTTCTCGACCTGCCGTCCTGGGTGCCCGACTTCCGCGGGCGGCTGCAGGAATACGTCGAATGGCACCCGCCCATGCACAGTAGCAGCAACGACCCCGCCGACGACAGCTACAGCAACCTCTCGCCGCAGCCCCTGCGCTGGTCCTCCGACGGCAGGGAGCTCTCCCTCCGGGGCTTCCTCTTCGACCGCATCGAGGACGTCCACGAGTTCTCCGTGCACACGGACACGCTCGAGCAGATTTGGAACTGCGTCGACTTCATTTTCCGCAACTACCTCACCGAGCCGGACAGCATCCGCCAGGCCGACTGCCCCTGGACGGTGGCCCTCTTCCATGCGTACATGACGGGCCGGCGCAACGGCGACGCGGACGCGGAGCTGATCCTGCGGGACCCCGAGATCCGGGACGACGTCATCCTCTTCTACAGCATCCTCGCCGAGTGGGCCGTCTCCCACCCCGAGCTCGACCGCGAGGCCGCCATATCCTTCCTCATGCCCCCCAGCGCGGTGTTCAACAAACGCCTCCTCATCGTCTCCCTCATCAACAAGGAAGAGGGGAGGCAGATGCTCTGCAAGGCGCTGCTCCGCAACGTGGCCTCCGCGCTCGGCATGGACCCCCAGATGGTGGACTGCTTCCCGACCCTTGCGGGAGGGGGGCTCACCGCCCTGCTGCGCGAGGTCAACCGCAAGCCGTCTGCGCTGTCGAGCGCGTCTCGCGGGAACCAGCCCCGGAAGCCGATTCGTCGGCGGCTGCTGCTCACCAGGGACGGGTACCTGGGGAGCGTGGACACGGGCGCCAAGAGGGGCGACTTCGTCTGCCTGGTGCCCGGGTGCCCGAGGCCGCTGGTCCTGCGGCGCGAGGAGGACCGGCACTACGAGTGGACGGGGGACAAGAGGTGCCGGCTCATAGGCAGGGCCAATTTTCCGTTCATGACACTGCAGACGGATTACCTGACCGATATCACTGATCTGTGTCTGGTATGATGATGCAGCCCATCCCCTATTCCCCTTGCCTATTCCCCTTGATGTATTTCTACCATTTCTTCTCTTTTTCTTGGAGAGATTTTTGCCTCTTTTTGCCATGAGCCATGACGACGCGGACGAGGATGGAATCTGGTACATGTAACACCTAACGACCCTCACGACTTTATGTATGCCACACAAGCCTTTTGAATTTTTCCTTCCCATCAAGTCTCGACTCAGGCCGTGATACCTGATTCTCCTGCTACCTGCCTTTGATCCAATGTGCCATGTCCAACCACCCCCGCCCCCCTTCGCCTTGTTTTCCTTCCTTAGTTCCCATGACTCTTCTTCCAGTCCTCCACATGCCCCGCAATCATCTCCGCCATCTGCCCCGGCGAATGCTGCCTTCCCAGCGCCTCCACAAAGTCACCCTCCGGGTCCATCAGATAGAAATAGATGCTGTGGTCGACGAGGTAGTCCTGGCCCGGCTTCACGTTCTGCGGCGTGCTGAAGTACACCCTGTACTTCTTGCACAGGTCCTTGATCTGGTCGTAGGTGCCGGTGAGGCCGATGAGCCGCGGGTGGAACTCGACGAGGTAGTCCTTGAGCGCGCGGGGGGTGTCGCGGGCGGGGTCGCAGGTGATGAAGACGGGGAGGAGGGTGGACTGCGGGTCCTTGGCGTGGAGGATGTCGAGCATGGTGGCGAGCTTGTCGAGTTCTTCGGGGCAGATGTCGGGGCAGCGGGTGAAGCCGAAGTAGACCTGGGATGTCAGTACGATTATGGTGGCTCAGACTACTGGCATTGTCCCCCCCTTCATACTCCTGGCCCCAGAGACAGGGAGAGGGCAGCTGGGAGGAGGGAGAGGGGGGGAAAGGGGGAGGGGAAAAGAAAAGGAAGCCTACCAAAGAATGCCGTCCCTTCATCATCTCGCTCGTAAAGGGCTTGCCGTCCTGGTCGATGAGCTCGAAGGCCCCGCCCACCTTGGGCCTTCCTACGCCCTTGGTGGCCTCCGCTATCCTCTTCCTCTGCATGCGATCCTTCTCGTGCTCAAAGTACCAGACGAGGCCGCCGCACGTGGCGACGAACAGGAGTGCTGATCTCCAAGAGAATGGCTGTAGTTTGCCCTGTCAGCGAACATCCAACGAAGTCTGACGACGAATCCTCCATAGCAGAACACCAAGTGCGCATTGATGACGGAAGTTTCGGGATCGGCGATGCGACGTACCCCTCTTCTGTACTGGCTCTTCGCCTGCTCAATCGTCTTGTACGCATACGTGCGCCTCTGCGCAGCGTTCACGTCGATGCCGGACGGCCTCGGCGCGGGAGCTACAGCTCGGGGCGCAGATCGCACGCTGGAGAGCAAGCATCGGCGGCATTGCTGCAGCGGGTTCGGGGTCCTCCTCCACGCGGCCTCGAGCAGCCTCGTCGAAGGCGCGGCGGATGATGCCATGGCGACAGGGACAGGCCAGGATGAAGTCGATGAAGCAGACGGGTTTCCGGCGTGCAGCAAGGTGATCATGGCTCACGATGCTCGAGAGACCCGGGAGTTTTGCCCGGCGGCGGCGAGACGACATCATCGCCGCACAGCCACGACGCCACATGATCGAGGTCGGCACAGCCATTCATGATTAGTCATGCATGGAGATGCGGGTCATCGCAACGAGCACGATTTGGAGCAACTGCGTTCACAATCCAATGGCACTTCAACGTCTGGTTTCTGCTCTCCATGTGCTTTTCTTCTCTCCCTCTCCCTTGGGAATGAGGCGCATAGACGGCATCGTCGGGGAATTGGAGCACGGCCGGGATCGAGCGCTTCTGACGACGAGCCAATATGGATGATCTCGACTGCTCGTGAACGGCTCATCCTTGGCATTTCGCAGGGCCGACTCAGGTCCGTGGAGAACAATACGTACATCCAGATACACGACGCTGCTGGGATCTGACGAGCACTGTCTGGGACGCCGATACCCCCCTTGGATCCCCTTTTTCTTTTTTCTTCTTTCTTCTTTCTTTTCTTCTCGGCAAGAGGTCGTGTGTCCCCTGATTCACCATGGATGATGAGCGCCCCGCAAGGGAGGCTTCCAGCGAGGGCCAGCGAGCCCACCGCGAGGCATCCGCCGCGGGCACGAGGGAGAGGATAAATAGCAGCGGCGAGAGCGCATCCGATCCGCCGGCAGCGTCTCCTCTCCCCGCGCAGCAGCACCCTCGCGCCGACGCGATGCCCTCCGCGACGTCCAAATCGTCCTCGACGCCTCTACCCTCGACCGAGACACCCGACCCCTCCGAACGAGCAGCGACGCCGAGCATGGCCGCGGCCGGGCCCAAGAAGAAGGGAATCGCCTCCAGCATACCCAAGAAGGCGCCCAAGCGGAGCAAGTCTGGCGGCGAGCCGAGCAAGAAGAAGACGAAGCGGCCCAAATCGGGTCTGGACCACCACGCGCGGTCCGGCGGTGGTCTCGGTGGTGGTAGTTCCATCGGTGCCGCAGACGAGGCCTCCGACGAGGACGAGTCCGACAGCGGGCCGTACTGCATCTGCCGCGGGCCGGACGACCACCGCTGGATGATCTGCTGCGAGCGCTGCGAGGACTGGTTCCACGGCGAGTGCATCCACATCGCCAAGGACGTTGGGGAGGCGCTCATCGAGAAGTTCGTGTGCCCGAACTGCACGACGGCGCGCGTCATGACCATATACAAGAAGACGTGCGCGCTGCACGGGTGCCGCAGGGCGGCGCGGCTGACGCAGAGTCCCGCGAGCGTCTTCTGCACCCACGAGCACGCGCAGACGTGGTGGGAGCGCGTGCTGATGAGGCTGCCTAGAATTGGGGCCGGGGCCGGAACCGGGGCTGGGCCGAAGAACGCGCTCGGGAATGAGCTGTCGCAGGAGGAGTTTATGGCGTTGCTGAATAGCGGCCTGGCGGGTGTGGACGGTGATGGCTCGTGGAGCTTCAGGGCGCCCTTTTCTGCGGATAGAGGGCAGGCGACTGGCAGTACAAAACACGGTGAGAGCCCACGGAATACTGCTAATTTCATCCCTCGTCGGGACATGGTTTGGCTGGGCAAAGCTGTGCTTAAGACATGCGAGGCAGTACTGACGCGCACTGTACGAGCAGGCCAAGACGAGATCCCCGACCGATACCTCACCGACGAGGAAGCGTCCCACCTCGACGGCATGGCCAAATCGCGCCTGCGCCTCGCCGAGGAGACGGTCCTCTACCACAAGATGCTCGCACTGATCGAGATGGTCCAGGACCGCCGGCGGGCGGCCATCAGCGCGGGCCGTTTCGCCGAGGACATGTGCGGCTACGACACGCGGCTGGACAGCGTGTGCGCGACGGACGCCTTCGCGGCGTTCCTGGCGACGCCCGCGGGGGAGGCCGCGTTTGGTCCGCCGGGCGAGGGGGACGAGGTGCGGGGCTTGTGCGAGCGCAAGCGGTGCAAGGCGCACGGCGGGTGGCAGAAGATGCTGGTGCTCGGGATACGGCACCAGATTCGGGAGATGGCGGACCAGGCGGACGAGGTGGCCAAGGAGGAGAGGATCATGCGGGAGGCGGCGTCGGAGCGGTGGAGGCGGCGGAGGGCGGAGAAGAACTGGGTGGAGGTCATTGAGGGAGGGTCGTCTTGATTGCTTTTGGGGGGGAGGGGGGGGGGAGGTTGGCTGTTAGAGGGGCTTGGCTGCTGGCAGGGGATGAACACGCGAGGCATGGGCTGTCCAGGGGGGGGCTGTTCTATACCTACAAGTATACTATATGCGGGACGTCTACACAGGCATTGCAGGCGTTGGAAGGATGAAGACCAGGTTCTCACAGTACTCGTACTCAGGCCTCTCTCATGTGTTTGGGAGGAATGAGTTCATATGGATGTATGGTATCACTCAGGGGCTGCTCATGGCTCGCTGGCTGTGAGGATTCTGGGTGAGTTCAGGCACCCGTAACTGCAGGTGATCTCAGCGACTGAATGCCAACGTTTTCTCCATGGATACGGAGTATATGTATGACCTCTGATTCTGGAGATGCCTTCATTCATGCAGTGAGAAGTGAAGGGCGTGTGCATCGCGAGGGCGTGGGTGCAGCAAAAGTTAAGGGGGAGGGGCAGATGCAGGAGCTCCACTCGGGATTTCGTCGAGAAAAATGTTTTGTATAGGAAGACCTGCCTAATTAGAGCTCGGATCGGTCTAACATAAATCCGGACTAACCTTATGTATTAGAGCTTACGATTTAGAATAAAGCTTTATAAGTTAGTACGTAAAGTATACTAAAGGACCTTTCTTATAAGCGTTATAATCCTCTTTATAAGCCTTAGATCTTCCTTTAAAAGCTTTATAATAAAAGATCTAAAGCTTAATTATATAAGCTTAAGCAGTATAAAGTTAAAGCTAAAGCGCTTTTTATAGATAAGAATAGTAAATAATTAATTACTATATTTTATGCTTACTAAGTAGCTCTTTATAACTATATAATAGTTATAAGCTTATATAGTTCTTAAACTAAGAACTTTAAGCTTTAAAAAGTACTATACTTATCTTTCTTTTCCTTATCTTTTCTTTAAATCTTTATCTCTAATTCTTAAGTTTTTATCTTTTTTACTAATCTTTATTTTATTACCTTTTGTTCTTAACTTAACCTTTTTAAGCTTTTAATATAGCTATCTAAGCTTAGTAAAGGGAACCTAAGCTTTACTTAATTATTAACTAAGTTATATAGTTCTAAGCTTTAAAAAATAAAGCTTAGACCTATAAGATCTAAGACGTTGTTAATCCTTAAAAAGACCTTTGCTTAAACAGCTACTAAAAGCTTAAGCAGCTAACCTTTAACGATATCTAACTAAAGCTTACCTTTAAAGCTATTAAGCTAGAAGCGTAAACCTTAGAAAGCGTTACTTACTTATTAAAGGGAGTACTAAAGGCCTTGTTTAGAGCTTAAGGGTAAAATACCTAAAGGGATAATGTTTATAAGCTTACTCTATTAAGTACTTTTACTAGTATAACTAAAGCTTAAGGACGTGTTACTAAAGCTTAACTTAATGCTATAGATCTTAGTATTATTACTACGCTCTATAACGTATACTTTTATAAGTATATAACCTTAATAACGCTTATCTATAAAAAATAGTACGCTTACTAAGCTATACGTAAGTAGATAACGTAAACAGTTAAGACTAATACGTACTATAATACTATTAAGAAGCTTAAAAAGATCTTTAGTTTTAAAGAATAATTTATAACTTAAGATATTATACTTAATTTTAAGAAGCAATTTATACTAAGCAACTAAGCTTAGATCTAAATAGTACGTACTAAATATAAAGCAGCTTTAAATAAAGCTTAACAGGCTAGCACTAAGCATAAAAGGTAGTAATAGACCTTTAAGGAGGTATATAATAATAGATATATGTACTTTATACCTAAGGTTAAAGGTATATCTGTTATTATAAACTTCCTTAAAGCTATAAGAGTACAATTTGCCTTATCTTAAGCTATAGCTAAGCTTATTACTGTTAATAAAGCTATTTCTAATAAGCGTTTAAACTAAATTAAGAGCCTTAATACCTATATTAAGCACTTTAACGCTTATATATAAGCTATAAGCTACTTAAGGATCCTAAGGATCTTTGCTACGCTTAAGGATAGGTTTAACTAAGCTTAAAAAAAGAAAAAGGAAAAGAAAAAGAAAGAATACTTTTATAGTAATTACTATCCTTAAACCCCTTAGACCTATAAGAACGTTAAATTTGCCTTTAGATAAGTCTTAACCTTAAGGAAATTACGCTTACTAAGCACTAAACATACTATTCTAAACTATATTAAGGAAGATAAGTAGTCCTTACTATAGGAATCCCTAAAAAGCAATAGATAAAACATAAGCGTGCTTAAGACCTAAGAACTAAGCTTTTTAAAAAGCATTAACATAGTACTAATTAACTTAGTAAAGTTTTTTAAGGAACCTAGGATTAAACTATACACTACTATAGCTTACTAAGCTTAATACCTACTATCTTAGAGCACTATCTTAAATATCTATAAAGTAATCTATCTTATTAATAAACGCTCTTTTCTTAAGCTAAGCTTATTTATCCTTAGCAATAGCTATAACATTATTAAAGCTAGGACTAAGACCTTTTAGGTACTTAAAAAGGGGACTTAGATTATTTATAAGGTTCTAAATAAAGCTAAAGGAGCTTAGTTTAAGGATCTTAAGCTAAAGAACATAGCTCTAATTAAAGGATTCTATATTAATATTATCTTAAAAGCAAAGCTTGCTTAAGCTAGTATATAGTACTATAGCTATAATTATACGTTCTATTATAGTAATATAAGCAGCAGCGTTATTATAGTAAACCTTAGTTATAAGCATAACCTTACTTTCCTTAAATATAAGCTACTATCCTTTTACCTTAATTTTAACGTAATACTAATTAACTATAATGCTATTTTTAAGCTTAAAGCACTTAATTAAGTAGCTTTTATAAGCGTAGTATAAAGGAAACGTATAACTAAGGACCTATTAGGTCCTAGAGAAGATAAGGAGATGCTATAGTACCTTTAAGCAAGGCATTTAAAACCTAAAGCTCTATAAGCTTTAGTTTATAACGTAAAAGGGGTTATTATTAAGGGTACTAAGCAGATTAAGTATAAGACCTACGCTTAAACCTATACTTCTTAAGTTATCTTAAGGAAACCTTTAAAGAAAGGAAGCCTATGCCCCTTTTAGTATATATATTAAGACCTTTAAGACTATAAGAAAGGGTATAATAGCTTTAACTAGCTATTAGTTATTAAGGATAAGTATAGTAAGTAGATTCTTGCTTTGCCTTTACCTAATAAGCATATAAATACCTTATTTAACGCGCTATTTAGCTTTAAGCGCTAAGTTAAGAAGCAATATAAGCTTACTATTTACGTTATACGCTAAAACAATAAAGCAGCTATAATTAGTATAAATAATATTACTATTTATTAAGATTAAGTACGTACTAAGGGCATTAACCTAGAGCTTACTCTTCCTTATATGTATAAGCTAAATAAGGCTATAGAACGCGTAAAGAAGGAGATTATAATAAAGCAGCTTAAGATAAGGGAAAGAGCTAGTCTCCTTGCTAAGCTTTAGCCTAAGATAGTACGTACTATAGCTTATCTTTATAATATAAGCCTTAGAAAGGCAAATAGCATAAAATCCTTTATTTATAAGTTAGAATTATAGTTCTATAGCGTACTAATCTTTATCTAAAAGTATACAGTAGACCTTTTACTAAGCTAAGCTAAGATCTAAGCATATAAGTATAAAGCTTACGTTCTAGATTATAATTATAAAGTAAGAAAGTATATAAGGTTGTTTAAAATAACCCTTTAAAGGCTTATAAGATATCTAGTTAAGTATACTACCTTTAACCTATACTATATTTAGATCTTATACCTTTATAAGGTTATAACTACTTATAACGTTAAATTTAATAAAACCTAATTCTATAATAAGAAAGCTTATTAAGCTAAACCTAAGCTTAGGATACTTACTATAAATAAGCTATTCTTAGAATTAAGCTTTAAAGATAAAGTAAATAATATATAGTTTAAACTCTTACTTTAACATTAATAGACGTTTAGAAGACCTATTAAGGACCTTATAAGGCGTTTAAACTTAGGGGTAGGGGCGTTTATAAGTATAGCTATAGTTAATTTAACGTATAAAACTGCTAAAAAAACGCTTAAAAGCGCTAAATACTATAATCTTTTAACAACTATAGGACTTTAAACGCCCTAAGAAACCTTTTTTTAATTATTAAGTCCTTTAAAGGAAAGCATAGAATATATAGTTATATATAAGGAGGGGGGAGAAGAAGCTTAATAAAGCAGCAAGATAAGTAATAAGTAAGCAAGAACAAATATATACCTAGGTCCTAAAGCTACTTATCTTTATAAATAAAAGCAGTTAATACAATAAATAAAAGCTTAAGGAGCAGTAGATACGCTAGCTAAAGTCTTAACTATAAATACTTAAGCTTTATCTTTTGTATTAATAACGTAACTATAAAGAAGTATACGCCTACGTAGAGAACTAGCCCCTTATAACTCCTAGGTATACCTACCTAATTAAGCTTAAAAGGGAAGTAAAGCGTAGCAAAAGACCTAAGATAAAGCGTAAAAAGACTATATCTACTCCTTAATCTTAGGATTTAAAGCTATAGGTACTAAAGGACAGAGACGTCTAAACTTACTTATAGAAACTAAGCTTTAGAACTACTATATAGTCTTTAACGTAATGCTTAGTGCTATTAAACTAAAGCTTGCTAAAAGGCTAGGTACTTTACCTAAAGACTAAGCTAAGTATTTTTTAAGCTTACTACTACTATCTATAAACTAAAAAGATATATAAAAGTATAAGTTTAAAGATCTATTTATAGAAGCTGCTTACTTAAAATATAAAGCTTTTAAGGAAAAAGGAACATAAAAAGTTATTAACGTAAATAAAGCTTAGTCTAAGCCTTTACCTATTAAATAGGTCTTTATATATAAACTTAATAAGAACAGCGATCTAGAATAATATAAAGCTAGGTTTATAGTACGCAGTAACCTTTAAGAGAGCTCTACGATTAAGAGTACGTATATAGTAATACTTATAGCGCGCTTCTTTTATATTATAATTGCTTTAGCTATAAGATTTAATCTTAAACTTAAGAAATATAATATAAAAAACGCGTTTTTAAACGTACATAAGGACCTAAGCATAGTCCTTGTTACGTGTTAGCTTTTAGAAAGATTTAAGAAGCTTAACTAGTGCTTAGAGCTAAAGAAGGCGCTGTATAAGCTATAAAACTTACTAAAGCTATAGTTTAATTAGTTTTTATAACGCCTTTTAAAGCTTAGACTTAAAGCTAGTAATAAGGAGCTATGCTTCTTCTTTGTACCTAATAAGAAACTTTTTATAATCTTTTACATAAACGATATCCTCTTTGCCTTTTATAAGGATAATTATAAAGAATTTAACTATATTACTTAAGCTTTAAAGGCTAAATATAAGCTTTATAATAAAAGAAACATAAAGTAGTTCTTTAGCATTAAGCTAGTAAAGGACTAAAAGCTTAGAAAAATATACCTATCCCTTAACTCTTATATTAAGCGTATAGCCTCTTAATTTAAGCTTAAGAATAGCACCTAGACCCTATTAATCCTTATCCTTAAAGCTTATCTCCCTAAGAATAAAGGTATAGTAATAGCTACCTGTTAGAGACTGGGTAGTAAGGAGAGTGATAGGGTACGAAGCGAGCTTAAGGGTCGTTTACTAGCGGGTTACAAGGGCTTTACTATAGTAGGTATAGCACGCCTTAAGGTAAGGGTGTTATTAATAAAGCATTAATCTCTAAGCCCCTTTTATGCTTTTAGTAAACCTATCCTCTTTTATATACTATTTGCTGTAACCTTAAAGAAGGGTTAAAGTAGGTTTAATAGCTAGGTTTTTTCTACGTAACTTCCCCTTAGTTGTTTAGTTACTTAACAGAATGCCTTCTTTTTAGCGACCTTGTCCTTAAGGTTAGTGCTTAAATAGCTAAAGCTGCCTTGTTTTATAACCCTATAGTAACCTTGCTGTAACCTTCTATTGTAGTTAAGGGTAGGCAAGCTGTAAGGTACTGTTTCTTTGTTCTTTTTTTAACATAGCTAGATGCTTTTACTTCTTATTTACTTTAGGTAGCGTAATACGTTAAAGGCTTAGGCTACTTCTTTTGTCCTTTAAAGCTCTTTTATAAACGCCTACCTTTTTAAGCTACTTATTTCCTTTTCCTTTTTTTTTTTTTTTTTTTTTCTTTCTTTTTCTTTTATTATTACTATTGCTTTATTAAGCTTTTCCTAAGCTTTTATTAACCTTTTTATATATTATCCTTTCTTTTGCTACTGCTTTGCTATATATACTAACTTTTATAAGATTTATTTAACTTTATCCTTATTATTTTATAGATTGCTATAATGCCTTTAAAAAAAAAGGTTATAAAAGCAAGCTAAGCAGCTACAGCAGCTTATACTACTACTATTGCTACTGCCTTCGTTAACAATAACACTCCTCTTTTAACCCCTAAGAGGCTTAGCAGCAAGCTGCTATATAGTCCTTTTAAGTCTTTTAACGTTTTTAACGATTTTAACTGCTTTAGTTTTAACGTTAATAGTAACAATAATATTAACCTTCTATTAGCGTATAAGCTATATATACCCTCTTCCTTCTTCTTTAAGGGCTTAAAGCTAATTTACATAGCTATTATATCCCTTGCTACTACTACTTCTCTTATTATTATAACTAAGACCTTACTTATAGCAATGCTTTACTACCTTATATTAACGACTAAAGTATAGGTACTTACCTTTTCTTTATAAAGCTTTTACTAATAATTTAAATAGGTAGGAGTATTAAGTACGTTTATTATATTAGTAGTAATAAGCTATATAACTTATACTATAGCGCCTTTTACAAAGATGCCCTTAAGCTTTATCGCTTCTACGAAGAAGCTAAGCTACGCTTAGTAGGTTGTAGCTCTTTTGCTAAGCGTTTACTAAGCTAATTTTCTATAGAACCTTATCTACGCTTACTAAGTTTACTACTATAAAGGCCTTTATTATACGTTAAAGAGTAATAGCTTAGTAGAGTAAGTAGTTTACTATAAGGACGCTGTATAAGAAGCGCTCTTAAGCGTATAGGTTAACATAGCTAACATTTTTACTATAGTAGCGTTAATTAAGGTTAAGAAGCAGAACGTAAGTCTTTACTTGCTATAGGCTTTGCTGCTCTTTTACTAATAGTTTATAAGCTATTAATAAAGCGTATAACGTAAAGCTAGCCTTTAGCAGCATAACTTTAAAGCAGGATAAGATCTATATACTAGCTTATACTAGTCCTACGTCTTTAGCTAGCGTTTTAAAATTCTTTAATAACTATAAGAACAATACTAATACTAACTAAGCTTTATAATAAGTTCGCTAAAAGCTTACTATCTTCCTAGCTTTAAGGCAAAGGTATAGATAGAAAAGAAAAAAGTAGTTAAAAAAAAAATTTGTTTTATACATAGCTAATAGTATAAAGGGGATAATACTATACTAGTTGTTTAATAGTAGTTCGCTGTTAAGTTAATAAGTAGCTACTTTAGTAGCAAGAAATTAATTCTTTTCCCTACTTCTTCTTCCTTTTTCTTTCCCTTAGTACCTTTATACGCTCTTCCTTTAGTAATACTACCTTATAGTTAGCTAGTAGGTTAGTTGCTATAAAGTTACCCTTAGTATACTATAAGTTATTATCGTTAAAGTAATCCTTTTACTTAACTAAGTATTTATAGTAATAGCTTTTATGCTTATAGTTAAGTATACGTTTAATCTTAAAGGTTTTATTAGCAGAGAAAGGGTAATCTATTAGCTTAGTTAGTTTACTTTCCTTACTATTAAATAGTTTTAAATTTATAGTATTAAATACGTTATAGATTTTAATAAACAAAGGTAGTTAAAGTTAAAAAGCTAGGCTACTAGTCCTAACCTATCTCTTAATCTAGTAAGGCCTTATATACCTCTATGTAAGCTTTTAGCTAAGTTGCTAAAGGTTTAAGTGCTTTATAGAAAGTAAGACTTAGTCCTTTACTTTAAAGTTTACTTTTTTTTTTTTTTAGTTATATTATTTCTTATAGCTTTCTTTAGCTTTATTTATTAAGGTTACTATAAGCTTATAGAAAGCTTATAAGTTGTTAAGCTAGGTTTAGGCGTCCTTTAATAGGATCGACTGCTTAGGTATATTCCCTAAGGCTTATAGGTATAGACCTAGAAGCAGGTACATAGGTATCTTGCTAATAGCTAAGTAAATAGTATTATTATAAGCAAATTATATTAGCAAAAGGTTATTAGCTTAGTTAGCTTAGTCTTTAGTATAGAAGGTTTAAAGGTAGTATTTAATAAGTTAATTTTAGCGTTCTATCTAGCTATTAGTTTATAAGTAGAATATAGTGCTAAGTTACTGCTTAATTGTAAAGAAGTAGTAAAAGCTTTGCTAAAACTAGCTTATAAAGATAGAGCCCTTATCTATAACAATTCCTATAAGTATACTAAAGAACTTAAAAACGTAATTAAAGAAGAGGTTTACTAGCTTATTGCTAGTAATTTGCTTATAAGTTAGTATATAAAAGGCGTAACGCGTATATCTATTAATAACTACTAAAATTAAGTTATAAGATTAGTACTATCCTTTTACCTTAGGGAAGTTTATTATAAAGTTTATAAAGATTTCTTCTTATAGCTTAGCTAGCGTAAGCAGTAAAGTAAGTTTACTATAAAGTTAATAGTACCTTAGCTTTATAAGTTAGTACTTAATATATATAAAGACGTACTTCTTAATATCCTTTCTTAAGCTACGCTAATAGTACGTCTTTACTATCTTAGTAAGTATATAGCTAACCCTTTAATGCTTACTTATTAAGTTATTATAGAATAACATTAGTATTTTTAATCTTACCTTAAGGGGTACGTAAATCTTTTCTTTAAACTAAATAAGCTAGTTAACCCTTTTAAACTAACTTTAACTTCCTTTTAAACTGTTTTAGGCTTTCTTTATAACTTTATCTAAAGCAAAAAAAGCGTCCTTCTTTTACGCTTAATAGAATGCTTCCTTAAGGGAAACTAGGTTTACCTTTAACGTTATAGTAAGCTTTTAATAAGGTTAAGGTAACCTTAAGTCTAACTCTTTACTGTCCTTAGTCCTTTCCCTTTAAAGCTTTTGCTTAAGATAAGCTACTTATACTATAAGTACGCTTTGTTTAGTAAGTAAGGCGTTTAATAGTTATAAACTATATAAGCTTATAGCAACCTCTTTGCTTTATAGCAGTAGCAAAGACCTTACTTTATATATAGTATTACCTTTTAGCTTAGTTTTCTTATCCTTAGCGTATCTTACTTTGCTTATAAATTGCTAAAAGAATATAAAGAGTACGCTTCTACGTTCTATCTATATTACCCCTTTGTCTTTATAGTTTACTTTTCTTAATAAGCTATCTACTAGATTAACTTTCCTTAGTTAGTATTTAATCTAAAAGTTAAAAGGGGATAGCTTCTTTATAGCTATAACCTGCTTAGTAGCTAGTTTTAACTTTTTTATAAAGTAACTATAGTTAAGGTAGTTAGTAATAACTTAGATCTTTTTATTAATGTATATAAAGTAGTATTGCTACGTAGTAAACGCCTTAACTATAGCTAACATCTCTACGTTTAGTATTAAGTATTAGATTTTTAGCCTTATTAGCTTCTTTAAGAGGTAAGCTATAAGGTACTAGTAACCTTTCTACGTCTCTTAAGATAAGATTACGCTAATTATAAATTATAATACGTTAGTTTAAACTTAAGTTAGTTATATTAAGTTAAAGTAAGTTAAGATAAGTTCTTTTAAAAAAGCTTGCTTTAACCTATTAAACGCTATAAGTTTACTAAAGCTTAGCTTAAAGTTCCTTTTTTATTTCCTTTAAAGAATATTTATTAAAGGGACTATAATTTTACTATAGTTTTTAATAAATTGTTAGTAGAACCTTATAAAGCTAAGAAATAATATTATATTATATACGCTTTAAGGTTATAGCTAGTCTATAATAGCTTTAACTTAATCTTTTTTTATATAGATCCTTTTTAAAGAGATAATAAATCCTAGGTATAAGACTATATTAACCTTAAACTTATACTTTAAGAGGTTAGCGAAGAGCCTTTTTTTTTATAGCCTTTTAAGGACTTAGTAGACGTACTATATATACGTAGTAAGGTCTTAGCTATAGATAAGGATGTTATTAAAGTAAACGATATAGACATAGTTAATTAACCTTTATAGGATATTATTAATATATTCTTAAAAGGTTACTAAAGCGTTTATAAGTCTAAAGGGCATTATATAGTACTTAAAGTAGCTATATTTATATTAAAAAGCTATCTTTTACTTATTACCTTTATAGATACGTATCTAGTAGTATATATCCTTTAGATCTAGCTTTATAAATACTATTGCTTTTTATAGTTAATTAAGGATTTTTAAAATTAAGAAGAGTAGTACCTTATTTTTATAAGTTATCTAGTTTAGCGTATAGTAGTTAACGTAGAGTTATAGCTTACTTCTTTTCTTAAGGACAAATAGTACTAAAGCGCTGTAAAAGCTTATTAACCTTTAGATCTAACCTTTTGCTATAGCATTGTTTAAGTAATCCTATAAAACCTAAAGCTCTTTTTCTATAAATAAGTAGATAGGTCCTTAAAGCATTAAAGGGTTTTTAACGAGGTTAATAGTATACGTTTATCTAGCTAGACGTTCTAGCCTAGCTGCCTCTTCCTTATTAAAGACCTTAGCGTAGTTATAATACTTAAGGGGCAAGGTTACTATAACTTCCTTAAGAGCTTAATCTTAAGTCTTATAGTTATATAGCTAAGGAAAAGCAATAATCCTTAAGGACTTATAGAATTATATAAAATAAGCTAGCTATAAAGATATAAAGACTAAGGAAAGACTTTCTTTTAATAAAAGGTAGTTTTATTTATTGTTTACTTAATAAATATAAAGATCTATTACCTTAAACTAAGGCATCCTTAAAATTACGTTTTCCTTAATCTTTGCTACTACGTAAAAAAGTAGATACTTCTTTATAACTCTTTAGTTATTAGTTATTTTAAATAGCTTTATAGTTTTTTTAAAGACCTTAAGAAAGGAGTCCTTTGCTATAGTAAAGACCTTAGGTCTTAGAAGCAGAGGCGTATTTTTTATAACTCTTTTACTAACTAAGTTAACTTTACTTTTTAAGTTAAAGAATACTTTTAAAGCAACCTATCTACTATTAAACTAAATACGTACTAGCTTAAGTATAATAGCTTTAAGGCTAGCGTACCTTTATCCTTAGCTAGGCTCCTTTAATAGCTCCTTATTAGTACTACTATAAATTTAAAAGGAGTCTATAGGAACTACCCCCTTAGGTTATTAATAAGGTAGCTAACTATAAAACTTTATAGTATATAAAAAAAACAAATACTTTTTATAGTTAAAGGCAAAGTATCTTAACTTATAGTAGCTTAGTCCTTAGTACTTAAAGTAAACGATTAGTTTATAAAAGGTATTATAAAGTCTTTATAAAAGGCTAGCGTTATTAGTATAAAGTTCTTAATTAGTATTTATAGAAGGTACTGCTTACTATTGTTACTAACTATATATTACTGCTAGCTTTAAGTTAGTTTCCTTATTAAAGAAAGTCTTAGTAATAATCTTAGCCTTCTTTATTTCTACCTAGTTCGCTAAAACCTTGCTATAAAGTATCTAGTTATATAGCTTAAGGCAAAGGTAAAGAAGGAAGTTATAGACTTAGTAAAAGGGTAGTATAGGTTCTAAGAGCTTTACTTTAATGTTTTCGTAGAACTTTAAAAATAATATAAACTTTTAGTAAGCTTACTATAAGTAGTTAGTAAGCTTTATACTAGCATTAAGGTAGTATATTAAACTATTATTAATACTATTTTTAAGCTATTATTTAAACTTGTTAAACGTAACCTTTATAATCTTACTATTATAACTAATAGTAAGGTATATCTTTTACTTTTAGCGAACCTTTAGCAAAAAGGCTATAACTACATAAAAAACTTTTATTATTTTTTCTTTAAAAGTATTAAGTTAAATATAAAAGTAGGTTCTTAGGATTATAAAGAAAGACTAAAAATTAATGTATATTTCTCTTTTATACTATAGGATTAAAGAAAGGTTTAGTCTTGCTGCTAACTTTTTATAAGGTTACTTATTGCTTATAGGGATAGGAAGGGGGGTAATGCTTAAGAAAGCATTTAAAATAAGCGCTTTTTTTCTTTTAAAGGTAGCTAAGTAATCTTTCTTCTATTAAAGGCGTAGCTCCTTTACTATAACCTAGATATATATATCTAGCTCTTCTTTAGTAAAGCTACTAAAGTTAGCGGTTACTTAGTCCTAGGTCTTAAGGATAACGTCTTAGGTTAAGGTATCCTTAGGTCTATCGTAAGGGTTATTGCTTTATAAGTCCTATAAACCTTTAGTAGTCTAGCTTTAAACTATCTTTAAGTTATTATTATAAGAGATAGTAGTTGCTTAGGATAAACTTCTTATTACTTACATTGCCTTTTATTAGTTTACCTTACCTTAATAAAAAGGATAAAGAAAGATTAAACTATTAAAGACTAAGTAGTAAAAAGAGTAATAAGGTATAAAGTAAGCTTAAGGGTTATTTATTAGCAGGTTATAAAGGCTTTACTATAGTAGGTATAGCATGCTTTAAGGTAGGGGTATTATTAATGAAGCATTAATCTCTAAGCCCCTTTTATACTTTTAGTAGACTTATCTTCTCTTATATACTATTCGCTATAACCTTAAAGAGGGGTTAAAGTAGGTTCGATAGCTAGGTTTTCCCTACGTGACTTCCCCCCGGTCGTTTGGTTACCTGACACTACCTTTATTAAGAGCTACTAAGAGAAAATTAGGTCTATCTTATACGCAGCTGTTATAGTACGCCTAGATATAAGCTTTAAAGCCTTATACCTTTCCTGTTTCCTTATAAACCTAAGCACTTAGCATTATTATGCTATAAATTAGCTTATTTAATACCTATTTGCTATACGTAAAAGCTTACTATGCTATAAAAGAGCTAAAGAAATATAGGTCTTAAGCGCCTTAAGTAACGCTTCTTTTAGAAACAACGTTAAGACCTAAAGGTTTTCTTAGGGGTATCTTATTATGCTATTTAAAGGCTTTATTATTTAGAACGCTATAAGGCAGGAGATAGTAATAACTTTAAGCACTAAAGCAGAGCTTTTAGCGCTTAATTAGATTGCTAAGGAAACAATAGTAGTTTAGAAGCTCTTTTAAGAGATTTATTTTAACTTATAGGAGCTTTTTAAGCTTAGTTATAATAACCTATAAACTATTAAACTTATTATTAAAGACATAAGAAGAACGAACATATACTTTTATTACATTAATATATAGCGTATATAAGCACGCTAAAAGTACTAAAAGGGTTCTTTTATTCTTTAATTTGTTCTTACGCTTAAGATACTAGCTAATAAGCTTATAAAGGCCTTCTTAAGATAAAAATTTAAAAGATTTAAAGCTTTATTAAATATAGTAAAGCTCTTAAAGCAAAACAATCTTAAAGCTAAAAAAGTTAATTTAAATACGTAAATAATACTATCTTATAAAGCTTAACTATTATAACTTAAGCTATAAACCTATTACTTAACGCTTAAGGATATACGCTAGCTACCTATAGAGCAGTATAGTAATCCTTTATATACTAAAGGTAGTTAAACTAAGCTTTTATACCTTTAATTTTAGCCTACTAAGCAGCAGCAGTAGCTAAGGAAGCTCTAAGAGCAGTAGTAGCAGCAGTAGTAGTAGTAGCAGTAGTAGTAGTAGTAGTAGTAGCAATACTATTAATAGTAGTACTAGCAAAAGCTTTATTGCTAGTAGGAAGGGTAGGCAGCGAGCTAGGATACTTATCCTAGAACTAAAAAGCTTTCTTAAGCAGAGCCTTGCCTTCTTAGACGTACTATAGAGCTATTAATAAGCTGTTTAAAGCTTAATTTTAAGAAAAATATACCTTTTAATTACTACTAATAAGTATAGCAATAAGCTAAAGAAAAATCTACTTTAGCATAAGAGCACTAAGCAAGGTTAGCTAAGACTTAAAGCTTAATATAAGTAGTAGAATAGTATATATATATATTGCTATAAAAGTATAAGCTTATATAGTAGAGCTTATAGCGCGTTAAGCGCCTTTCCTTTTATATATACCTATTAAAATTAGTACGCTTTTTAGCTATAAAAGACTATAAGCAACGCTTATAAAGGTAAAGCAGAGCTATATCTTTTGTATTTAGGACCTTAATATAAGCTAGATTATAATAGTTAGCTTAAGGGTTAATAACCCTTTTATTAGTAGTAATATAAGCACTATAATAAAGCATGTTAAGACCATGCACTAAGAGATGTGGCTTACGCCACTAGAGGTGGCTAAGCGGGGCAGTGCGGGGCTGTGCGGGGCAAAGCGGGGCTAAGCAGGGCTACCCTAAAGCCTATTAGCTAGGCACTTAAGAGAGATTAGTATTACCTTAAGATGTCCTATTTCCTTAGTATTTACTATATATCTAAGGATAGACTAAGGTAACAGTGTTCTGTGTACTTAAGGGGCGCTATCCCTTACCTAGCTAGCGTCCTTTCTCTTATCCTTAGCTTAATACAATATATACAGTCCTTACCTACCCTATAGTCTCTATCTTCTTATACTCTTATTTTAATAGGTTATAAGCCCGTAAAGAGACTTACAGGTATATCTTTATTTTCTTATTTAAGAAATAGCTACATTACGTAACCTAGCTGTAGCCTGCTAAATAGCTTACCCTAGAGGTAGCTATATTATGTAATCTACCTTATACCCCTTGCTATCTTAGATCGAACTACGTAACCTAGTTACGTAACTCGAAAATAGCACCTAAAGGTACCTTAACTCTTAACCTTATGCCTTATTACGTAACCCTAGATTACGTAATTAAAAGCTTACCTTATAACGCGTAAGCACTAGCTAGATAGCTAGCGTATAGCCCCTATAGGGGGCAGGGTTTAACCTTAATTAAGTCCTTTAAGGGCTTTAGTAGTTATATAACAGCATTACTAATCTAAGCTCTTAAATTAGTATACTAAGAGACGCTTTGCAGGCTTAGGATACCTGCTAAGCTACCTTAGATAGCTAGATTATCTATTTATCTAGAGAAGTACAGAAGTTAGTTAACTAGCTATAACAAAGGCTACTAGTTAAGGCTACTAGCAGCACTAGTAGCATAACCTTAGCTACCCTAAACGTTAGCCTTATCTAAGAAGCTTCTAAGAAAGCCTTAGTCTTCCCTAATTCGTTTAAATTAGTAAGACCTAAGAATTACAACTAATAGAAGCAGACCCTTACTATTATGCTCTAAGCTATTAAATTTTAGGAATTCGTTAATAACCTAGCTTTAGCTAAGGCTATCCTAATAGCTAAAAAGGCTATACTCCTTATAATACTAAGGGATAGCTTAGCCCTTAGCCTAGCCTAATTAATAGCTTAGATTAATAGCCCTACTTAAGCCTATCTTAAATTAGAGCGCTAATACGCTTATTCTACTTGTTTTAAGAGAGAGAGCTTTTATAGGGGCTTTTATAGCTTATCCTTTAGTAGCTACCTTAGAACGCTAGCTAATTTTAATACTAAATTTAGCAACTACTTAGCTTAGCTATCTGTAGCTAAGGTTATTATTACTGTTAAAGATTAAGTTAATTAGTATATAATAGCCTTATCTATTTCCTTTCTGCCTTAGGCAGAACGTATCTATAGTACTATTTAATCTATAGTAGCTATTAGCAGTAATCTAAATTAGATAAATCTTAGCTTAATTATAGAAGATATCCTTAACGAGACTTAGTATAAAGGATTATTAGCTTATTAAGCTGCCCTTAAGGCTTAATTACGTAACCTTAAGGGGCGTAATAAGAAGAAGAAAAAGGCTACCTTAGAGGCCCTTAAGCCTTAAGGCACCTCTAAGGCCCTAGTGCCCTATAGACAGCCTACAAGCTAAGGCTTAGGGCAAGGGCAAGGGCTAGGGCAAGGGTCTAGGCTAGGGCATAGCCCTAATAAGCCTACTTAATACTAAGGCAGGAGGCCTTATAAGCCTTTACAACGCCTACCTAGCAAAGCACCTATAGGCCTATTACAAGCCTCTAGATTAGCTTTTGCTATACACGTAACCTTTAATCTCGATTTTAGTACCTTTAAAGTTAATAACTTAGTAGCTCTTAATAAGTTAGCAATATATAGCTTAGCTAATTGCCCTTTTAAGGCTAGCTTACTATATAACACAAGTACCTTAGTCTATATAGTTAATAATAAGGCCTTTTTTATTAACTATTAAGACAATAACGGTACCTTAGGCTACGTAATAACAGGCAGCGGGCCTATAAGGCCCTTTAGATCTAGCACAGCTACTTTTAACGTCTTAGTTAGCTATAACCTAGCTATATACTATAAGATCTACCTTCTTAGAGCCCTTTATTGCCTTAATATAGGGCTTAATCTTATAAGTAGCTTAAGGTACTACTAATTAAGAAGCTTCCTTTTAAGGAATAAGCTAATAAGTTAGCAAAAGGCTATGCTAGCCTTCTTTAATTACTAGAAAAACGGGTTTTTCCTAATCGTTAAAGGTACTAAGACCCCCTTAGTGCCCTCGAATCTAACGACTTACTATGCCTACCCTATACGCCTAGGACGCTAGGCACTAATCTATTTAACTAATTAGGGCCTTCTACGGCTTAAAATAAGGCTTAAGCTACTAACGCAATAAGAGGCTAGTAGGTATAAGGACCTTACTTAGCTATAGCCTTATTAGCAACGCTCTAAACCCCCTAGGATCCTTACCCTATAGCAGACCCTAGATAATCTTATTTCTAAGGATCTAAGGGATCTTAGCACACTAAAGCTAGCCTTACAGGGCTATTAAGGCCTTAGGCTAGCCCTAAAGCCTTATTAAGAGCTTCTTCGAAAAGCCTACTTATAGTACCTAAGGCTAGGCTATCTTAGCCTAAGGCTTATAAAGAAGACAAAGGTTATCTTAGCTAGTATGCCTAATTTCTAGCTAATTAAGGAGCAGGATTTCGTCTACCTACCTTGCATTAAAGGTAAGACCGTTAAAAGGCTAACTATTAACCCTATAGCTAGCTTGCTGCAAGCCCTTAACGTTATTAAAGGAAACATCTTCTAGATTAAGCCCTTACCCTACAATTAGCAGCCCTATAGCCTGCTATTAGTTAACTATAAGACCTGCTATTAATAGGTTATCTAATTAGTTAATAAAAGTAAGGCAACGATAACTAAGGCTATTTAAGGCTACTTCGAGGCCTTAAAAAACTACTATAGCCGCTACCCTATACGCTTCTACTATAACAGCAGCAAGGAGATTACAACTACTTTATAAGAGTAGCTATAGAATAAGAGTATTTCCTTTTCTGTTAGTGCGCCCTATATATATAAGCAAAATAGCTTAGCTAAGAGATCTATTAAGGTTATCTTTAATAGACTTAAGGCTACGATAATAGGCTCTAGCCTACCTTATACCCTCTAGAATTACGTTATCTAAGATATGTATAACCTTGTTAACGCTATAGCAGCTACTAATAGGGATCTTATAGTATAAGAAGAGCTCTATAATAACGTTATCTAGCTAGCTTAAACTAATAAGCTAAATTTATTATATCTCTAAGCCTTAGGGGCCTAATACGAGATCCCTATTCTAGAAGAACGTCAAGCTAAGGGCTATAAGCTAGCCCTACGCACCAAGGCAGGGTACCTAGTTTCTATCTTAGGCTATAACACCTACCTTGTCTAGCTACTTAATAGGCGCCTTATCCGTTAGACTAGCTAAATCTAGCTATTCGAAGCCTAGCTTTTAGCTAAGGTACCTATTAGAGGCCTAGATTTAGATAACCTAGGCTTAGGGGGGGTACCTCTAGATCTAGCTTTAGCTTACGGCCCTTTCTCTAGCTTAGCCCTACTTACAGCTCTAACCCCTTAGCTAGAGCCTATACCTAAAGTTATTAACCTTACTAATAAAGCTTTAAGCCTTAAGTTACTTAATCTAGCTATATATAACTATCTACGTAACCTACTTAATTAGATAGACCTTAATCTTATTTTAGCTACCTTAAAAGCTAAGAATAAACCTACCCTATAAGACAAGCCTTATACCTTTTAAGAAGCTTCTTAACGCCTTAACGCCCTAGCCTAGCTAGAGGCTATAGCAGCTAAATTTTAGCAGCTATTATTCTAAGACGTCTTTACCTTCTAGCCTTAGAATAACCTTCCCTTAAGCTGCTAGCTAATAATAAGCTAGCTTGTCTTTAAGCTTAAAAAGGACTAATATAAGCATATAACTAAGCATAAGGCTAAGCTCGTAGCTTAAGGCTTCTAGTAAATTAAAGGCCTTAACTATACTAATACCTTTGCTTCTATAGCTGTGCTAGTTACGTAGTAAGTCTTCCTAGCCTTAGCTATAGCTAAAGGCTAAGAAATTAAGCAGATCGACTTTATAGGAGCATTTTTAAATAGAAACCTTAAGGAAGATATCTTTATCTAGCTTTTAAAGGGCTTTAATTAGTTTATTTAGTAAGCTAATCCTAAGACGATAACTAAGCTAGCTTAAAGGGGCTATTTAGCTACCCTAGAGCCCTTAGATTAAGCTATTTAGCTTAATAAGACCTTCTATAGCCTTAAGCAGTTATCTCGCGAGTAGCAGCAAGCCCTTAATTAGGCAGCAGCTACCCTAGACTTTAAGCTACTAGCCTTAGATTTAGCTATCTTATATAATTACGTAACAGGCATCTTCGTAGTTACCTATATCGATAACTGCCTTTTAATTAGTCTAAGCCTAAGGCTAATTAATAAGATAAAAGAGGCTTTTAATAGGATCTATAAGATAGAAGATAAGGGCCTAGCTACCCTATTCCTAAGGGTCTATATTATCTAAGATACTAGAAAAGGGATTATCTAGCTATCCTAAGAGTACTTTATAGAAGAGGCTCTTAAGAGGTTCGACTAAGCCTTAGCCTAGCTAGCTAACATACCCCTCGTGCCTTAGCTAGTTACGTGCCTAAGGGACTCTTTACTACTTATAGCTAACGAAGCTAAGCTATATTAGGCTATTATTAGCATAGCTATCTATCTAGCTATATAGACTAGGCTAGATGTAGCTTTTGTAGTTTAATTTTTAGTACGCTATTTCTAGCTACCTTATAAAGAGCACCTCTTAGGGGCCTATAGGCTATTAGCCTATCTTAAGAGCACTAAGTCTTAGGGCATCGAATACGCTATTTAAGGCCTATAGCGCCTTATAGCCTATTATAATAGTAACTTTGCTAAGGATAAGGGCACTAGCAAAAGCACCTACGGATACGTTATCTAACTAGCTAGAGGCCCTATAAGCTAGAAAAGCAAGAGGGCTAGTACTATTGCTTTATCTACCTTAGAAGCTAAATATACAGCGATAACAGAGGCTACCTAGGAGCTTAAGTAGTTAGCTAGCTTATTACGTAAGATAGACTAAAATATTAATTTTCTAGTTACCTTATACAACAACAATAAGTAGGCTATATCTACTACTAATAACCTTACCTTATACAGCTGTATAAAGCATACGCTAATTAAGTTTAGCTATATTAAAGAGAAGGTTTAAGAGCAGCTAGTTACCCTAAAGTAGATTAACATAGAAAGCAACGTAGCTAATAGCTTTACTAAGCTACTAACTAAGCTATAGCTAGCCTTATTCTAGAAAGGCTTATATAAACTACTATTAGCCTAGCCCTTTAAATCTTACGTAGTTAATTACGTATACCCTTATTAGGGAGGCTAGGCTAATCTCGCTTAGCTAAATAGCCCTTATTTAAGGCTACCCTGTAGCTCTAATGCAAAGCTACCCTATAGCCTCTAGGGGTTAAGAACCCTTAGTTAGCACGATAACACCTTAACAAGGATGTTAACCCTTAACGACCTTTGCCGGTAGCTTAACTACTACTTACTAAAGTAGTTACTAGGCTTACCGAGGCTTTTACTAAGCCCTTAGCCTATTATAAGGACAGCTTCCCTTAGTAAAAGCTCTATACTAAGCCCTTAACCTAAGATTAAAGGCATCTAAGCTACCTTAAGCCCTAGGCCCTTCTAAGAAGGGATCCTCCTTTATAAAGAAGCTACCCTAGAGGCAGAAGCTGCTAACATTTACCTCGTAGAAGCAGCTAAGGCTCTACTCTAGCTAGCTAGCTTAGATTATTATAGCTCTAGCACTAGCTCTAGCACTAGCTCTAGCACCTGCTCTAGCTATAGCACTAAGTCTAGCTCTAGCTCTAGCTATAGCTTAAGCCCTTTAGCGGCTTAACCTTAGCTTTATAAGGCACCTACCCTAAGCGTATACTAAAGGCTAGTATTAGAGTTACCTAACTTGTTATATAGCTTACTAAGCTTAGGCCCCTTTAATAAGTATAAAAGGCTACCTATAGAGACCTTTTATAAAGCTTTAAGGCCTATCCTAGAAGAAATACGCTAAGAGGCTTAAGACTAGCTTAAAGACTAACGGCCTTATATACTAGAAGAGGACCTATTTAAGCCTTTAAAAGGGCTAGCTACCTTATACACAAGTAAGGGTATAACATAGAGCTTTAATAATTAGCTGCAGCAACCTATACACTAATTAAGCTACTTAAGCTATACAAGCTATTTAAGCCTAGCCTTAGATTAACAAAGGCTGCTACCCTATAGGCCCTTATACGGGCTAATAAGTACAAGCTTTAAGATGCCTTACCTTATACAGCTAGGCATTAGGGGAAGTGTTAAGACTATGTACTAAGAGATATAGCTTACGCTACTAAAGGTAGCTAAGCGGGGCAGTGCAGGGCTGTGTAAGGCAAAGCAGGGCTAAGCGGGGCTACCCTAAAGCCTATTAGCTAAGCACTTAAGAGAGATTAGTATTACCTTAAGATGTCCTATTTCCTTAGTATTTACTATGTATCTAAGGACGGACTAGGGTAACGGTGTTCTATATACTTAAGGGGCGCTATCCCCTACCTAGCTAGCGTCCTTTCTCTTATCCTTAGCTTAATATAACACACACAGTCCTTACCTACCCTATAGTCTCTATCTTCCTATACCCTTATTTTAATAAAGCATTTTAGCTTATTTCTTAGGATTAGTTTAAAGGGTCTTAAGCTTAGCTTTAAGCATAGCTATAAAAGGATTTAAGGTTTTTAGTATAAAGCGCTTTTAAGAAAAAGGGAGCAACGTTTAAGGCTTAGAGGGCTTAGTAATAAGCTACTTCCTTTTCTTTTACGCTTTAAGGATAAGGGTTTTAAGCTTAGACTTAAAAGATAAAAGATTAAAAAGAAGAAGCTGCTTTTTTTTATATAACTTTACTTACTTAGCAAAAGGGATATAGCTAAACAAAGAAAAAGCTTTAGGCATAGCAGCAAAGGCGTAGTTCTTATGCTCTTAAGAATCTATAATAGCTATTAGCGCTTGCTCTATAAGTCTAAGAAGGGCTATAAGGCTATAAAGGATAATTTTAAGCACTAAGTATCCTTTTATAATAAAAGGCCCTTTTATAGCTACTGTTTAGAGCTTAGATTAATATACCTTAGGGACGTATAAGCGATTTTAATAAGCTTAAGACTAAAAATAAAGCTTTAAAGGGGTTAAAAGGAAAAAGAAGATAAAGCATTATAAGCTATTATACTAACGATCTTAAGAAGCTAGATTTAGAGCTTAAGAAGGTATTATTAAGGTATTAAAATAGCTTTTTTATTTATATATCTATTTATATCTTATTATCCCTTTAAATTATTTACTTTATCTACGCTCTTAGGACTGCTACTAAGTACTATATACGCCTACTTAAAGCTTTAATAATAAGAAGGTAAAGGGGTTCTTAGCTTATTAAGCTATTTATAAGCTTTACCTTCCTATTGTTTCTACTATAGTTAATAGGTTATAAATGCCTTTATAGGACCTTATTAACTAAGGGGTATATAAAAAGACCTGCTTAATTAAAGCTTAGATTAGTTTAATATAAATCTAAACTAACTTTATATATTAAAGCTTACGATCTAAAATAAAGCTTTATAAGTTAGTATATAAGGCGTACTAAAGGACCTTCCTTATAAGCGTTACAATCCTTCCTATAAGCCTTAGATCTTCCTTTAAAAGCTTTATAACAAAGGATCTAAAGCTTAATTACGTAAGCCTAAGCAGTATAAAGTAAAGGCTAGAGTGCCCTTTACAGATAAGAATAGTAGACAATTAATTACTGTATTCTATGCTTACTAAGCGGCTCCTCGTGACTGTATGATAGATGTGATACAGTACATAAGACCCGCTACGGCCACAAAGGTCGGAGTGGTCACTTCACTTTTGGTGGTATGGGAAATTGTACGACATTTTGCTTATCAAGCGGCATCGCCAAGCTGTGACGTCTTCATGTTCCTATTTTTCCACGACGTCTGACTCTGGCCCATTCCACCTCTTCCCCAAGACTCGAGAGTTCTCTGAATATCGTCTTCATTCGAGCTTCTTTTTCCTGCCAATCTTTGGGGATTCAGCAGTGGTCTACAAAGTACTACTACTGTAGTTGGACACTCTTCGATCACCATCATGCCCGCCGACCAGCACCAGGGCCTCGACCCCGAGGACCTCCTCGACGCCGACGACGCCGCCGAGGAGATCGACCAGGCCGAGGACGACGTGGCCATGGACTCGGACGAGGAGGAGCTGACCCTGCACAACGACTCGATCGCCTACTTCGACCTGCCCCAGGACTCCCTCTTCGCCATCGCCCAGCACCCGCAGCACCCGAGCATCATCGCCGTCGGCGGCTCCGCAGGCCAGGACGACGACGCCCCCGGCGCCGGCTGGCTCTTCGACACCTCCGCCGCGCAGGGCCGGCCCGTCCTGCCAGCGAGTTACGCGAGCGATCCCTCGTCGACCGGCCCGGGCAGCACGCAGCTGCAGAGCGCGGCGAGCATCGAGGGCCACACCGATTCGATCAATACGCTGGCGTGGACGCTGCCCCGGGGGGATGTCCTGCTCAGCGGCGGGCTGGACGGGAGGATACGCGCGTGGAGGTTCACACACAGCAACAGCAACAGCAGCAGCAGCAGCAGCAGCAATCGGGTGGCAAGCCTGGCCCTGCTGGGGGAGGCGCAGGAGGTCGAGGAGGTGAACTGGGTCGCGGCGTGCCCGTCGCCGACGTACCCGGACGCGTTCGCCCTCGGCGCGAGTAACGGCTCCGTGTGGGTGTACACGGTGGACGCCTCGGACGCGGCAAACCCGCTGCAGATCGTGCAGTCGTATTTCCTGCACACGGCGTCGTGCACCGCCGGCGCGTGGACCGCGGACGGGCAGCTGCTCGCGACGGTGTCCGAGGACAGCAGCCTCTACGTGTGGGACGTGTGGGGCGCCGCCGCGGCGAGCAACATCACCGGCGAGAACGGGCAGTCGGTGGTCTCCCTCACGGGCGAGGACCAGCGGTTCGAGGTCCCCGGCGGGTTGTACTCCCTCGCGGTGGACCCCAAGGGTGCATTCGTCGCCGCGGGCGGCGCGGGCGGCGCCATCCGCGTGGTGTCCCTGCCGCGGCTCGCCCCCCGGAGCTCCACGGCAGGGGGAAAAGGCGCAGGGGCATCGAAGAAGGGCAAGGGAGGCGCCGCCGCGGGGGCCGGCGACGCCTCCGCGGGGGGCCAGATCCTCGCATCCCTCCAAACGCAGGCCGACAGCGTCGAAACCCTCGCGGTGACGGTCACGTCCTCGACCCCGCCGACCACGCTCCTCGCCGCGGGCTCCGTCGACGGATCCATCTGCGTGTACGACGCGTCGCGGCGCTTCGCCGTGCGGAAGAACCTGGTCGGCGCGCACGAGGAGCACTCCGTCGTCAAGGTCGAGTTCGTGCCGGGCACGTGGCTGCTCACGAGCTGCGGCATGGATGGCGTGGTGAGGCGGTGGGACTTGAGGGCCAGTGCGGCGACGGGCGCGAGCGCCGCGGAGATGGGCCTGTTGAGGGAGATGAGGGGGCATATGGGCGGCGGGGAGGGGGGCGGGGTGTTGGGCTTCGTGCAGGGCGGGACGGGGGAGCGGATAGTGACGGCGGGGGATGATGGGGTGTCTTTGGTGTTTGAGGCGTGATGGAAGTCATGGACAGCGATGAAGGCTTCGGCACAGCGACATATGGGCCGCATTCATGGTCTATCCAGACCGAAAGAAAATCATATGGAAAGGAAGCGTGCTCGGCGAACAATGACATCGGGGCGCTCTCCCCCTATACATGTACCCAGTTCCCTTACGAAGACCCCTCCCATACCCTCCTCAACGCCGTCATGGCCACATACACAGCCTCCTCCGTCCGGATCGACCTGCACCCCTGATTCGGCAGGACGTTCACCCAGTGGTCAAACAGCTCCTTCGTCTTGCCCCCCTGGATCCCCATCCCGCCCAGCTGCTCATCATTCATCGCCGCATACTCGATCCCCCGGGGCCCCCCCAACACAATCAGCATGTGCTTGAAGTGCACGCGCTTCGCCGGCGGGAACGCCTGCCCCACCGTCACGCCCCGCTCCGACGTCCCCACGCTGACGTCGTACCCGTCCTCGTAGGGGCTCTCCGTGAAGACGTTCGAGAGGGAGTCCGCCCTCCGGACCGTGTAGCCCCAGTAGTACCCGGCCTCCGTGCGCGGCGCATACGGATGCACGCACTGCGGGCGCGACTTGCCCCCCGCAGCTCCCTTCGTGTGTCCATTGCCACCGTCGTCGTCGTCGTGGTAGTCCTCCGGGAAGCGCAGCGTCAGCCTCGTCTTGGGCGGGATCGTCTCGACAATCTCGACGGGCGCGTCCATCCCGACATCCACGAGCGTGCCCCTGCCCGAGCTCGTCGCGCCGGGCACGGTCACGCCCTCGCGGTAGGGGAGCCATTCTTTCGGGTGCGGGTGGTGCGGCATGTCGAGCGTGGGGAGGGCAGAGGTGAGGCGCAGGTTGGGGTGCAGGCCGAAGAGGGCCTTGCGCATGAAGGGGGGCGCCTCGAGGAAGAGGAGGATGTGGGAGAGGAAGTGGCCCGGGTCGGTGTCGCCTGTGTAGGCGGTCGTGTCGGTGAGTTTGGGGCGCGAGGAGAGGGGGGAGTCGTCGTAGACGATGACTTCGTCGACGGAGAACATGGCGAGGGCGCGGGCGATGCGGCCGGGGACCTGCATGCGCTGCTCGTTGTTTGTGAGGCTGAAACGGTCAGTTGAGCTGCTTCTCTTCCTTGTTCGTATCTCCTTCCTCAACTTCATCTTGTCCCCATCCCCTCCCCACCCCCCTTGTGACTCCTTTCACCATCCTGCGGCTCTGCCTGGTCCAGACTCCAGATCTCCC
>NIGD01000008.1:1058658-1099253 GCA_003055185.1 Escovopsis sp. TC
CCCAGACCTCCCCCCCCCCCCCCACCCCGGGCCTCTCAGGCGAGACAGTAGAGCACTCACGTGGTAATTGTGCTCGTCGGAAACGCCACAGAGACAGTCCAGTCCCTGCCCACCCTGTTCGACTGCGCCTGCCTCTCTCCTCCATGCGCCATCTTGCGCTTCTGCCAGTCCATCTCGTCAGCGACAGTCCAACATCGAACAAGCAGTCGGGCCCTTCGGCAGGGACACACCTTGGCGTCTCGCTCTTGGAAAGACATGCTGGCGACCCGGGTCGTTGCGATCCAATGACTCAGCCGATGAGCACCCAATATTCAGTCTATCTTCAAGGAACGCTTGGTGAGTCGTCGACTGGGTAAGCTTGCTGGTGATGGTGATGCTGCTGCAGAACTTGAACACAAAACATCAGACTCCAAGTCGGGACATTTGATGCAACATGAAATTTGGAAATGGGAATCATTCTTCAGGCAGAATCCTGACCGCCCGCGACGCCTACCCTGCATCCGCATGAATTAGTCACGCAGTGCTTCACCGCTTTCCGTCTCCGGTTCTTTCAGACAGCAGTCGCGATCCAAGCTTCGTCAGCAACCGCGGTTTCCCGTTTTGGTTTCAGTACGACAACGCCATCACCATCTCTCTCTCTCTCTCTCTCTCTCTGTCCAAAAGCCTCGTTGGCCTCTTCGCCTTGTTGCCCGTCGTCCGTCAATTCTGTGCGATCCCTCCTCCAGCTTCGACCAGACTCTCCTTCTAGACGTCCAATTTCCTCAACACTCGACGAGTTCACACATCCTCTGTCGATCATGAGCGGCCCCGTGCATGTCGGCTCCACGGCCGAGTGGAACTCCCTCCTCTCCGGCACCAGTGTCGTCATCGCAGACTGTACGTACATACCACTGAACCTCAAGACAGCTTCCTTTCCTTGCCTCGTCTATTGGCCCCCCTCTCTCCCCCTCTTCTCCCATCTCTCTTCTTTACACTCTCTCTACCTCCTTTCCCCCTCTCTTCCTCTTCCTCCTCTATTGTCATTGTATCCTCCCAAGCTGACCCAACCCCAGTCTACGCCGACTGGTGCAGCCCCTGCAAGATGATCGCCCCTCACTTCGAGCGCCTCGCCAAGGACCACTCTCGCCCCAAATGTGTAGCCTTCGTAAAGGTCAACGTCGAAACCCAGCCCGAAATCGCCCAGACCAACGCCGTCCGCGCCATGCCCACCTTCAAGATCTTCCATAACGGCTCCTGCGTCGAGACCATCCAGGGCGCCAACCCCGCCGCTCTGTCCTCCGCCGTCACCAAGGCCGTCCAGCTCGCCGCCGGCGGCCGCTCCGAGGACCTCTTCAAGAGCCCAGGGCGCACGCTCGGCGGCGGCGACCAGGGCGCAGGGGACTACGGCTGGCAGATCGGCAAGCTCTTCAACTTCGTCGTCATGGCCGTCGCGCTGTACCTCATCTCTCTCTTTTCGGCACGTAATCAGAAGACGGAGTAATCTTGACTCTTGACTTCCTCTTGCCCTCCTTGGGTCGCCGACGACCATGCGTGACTGACTGACTGGGGGGAGCAGATCGACGCGTACCGGGCCGCCGAGTCATCCATGTTCAATCCGAACCAGCAGAAGAAGAACAACAACCCGCGCGCACCGCCCGCTGGCAAGGCTTCTGGGCCGGCTGCGAAAAATCACCCCGGCCAGTCGGCTCAACCACGCTCGGGAGTCCGGACACTGGCGGACCTGTGATGGGAGCGTACATTCATGCTGAAGCCATGCCCACGGGGGCACAGTATTTTCCGCTCATCTCTTCTACCTAGAACTGTTTGTTTTTCCTTTGCGACGGCGTTCAGAGATGTATTGGTATGGTCATTTAAAGCAGGCCACATTGCTTTCCTCTTCACCTCCTTTGCTGTCCAATTCGTGAAGCTTCAAGCCTGTCTGCATGCCTCAATACGTGTACAGTATGTCGTCTTCGCAGGCATCGTGAGATCATGAGCTCGATCACGTGATCACGTGACGAGAGGCCATAAAAGTTTCCAACGACCTTTCGATCCAACATGACCTGCTGATTCTCCCAGCCATTGTCATCCATCCTTTGCAGGCCGGGGTGCGAAGAAAACCATGCTGTCCATCAATCGAGTCAGCAGCGTCTGTCCAAGATGTAACCCGACAACACTGCTGCCCTTGAGGCACCAAGCGACATCTACAGCCTACCTCAGGACGCTGCGGCCCACGCTCCACCTCTCATCCGGCCAGAGGCCGTGGACGGCGACAACATCAACATCACGCGGGAACACGAGCCGGCGCCTCTTCTCGGCGTCACGGGCACTGCGTCAAGATGGCGCGGAGGAGCTCGCGAAACCGCCGTCCGAGCAGGAGATCGAGAAGATCGTGAGAGATGCCAAGCAGAGATTCAGGGACACCCTGCCCACGGGCTACTTGAGCGAGGACGAATACGCGCTCTACGTGCGGCTCTACGGCCCGCCGCTGCGGGAGACGGCTCCCGAGGACGTCGGCATCCCGACGCACGTGGAGGTGGACGTCCCGCCGCCGCAGCAGCCTGACAACCAGGGCACGGTGCTGCGGGACCTTGACGACGGGGAGGTCGAGGAGATCGCCTTTACCAAGGCGACCCGGCCGTCGGAGCAGGGAGCCCGAGAAGGCGGAGAAGGCGCAGACGGTGAGGCCTCGCCGGGCGCGGATCTCGCGACGATAGCGAAGCAGTCACTGCGATATATCGACGCCGTGGCGCGGAACGAGAGAGAGCGCATCGCGCTGCAGAGGCTCATGCAGGATTTTGAGGCCACGCAGAAGAAGCTGCGCGAAATGGACATCACGGCGGCAGAGGCAGAGGGGATTCGAGAGGCCGAGGAGGAACAGCTCAGCGCGGCCCTCGAGCTGGAAAGACTGCAAGAGGACGAAGATTTAACGGACCCAGAGGCAGAGGCAAGAGAGCAGGAGGGGCTCGAGGAAGAGTTCGACGAGGACGGCGTTGAAGGGGGCACGCAGACGGGCGGGAGGTTCCATCCTTTGACGCTGGCTGGCAAGTTCTCCCCGGACGCGGTCCAGCTGCTGCTGCCGAGGAACGAGCTCGCCGAGCCCATCCGCCGGCTCCTCGGCCGGACGCACCTGAGGCACGTCAAGGCCGCCGCGGAGGAGGCCTTCGGGGGAAGAGGCTTGCCACTGTCGCCAGCGTCATCGACCAAGAAGCTCGGTCACATGGGTGGCGTGCGCCTGCCACCTGATCAAAGAAGCTTTTCCGAGATTGAAGCGGACGCCTTCCTCGCGTCCTACATGCCCCCGGCGTACGCGGCCGCCGCCTCGGCGCTGCGAGAAGTGCGGAGGAGGTTGGGGAGCCAGTGGATACAGTCGCGGCTGGGCCAGGGTGGTGGGCTGAGCGTGCTGGACGCTGGCGCCGGCGGAGCTGGCTTGGTGGCGTGGGAGGAGATCCTGCAAGCGGAGTGGGCCCTTGCCAAGGAGAAGGGGATCGCCGTGCAGAAAGACAAGTCCGCCCCCGGTCGGAAGACTGTCATCGCCGCGTCAGATAGACTGCGCGACCGGCTGAAAACCTTCCTGAACGACACCACATTCCTGCCTCGACTGCCCGACTACGAGCACTCGGGCGAGATGCAGGGCGAGCGTCTGGACGCTGGACCAACGCCCCAACCGCGCAAGAGCTACGACCTCATCATCGCCTCTCATCTCTTCCTCAAGGAAGACGTGCCCCACCATCGACAGGCCGTCTTGAACAATTTGTGGAGCCTGCTGAACAAGGACGGAGGCGTGCTTATCGTGATCGAAAAGGCGCACCCAAGAGGCTTCGAAGCCGTGGCGCACGTGCGAGACACCGTCCTCAAGCAGTTTTTCCTCCCACAGCCGGGCTCGGTCGAGGCCAGGCTCGTCAAGGAGGACTTCGACCCCGCTTTCGAGCGAGAGCGCGAGCCGGGTCACGTCGTGGCGCCATGCACGACCCAGGGCAGCTGTCCCATGTACAAGAAGCCCGGGAAGAGCCAGGGCCGCAAGGACTACTGCCACTTCGTCCAGAGATACTTTCGCCCAGGCTTCCACACGAGCATGTTCGAGGACGCTGAGATGAATCAAGGAAAGGTCGAGTACAGCTATGTTGCTGTCCAGCGAGGCCGGCACACGCGGCACGACTCGTCCGTCCAGGGCGGGCAGCGGGGTACGGACGAGGCGTTTCGCGGATACGGCGACTCCCCCGACGAGCCACCCCTGCAGAACCTTCCACGAGTCATCCTCCCGCCGCTCAAGCGCAAAGGCCATGTGACGCTCGACGTGTGCACGTCGGCGGGGGAGATCGAGCGATGGACGGTGCCCAAGAGCTTCGGCAGGCAGGCGTACCACGACGCGCGCAAGGCCCAGTGGGGCGATCTCTGGGCGCTCGGTGCCAAAAGCAGGACGCTGCGCCCCGTGCGCCTCGGCGGCGGGGTCAAGCCCACCGAAAAGGGCAAGCGGTCCGACAAGAAGAAGAGTCGGCGCGCCGCGGGGTCGGATGAGGCCGGGGAAGACGAGAGGAAGCTCAAGCGGGCCCATAAGAAGAGGGCTAAGAAGCAAGACAAGCGGCTGGGGCTGATTCAGGAGATCCTTGATGCGGAGTCGCGGGTCGAGGACGAGATGGAGAAGGAGATGGATCTCGAAGACGAGTTGGAGGAGGACCTCGAGAGGCGCAGACAGAGCAAGCAGCGACTGTGATGGCCTTGACGATTGGTGCGCGGTCAAAGGACTGACCAGCAGAGGGATGGATGCGAGCTGTTGATCTCAACCGGAACCAGCTTCGTGGCTTCATGGTGTCAGGGATCTTGTGTCGGGCTTCTTTTGCCACCAATATGCAACGAGGATGCTATCGCCGCACAGCACCATTCGTCGGAGTGGCGTGCACTCTGACTCCCTGCCCGATACGCGTGTTTGCCGCTGCTCCTCCGTACGTCTGAGTGTGTCGGACCCCAGACCTCGTGCGGAGAGGAAGAATTACCCGGACCAGGATTCGGATGCCTCATTTCCCCGACCGAATGGTGACGTCGTGATAGGCGGATTCTATCTTCAAGGGACCAAGAATAGTACACCATCTACGGAGTACGGAGTAGCTGCACACTCCGATCCGGTACTAACCCTGCGGCGCCGACCGGCAGCCGACCCCGGACGGAGCCTATCGCGTTGAGACCCCGATCTGTGATCGTGCTCGTACTGCTACATGAACGAATATCTCAAGGTTTCCGGAGTCGAAAGGCAAATATGGGACGAGTGCGGAGCACGCAGAATATGCGAGTGGCCGCAACGGCGTATTACGTCATAGGCCTCATCTGCGAGTGGATGAAGTTGTTCCGGGTGTGGTCTGCACTGGCAAAAGGGTCCTCTGCAGGTGTCGGGCGTGGCGTTTTGTCCCTGGTCGATTCCCCGCCCCGCTTTGCCGGACCCCTGAGCCTTCAAAACCTTGAGCCTCATGCCAAGCCAGGCAGACGAATCCACGACACAGGAAGAAAGACGTGCTTTCTCGGTGTTCGAACCAGTATCGACCTGAGGCTTCTCGCGGGTTTGCTGTTTCTCGTGTACCTCCTGGCAGCTGGCATATCGTCCATGGGAATCCGAGTCCTGCGCCATGTCGTCTGCGTGATCTATGGAGGAGCTCGGAATGGCTGAAGATAGGACAGTGGAGGCCTGGCACCAGCCGTCAAGCTCTCTGCCGCTCACCTAGCGCTTCTAGCGCCTGCTGAAGAGGTCGCCTCCAGTCAATCCCCGCCTTGCCCCTCGCTTGAGCATCGTCAGATTAAGTTCGATGGCTCGAGTCAGGTCCATCGCCATCTTGGATACGAAGCAATGGGTGTCGATACGGATACTATATCATCCGCTGCGGGGAAACTCAAAGGCTTGACTCGATGCGCCGAGGGGAGTGAAACCCCGACCATGGATGGCCGTGCCATCCAAAGTCCACAACGGACCTTTCATATCCGGATGGAGGTCGTCCTGGGACTGCCTGCAGGCCACCCTTGGGCCCCTTCCTGCCTCGGCCCCGAAGCTTGTGTCGGGATCACGCGATTGTCTCTCCGTCGGTGTCCCTCTTGAGCTTCAAGCCGAGCAAAGTCGCCAAGCCCACAAAAGCAACGGCCGTTGTGATACTCCTTCTTGGGGCTGAGGTTGATTGTGAGCGCGGCCACAGTTCTCCACCCCCCTTTCCCACCCTAGAAATGGATCTCAAGATCCGAGCACTGTCCTGTCCTTGAAGAAGGCAAATGCGAGTCCCCTCTGGTGGTCCTCCACAAACATCTAGCCGATTGTCCACCACCAGGAATGGAGTGGAAGAACCGGCCTTTGCTGCCCCGCCCTGCCGCCCTAGGACAGAAGAGATAGAGATTCGCGATGTGTATAGGAGGGAGGTGACCCCAGGGGCGGGGAATCTGCGTGGGTCGTTCGGCCTTTCCTCGATTCCGGCGTTGCCCATGCGTAAAAGAGCCTGGTGTGGCTGCCAAACTTCTGCACCTCCTCGTGTTTGAGTTCGGGTCCTTGATAGGCTCCTCTGCTGGTACTCGTAGGCTCTCTCGTGGTGATGGTCGCGGAGCCGATGAGGCTTGGTAGCTTGTCATGAGAAGAGCTCACCCCCTGGGGTGGTACCCGTGATAATGACCTGAGACAAGGCCAATATTGTTCGTGGCGCCGAGACCAGCGAGGACCTGTTCACTCAGGGATCCTACATTCGCGTGGTAATCCTGCATTCGGGTGGCATCTCGACGAGTATAAAGATCGATGTCCTTGCCGTCATCTCCAAGGTCTCCCGACAATCATCGCCTGCGACTGCCCCGGCTGCGACATAAAGATCTCCAGAGAATATCTCCATCATTCGCAATGTTCCCCTTTTACTCCATTAGCCTTGTTGCCTTGGTCTGCCAGCTCGCCGCTGGTGCGCCTGCCGCCCTTGATGCTGTAGGTCTCGATTGTCCCAAAACAGTCCATTGCAGCATGCTAATCGATACTTCTTGGATGAAAGCGAGAGGCCGCTCCCGTGAACGTTGAGGTGAGTCGTATCCAAAATCTTCACAGACCGCTTGCTCACGAATACACAGCGCACCGGCCCTGACTGGAAGCGCACCGGCCCTGACTGGAAGCGCACTGGCCCTGACTGGAAGCGTACCGGCCCTGACTGGAAGCGAGAGGCCGATCCAGTTAACGTTGAGGTAAGTCGTGCCTTAGAAGTTTCAAGACCGCTTGCTCACAGATACCCAGCGCACCGGCCCTGACTGGAAGCGAGAGGCCGATCCAGTTAACGTTGAGGTAAGTCGTGCCTAAGAATTTGAAAGACCGCTTGCTCACAGATACCCAGCGCTCTACTCCTGACTGGAAACGCAGTGAAGACTAGAAGCCCGGCGCTCCGACGTGGAAGCGCAATGCGCCCGCTTCTTCAACATGAGACAAAGCCAAGGTCGGTGACAATGTGAGAGATTATTTCCCATATGTCATGATGATGCGCAAACATTGTCGGGGAAACACGTCGACTTCGCCCCAGTGTAACAGTTTTTGGTGTGCGTTCAAGCCGCCCTTATTGAGGTGTGCAGCCGTGCCTTTGATGGAGATCGAAAATTGGGATGACTCCTGTGACATCTGATATTTGGCTTGGGGTCTGCTCGATGGCGAGTAAAGTTGAAGAATTGTGTCTGCTTGTCTTCCACATTACTTTTCGGACGAGGGTTCCATAGCACATTATTCCTGTATCTTCATTAGTCTGATATGTATATGAGAGGCAACTCATGGAGTCTTCCAGTCCAGTGCGGTGCAATGAAATGAGCTTTTGCAAATGATTGGGCGGACTTACACGCACCTGGTCCCAAGATGTCATAGTTGACGCCCAGATCCAGGCACCCCTCTATGGGCTTTGGAGACGGACATCGAGTGGTTCCGAGTAGTTGCCGCATGTCGTTCGAAGTCACTAAAAGACGGGCCGGAGTCCTGGAATGAGACATGTGTGGCCGTAAGCCAATATCTTCGTCTTGTGGGATCTTCTTCTTGGCCTCTTTTGCTCAACCGTGTCCGATTGCCACGCTCTCTCCCGAGCCGATCTCTGATCCTCGCCCGCAGGGGACCACTCGGCGAGATTAAGATGCAGCCCGATCGCATCGAAAGGGAGGGGGAAAGGCGGGGGCGCTGAGGCAACTGCCGGGCGAAGGGACCATCGTCGTTTCAATATCGCAACCGGCATCGGTCCAACTGTTTGCACCGAAACTTTCGCGCTCCTCCCGGTCGCCACTCCCCGGGTGGTCAACATTGGTCGTTCCAGTGTCGCTTTAGCTCGTTGGGCTGCTGAGAGCAGGCACCGTGCGGAGTGAGCTCTCGGTTTGAAACCAAGACTGGTGCTGTGACTTAGGAGGGTCGAAATGAAGCAATGTTGCTTGATGTCGGCCTGTGAATTCTGGCATGTTCAGACGTATTCTCGTTGCTCTCTGTGGATTCCTCAGGGGAAGAGAGAGGGGTTCCTTCTTACCAAGGGATAAGGGTTCTATCACTGACTGCTTGCCACACGTGGTGATGGATGTTTTGGCATTGGGCATGCCCCGCAGGCTATGTGAACGTGCGCCGGGCGAGATCTCATGCCAAGGTCCGTTGTCTGTACGGAGTGTTCCGCCCACAAACGTGTCCAGAACGGTTCCAGGTTTTCCTCCCCACTGTGATTTGGGCTTGCTGGCTTTGTCGGCGAACCTGGAGAGAAGTGGAGAAACCTGAGTCTAGCTCAATGGATGGGCAGTCGAAGATGGCCTGGACTACGGAGGAGGAGGGCAGATCCCGTCGTCTCCTCGCTGGCAAAGGCTGCTCCGAGGATCCCGGCGCGCTGATCGAAAGAGCCGGCCGCGGGACCGCGAGCCCAACACGTCGTTAGATTTGGAGCCGGGCGTGACTACTTCCTCCTCGTACGGAGTACTCTGGCCATATTTCAGCACTCTATGCTCTGTACCCCGTGTGGTACGAGAACGGTCCCAGCCCGGTGATGGCTTTCAAGGGAGGTACTCCGTCTTTCGGAATGATTCGGGACACAGGTTCGGGAGGTCTCTGGGGAAAGATGAGGTGTGTGCTGTACGGAGTACTCCGTATACAATGCAGATTTGCTGCTTTTTTTGGTCGTGCCGGTGGCGGCTCAAGATGTGGCCACGTCTTCTTTGGGGATGGGAGAGCCTTGTGATGGTGGGAGGAGATAGCGATGTGGAAATTCCGTGGGTAGAAAGTCAGCTGCCGGTCGATGTCTGGCCTAGGATTCTCGCCAGGGACTGGAAGATGAGAATCGAGCCATTGAGGGGCAGTCTTACTCCGGACGTAATCCTGTCTGCCACTACTCCGTAGAAGCATTCGCGAACTTGGAGGAATAGGAGAAATGGAAAGGGAAAGGAAAAGCAGAAGTCGTGAAGATGATGATTGGAATCGGGGGGGAAAGCCCAGCTTGAGGACATCGTGAGCCGCGGGGAAAGGGCGATCAGGGTCATCCAAGTTGATTCCTTCCGAGATCTTGATCTCAGGGTTGATTCAGGGTTTTGATTAGGGCTGATCAGGGTTTCGGATCAGGGTTTCCATGGGATGCCGAGGGAAGGAGCGGTCGTTTGTGGGAGGCCCTGATTGGTCGGCTGTGGGGAAGGCACCTGGCACAAGGCAGGCGTGGCTTTGGACGCGTGGCTCAAACGCTGGCGCAGCAGGCACGACCCGCAGGGCCATGCCCGGGGAAAAGGGCAGGGCAGAGGTCAATCCCATGGACAAGAGCGAGCCGCCGTTGCATCCAATGAACCGGAAGAGCATGGAATCGTGACGGAAGACGGAGCACGACTGGGAGACTTCCACGCAGTCAATCGAATTGGACCTTGAGGACTCCGAGAATTCCCATGGAGGCGGCAACGCACCGCGCTGCATGCAGTGTGCGCCGTGTCGCGCATGGAAGGAGCGCCGCAGCAAGCCATTCAAGCTGCATGGATGCTGGGGAAGGCGCGCCTTGCCTGGAGACCCGGATCGCCAGGCACCAGGCACCTTGAACTTGTTGAAGTGGAAGGCACAGGCACAGGCACAAGCGCGGGAGATACCTAGTAGTACTACCTGGTACTAGTACCGCCGGGTACAGGCACTTGTACTCCGTACGAGTTGGAACTTGAATGGCACAAAGCGACAGATTCCAGCTGGTGCCCACTGCCTCCAACCTTCACTGGGTCCGGCTGCACCCCATTGGATCAGCCTCTCGAACAACGGCCTTTTGGAACAAAGGTACTCCGTACTTAGTAGTACCTACTAAAGTTAGTAGTACAGTACTAGTAGTAAGGTACCTACGAGGCAGGGGGGGGGTTTTTAAAACAGGTTAACACAGTTACATAACTATGTTTTCGCCTATAACATAGTTTTCTAGCGCGTAACACAGCTATAAAATTTTACTACTATGCTATGCTAATTTTACTAGCCTATTATTAACCTCTAGTAGTCGTAGTATTTTAGCTAGCACCGCGCTAACGCTATAATACTAACTTTTCGCGTTACTATAGCTATAACTCTATAGCTGTTTTTAGCTATAAGCATATTTTCTAGGTGTATATAATAATCTACGCTATAAAATTATATTGCCTACTACAAGACTATATCGTCTAGTGTTTAGCTAATGTTTCTGCAGTAATACGTACTAAGGTACTATTATACGTACTTTATAGTATCTTATAATTATACTTACTATATTTTAAGCGTATTTTCCTATAATAATGCTTACTAAGGCGCTATTGTACGTACTCTACAGCATCTTGTGATTATACTTACTAGATTCTAGGCTAATAATACGCACTAAGGCACTATTGTGCGTACTCTATAGCATCTTGTAATTATACTTACTAAATTTTAGGCTAATAATACGTACTAAGGTACTATTATGTATACTTTATAGCATCTTGTGATTATGCTTACTGTATTTTAGGCGTATTTTCTTATAATAATGCTCGCTAAGGCGCTACTGTGTATACTCTATAGCATCTCGTAATTATGCTTACCGTGCTCTATATTTTAAGCGTATTTTCCTATAATAATACCTACTAAGGTACTATTGTGTATTCTTTATAGCATTATTATAATTATGCTTACTAGATTTTAAGCGTATATTTACTAGATTTTTATAATATGCTTATAGCTTATATATCTTAATTTAAGTTTAGTTACTATTTATTTTACGTCTATTTATTACATTTCCTTTTTATTTATTCTAGTATCTATAAGTTTAATTATCTTAGTATATCTCTGCCCTCTATGTTCTTACCCCTCCTTTCTATTGTTTCTATCTATGTATATAAGTACTAATGTTAAAATGTACCTGTTTAAAGTGCCCTCCTAAAGGCTACTGTAAAAAATTAACTACTTTGCTTAGCTAACTATACTAAACTCTAATATAAAGTAAGGACCTTAGTCCTTATAACCTCTTATTTAAAAAAAGAAAAGAAAAAAGGTATAATACTTTTAGTTCTTAGATTTCCCTTGTTATTACTATCTTTTACTACTATTTAGTATAGTAGTATAAAAGTTCTAAGTTCTTATATCTTAGCTCTTTGTTGCTTTCTTTAACTGCTATATAGTATAATACCTATAAAAAATAAGAATAATACTTTAAACTACTTATAAAAAAATAAGAAATATAACTTAAGGCTAAAAAGTAACTATAGCTAAGAAACCTAGAAAGGCGTAGCTAAGATCTGCTATCGTTCTTAGAGAAAGTAAACCTAGAAGAGTATAGCTAAGATCTAACTATAGTATATAAAAAATAAAAAGGAGTTATCTATAGCTATTTAAAGATATCTACGTTTATTAAGAAAAAAAATAAGAAACGCTAAGACAATATGCTTAATAAAGGGGAATAGTAAGGATAGGCAAAGGGGCTAGTAAGGATAAGGTCTATGTTTATTATAGGATAAAAAGAATAAAAAAAAGAAGATAAAGCGTAAAACTACCTATTATTAATTAGCTTAGTATACTAGCTGCTGCAATAGCAAGGACGTTTAATCGGGTATAGGATAGTAACTAGTGTCTCTCTTAATTGTTACCCTTAATAAGGCCTATAATCCTCCTAAAGACTAGCTTAAGGAAAAAGAAGGATCGTTTACTAGTTAAGGACTTAAAATTATCTTTAGTTAAGAGAATAAGAAAGAGGGTATATAGTAGAGGCAGTAATGCTAGTAGTTTATAATTAGCTGTCTTATTGCGTTTCTCTATTTAGTATATATAAGTAAACTAGGTACTTACTTTCCTATAGGTCTATCTTTTTAATAATCTTAATTACTTAGCCTTTTAGTCTACTAAACTTAAGAAGTAATCTTATATATTATAGCTGTTTCTAAAAACGCTTAAGTGCGTTAACGCTGCTTCTAATAATCTTAACTTACTTTACTACTAGCTTTAAGTTACTATTGCTATATTATAGGGCAAGGGGGTAAAGCGTTTTTATAAGCTCTATAACGCTTAAAATCTTATTCTTAACCTTAGTGTATATCTCTTAACTAAAGGGATAAGCACTAAGCGCTACTAAAGTATCTTAGATATTATTACTATGCTTAGCGTAAAGCTTATTAATAGTTTAGTACTGCTTTATTAGCAACTTAAAAGCTTTTTAGGCCTTCTACTTTGCTTTAATAGCAGCATTATAGAATCTTTTTGCTATATATACTATTAAGATTAAGTAAAGAGCAATGCTTTTATAGTTAAGAGGCGCTAGCTACTCCTTAACGCTTTACTATTTGCTATATTAGATTAGCAACTTTATAAGAAGGTTCTTTAGCTTACGTAGCAGCAACTTAACGAAGGAGTTTATCCTTGTTTAGCTTTTGTCTCTTTAAAACTTATTTACTTCTTTAATAATAGTAGTTAATAATTGCTCTTAGGTTAGCTTCTTAAGACCTATAACTATAATAAGTCCTTAGTTATTAACAATTATACAATACTTCTTACTTATCTTTACATAGCCCTTTGTCTTAAGGATCTTAAAGAAGTAGCGTTGTTAGTAAAAGAGTACTTCTATGTCCTTTAGCAATAGCTTATTCTATAGGCTAAAGTTTAGGTTAGTCTTTAGGTTTAGGCAGTCTACTTATAGCTTATTTTACTTACCTTAGAAGATATCCTTTACTAGTTATACTACTAACTAGATTATATTACTATGCTTAATCTAGTTATTAATCTTAATCCTAAGGCAGTAGTTAAGGTTGCTAATAGCTACCTTTATTACGTTAATAGTTACTAGCTCTTATATAGATAGTACCTTAATGTTTGCTTCTAAGAAGAAGGAGTTAGCGGTTATAGCGTAGAGCAACACTAGCTATACTAACTTAATCTAGTTTTTAAATAGCAGCTAGCGTTTAATCGCTAACCTTAGCAGGATGCTATATAGCTTAATAGGCAGGAGACTAGTTATTGCTAGTTGTGTTTTATATAGCTTAAAATACCTATAAGGTAGAGGCTAAAATAAGGGTAGCTTTAACCTTAGTAGTATATATAGCAGCAGCAGGAGTTACGTAGACATAAACACCTTTTTGTAGATAAGCTTTACCTAAAGGATTAGGTCGCTAACCTTCTATAGGTTTATAAAATTAAACGTTATAGCTAGCTAGCGTACCTTGTTATTAGTCTTATACGCCTTATAAATAAACCTAAAAAGGTATAGGTATTCTATAAAACTTATTTCCTTAGTTTAGCAAAGCTAGTAGGGGAAGTATAATATGTACTAAGTTAGACTTACGTTTAGTACCTTTACGTTACTAAACTTCTCCTTAACGCTTTTCTTTATGCTTTTATTAAATAGTAGTAAAGTATTAAGCTATAAATATATAGTAAGCAGTATCCTTTATATAGTAAGGAGGTCGTTTAGGTACTTATTAGTAAATTCTTTAAAGATATTAAAGAGCTATGCTAAGTACTTAATAGCTTAAGTAAACGCTACTTTAAAAACAAAACTTCCTTAGTTTTAGATAGCTTAGCTAAAGAGCTTAGTATAAGTAGTATTGTTTATTTCCTTTCTAAGGATAAGCTTAGGGGGCATACCCTTTCTTAAGGCGTTAATAATAGCTATAGCCTTTTTATCTACGCTTTTAAAGTTAATGTTATGCTTAGCAAATACGTAAGGCAGTAACACTTTAAAGACCTACTCTTTTAGCGTAATAAGGTTATTATTATATAACAAAAAGTAATATAAAAGAACGTAGTTAAAAGAGTCTTTCTTGCCTAGGTATTTCCTCTATAGGTACCCCTTAAAGTTAGCTGTGCTAAGCAGTCTGCTAGTAGTAATGTTTTTTTAATTAATCTTCTTAATCCTATGTACTATTATAGGCCCTTTTATAGTTATAAACATACTAACGTATACTATGTTAACCTTGCTGTCTATGTCTAAGACTTAAATGTCCCTTTAAACAGTAGATATACGCGAAAGTTTATCTACGAATGTCTTATGTTTCTATAAGGTCTATGCCCTTAAAAGGACCCTAATTATAACAAGCTTAGACGAGTTAGCTAGCGTACTAGTACTAAGCTTATTGCCTAGCTAAAGAAGCGTTAAGCAAGCTATATTAAAGCTATTCTTTATATAAAAGTTATTCTATGCCTTAATGCAATAGGGAGGTATTATAAATACACTTAAATTAAACTCTTACTTAGTAGGTTAGTTAAATAAGATAAGAATAGTTATAATATATATTAACTTACCTTTTAACTAAAATTAAAGTTTCTTAGAAATAATCTTTTGCTATAAAGGAAGATAAATAGTTAAATTAATCTAAGTTTAGCAAAGAGTTAGTTAACGTTTTAGCTAATTAGTCCTTTAGCACTTAAGTAGCTAAGGGGATAAGTAAGATAGTATAGAAACTTACCTTTTCCTTTGTTTTTTAAGTCTTTCTATAGATAAGGTTGTTTCTTTTCCTCTTACTCTAAAGGAAAGGAAAGGAAAGTAATATAGTAATTTAAAGGATAAGTTCTACTAATTAGCCTTATGCAATCCCTTTAGAGAAAAGGAGAGAAGGACTACTTATCTATAGCTTAGTAAGCTTTATATAGTTTCTTAAAGAGCAAGAGGGGGATATTATAATGCTAAAGATAACCTTTAGATAAGAAGTATATAAGGAGAGTAAATAAAAAAGGGAAATAAGGGGATAGTATAGGGGTAAAGTAGATAGAAGGGATAAGGGATAGTAGGGGGAAATTAAGGGGGGTAGGGGGTAGGGATATAATAAGGATAATCTATAGTAGCTCTAATTTAGATTTTTAATTTATTGTCCTTAGTAAGGCAGCTATAGACCTAGCCTTAGGTTTCCTTCTTTTTAATTAGATAAATTATCGATTAGAGTAGTAGCTATAGATCTAGCCTTAGGTTTTCCTTTTTTTAATTAGTTAAATTATCGATTAAAGTAGCAGCTATAGATCTAGCCTTAGGTTTTTCTTCTTTTTAATTAGTTAAATTATTAATTAAAGTAGCAGCTATAGATCTAGCCTTAGGTTTTTCTTCTTTTTAATTAGTTAAATTATTAATTAGAATAAGAGCTATAGATCTAGCCTTAGGTTTTTCTTCTTTTTAATTATAAAGAGGTAGGTGTATCCTTAATTATAGGGAGAGGAGAGCAGAGTATAGAGTACTTTATAGTAGCTGTAGATTTAAGGTTTTTTTTCTAATTAATTTACTTAGCTAAAGGCATAGTATCTATAGGATCTTACATTTTAATTAGTTGCCTTATCTATAGAGCGCTAAGGATAAATGTTTTAAAATATCTTTAAAACGCATCTATATCTCTTAGCTAAAGGTCTTATAAACTATTATAGTAGTACTTTATATTTACAGCTAGCATTATTAATGCCTTAGATCTTTTAATAAACCTTTATATATAGAAAATAAAAGAAACCTAAAAGTATACCTCTAATTATTATACCTTCCTTTCTTTTAGAACTAGAGCTAGTATAAAAATGCTAAAGTATCTATATTAGTCGTTAGCTACTAAGTATCTCCTCCTCTCTTCCTCTTATAAAAGCAGCTAGTAGTACTCTAAGCGTCTTACCTTGTTTTTATAGATAAATAAACTTATTATTAGTATCGTTACTAAAGTTATAGTACCTATTATTAAGGTTATCTATAAAGTTAAACTTATTACTAAAGTTATCTATTAAGTTAAACCTATTGTCTATAGAGTTATAGCCTCTACTAGTGCTTTAGGTGTTATTAAAGTGTCCTACCTCTAAAGCAGCGTTTACCTCCTTAATTATAATCTTAAACGTAATAGCTAACTAAAAGAGTCTCTTACTCTTATTATTCTATTTAATATAATATATAGTCCTTTTAGTAGCGTTGCCTTATACATTCTTAGCTATTAACTCTACTGCTCCCTAGGCCTTTAACTTTAAGAGGTGTTCTTTATACTTAAGATAACCCTTTGTATCTACAACTATAAGTTCTATAGCTATAGATTAGTAAGCGTTAGCTATAATAAGGTTCTTATCTGCTTAAGCAAACTATAACGCTAGTATATTAGTCTTACTAAGGTTTAGGTCTATTATAAGTATTATAAAGTATAAGAGGAAATTAAGGCTATAAGGTAAGTTATAAATGCTAGCTTTACATTTTTAGTATATAGCTTAGCGAACCTTAAGCTCGCTAAGTATGTCTTTTATATACTCCTAAAGATAGGGCGCGTTAGTAAGTGTTATAAGGTATAATATAATAGACTTACGCTTAAGGAAGCTATATAGACGATCTTAGCTAAGGTTAGACAAGCTAGCGATAGTAAATAGAACGATAAGAAGATTAGAAAATAAGGTTTTAGATAAAATTAGTAAGAAGGTAGGATTTATAGTAAAAGGGAAGGGGGGGGGTATATAGAAGGAGGTAAGCGTATTAAAAAAGAGCAACATAAACGTAGAATAAATAATATAAAAAGAAGAAAGGTAGATTTCCTTTCTTTCTTTTGCCCCTTGCTATAGCATTTTAATTATCGTAGAATTTAATTATTGTTCTCTATTAACTCCCTATCTATAGCCTAGTCTAAGACCCCTTCCCTAAAATCCTTTTAATGCCTATTATCTATTGTTTATTATAATTGTCTCCTCTTAACTCCTATTAAGCGCGTAGCAGTTACTATAAATGCTAAGCATAAGATAAGACTTGCTTAGTAAAGTATATAGTTTATAATAGGACAATAATATACCTTATGCTCTATTCTAGTTAACATTTACATTAGCAGCTAGCTATATAAGATTCTTAGTAAAGAATAGCTAGCTGCTTAGATACTTACTGTCTTATACAGTAATTAGACGAGCCTAGACAACAAAGGTTATCCCTTAAAGTTAAAAGGTACGTCCTTTAAGGGCATAGAAGCGAAGAGCATTATAGCAAAATTAAAGCGTAACCTAAGGATGCTAAGCTATAAATTTAAACTATAACTAAAGCATAGTACTTTTATATTCTTTAGCGTATTAATTATAGAGCAGCGTACCTAAAAAGTTTATAAAATAGACAAAGATATCTTTGCTATTAATATAATCTTAGCAGTCCTTTAATAGATTCTAATAGTAAGTGTTACGTTAAAAGAGCTAGTTAATCGAAGCTATCTGTATAAACAGGTAGTTAGTTTCCTTACGCTAAGAAAGAGAGGGAAATAAGCATTCTACGTATATACTTACCTTAGGGGCTTTAAATTTTAAACTTATACTTACGATTAAGAGTATAATATAGATATATAGTTAGGGTTTATTATAAAGGCGTAGGTAAGGTAAGAAGGGGTATTTATACGCATCGTAGAGACCTGCCCCTTTTAGCTCTACGCATTTACATTTAATTAAGCTAGCTATATAGACTACTACTACCTATATTAAGTAAATTAGGATTAAATTTTAAATGCTACTAACTACTACTACTACTTTAACTTAATAAATCTAGTATTATTAAAAGCAAATCTATTAATAGCGCTATCTTATATTCGTAAACTATAAAACCTTAGCTTAAATCTTAAAATTAAACTCTATTACCTATACTACGACTATATCCTATAGATATCCTAGACCTATAGATTACTAAGCTGTACTATATATATAAAAAATAAAAGTAAACGTCTTAGATAAACAACGATACTTACATCCTATAACAAAAAAATAAATAATAAGCATTGCTATCCTATTAACTAGTAAGCAATACTAGCAGATATTAGCGTTATTATAGTTTAAGGATATAAAGCTTAGCAGATATACTTATTAAAAAGATATAGTACCTTTAACTATACGCTGCAAAGCAGTAATAGTATTGCTTAAACAATAGAGATTTTCTTCTATGTCTTTAAGCTTTAACTGTTCTTTCTTTTTGTATTAAGAGCAGCTATATACTCTACGCTTTAAAAAGGAAACCTTGTTAAACTCTAAGCAGAGGTTATAATACTTACTGCTACTACTATAGAAGTTAAAGCAATAGGCTACGTAGTACTTATCCTAAAGAACCTTACGTCTATTATAAACATTTACGTAGACTATAGTACTAATTCTATTCTATAGGTCCTAGTTCTAAAGGATCTTAAGATTAGCGTAGTAGTTTATAAAAATAGCTACGTTTTTAGTCTATTAGTATAATTATAGAACTTAAGTAAATAAAAACTAAGGCAAGGATTAAAGAGGTAGGTTTACTTTTGTACTAGTTTATAACCCTCTTAAAAAGGTTTAAAAGGTTAAGTCTTAAGTTAGCGAAGTTAAACGCTTAGTAGAACTCTCTTATAAAGAATTCTTAGTTAATAAGGACGTAGATAACGTTAAAGGACTTTATATCCTTAAACGTATTGTCCTTTTCTATAACTTTCTTAATAAATTGCTATAGATAGTAACAGTACTAATTAGTATCTAGAAACTACTAGTAGTAGACATTAACATTATAAAGAGATAGTACTAGCAGGAGTTACTTACTATTAGGTTGTTCTTCGTTTAATTCTTCTATCTATTTATTAAAACGTTTATCTTACAGTACCTAATGTCTTCTACGCGCTTATAAGCTAGTTAGTCCTTAATATCTTTTATTGTAAATCTAATAGTATCCTTAAGGTATTGCTTATTAAAAGTAGCAATGTAGCCTTAGTAGTATAAATCCTTAAGCTCTTAGAAGTTGCTATAGTGTTTATCTAAGAAGGCCTTGTTAGCAAGCTGCTAAGCAGTTAGAGCCTTTTTTATCTTATTCTTTTTATTATCCTTATTATTCTTCTTCTTCTTTTTCTTTTAGATTTTCTTTCTATTATTTAACTTCGTAGCTAGTTAGAATAAGGGTCTCTGTTTAGCGCCTTAAATAGAGCTAGAGCTACTGCTAACGCTAGCTTCCCTTCTAATTTTAAAGATCTTTACCTCCTTAATATCGTTATCCCTAGAGTTATTGTCGTCGTTGTTGTTGTCCTTTTCTTTACTAATAGTTATGTCTTTGTTTAAACTAAATCTACTGCTTTCCTTTAACCTTCTTAAAGCAGAACGTTAAACAAGGCCTTTAGTTAACTAGAACGTAGAAGATATTTGTTTAGTAAAGCAGAGCATATTAAGTAGTAGTAGTAGTAGTAATAAAATAGTATAATAAACTAAGAAACTAACCTTATAGTTAGTAGCGTAATCCTAGCTAGAGCAATTATACAGTTAAGTCGCTAAGACTACTTAAGTATCTATAACTACAGTAGGTACCTTAGTCTTAGGCAAAGGCCTTTTTAGCTTTAACATAAAAGCAAGTAACTTCTGCTTTACTATGTTAAGCAGTTATATCTTCTTTTCCTTTAGCGTTATCTTTATTAATAGCGTTAGCAATAAGAACTTAAGATTTAATAGACGTAACTAATAGATCTTCTTTAGGCGTAATAAGCATAAGACTTTATAAGAAAAAAGAAAAGTAAAGCGCTAAAAAAGAAAGAAAAAAGGGAAAAGGGCTAATTAAACTAAGGACCTAAAGGAAGTAATTACTAGTAGTAGCTCTTACTATAGCTACTATTTGCTAAGCTAGCTACTCCTTTTAGTTTTTATAGCTTTCTATTACTTACTTTGCTTACTACTTTTAGTAAGAGTAACTGCTTTATACTCTTAAGCTCTTTCTGCTTTTTTAACTTTTTAACTTAACTTTATAAAAATTTTATATCTAATTTTCCTTGTTTATACTATAGTATGCTATAAAGTTAATTTTATTAAGAAATGCTATAAAATAAGCAGCCTTAGCCTAAGAGGCCCCTATAGAGCAAGATTAGCAACAGGGTAGTATAATTAGGCTAGTTCTATAAGTTCTTAGATATACAGCAAGGCATTTTGCGTACCTAAGGCAAGGCAGAGTTGTTATAGGGCTAGGCTAAACCTTTAACTTAGCTAGCTAGCGCTATATTAATAGTGCTTATAAAAACGTTTAAGTTTAAAATTTACTGCTAGCTTAGCGATATAAAGCAAGACGTAGAGCTAAGGGCTAGCATTGTTTCTATCCTTAGTAAGCATAATAAGCTTAAGTAGTTAAGGAACAGCTAATATACTTTAATAAAAGACGCTCTATAAGGCTTAGGCAGAGATAATAGTATCCTTATTAACCTAGGACTAAGATAATAATTTAAGAATAAGGGCAAGGAGACTTTAGTAGTAATTAATAATATCTTTATAGATATTGCTACTTAAGAGGTTATAGTTAAAGACCTTTCTGTTATCTTTAATTATAATTAAGATAATAACTAAGAGCTAGCTGTTTATAATAAATATAGTGAACAACTACGTTTTACAACTACGTAGCTTTTATAGGTTATTAAAAGTACTACGCTTAACTTAAACAACGAGCTAGATCTAGACGCCTACAACGACGAGGTTAAGGATCTAAGCACTACTACTAGTACTATTAACTATAAGCCCCCCCCTTAGCTTGCCTATACTAAAGCTAAGCTTAAGCTAAAGCTAGCTCCTTTGCCTTAGGAAGGTATACTAGCTAAGCTTGTTAACATAGGCACCTTAACCTACGTTCCTACGCCTAATATTATAACTAAGGTCTACTACTACTTAAAGCTACTAAGACTAAACAAAGGTTTAGTAAGCTTTATTATATAGCTTATACGCTAAAGCATTTTACGATAAGCATAGCGTTTACTGCCTAAGGTATTTTAAATAATTAACCTTAAAGAGCTAAAGGTGCTCTATAATCTGCCTTTACGCTAAGAGACTATTTATAGCTATCTTAATAAAAGCTTACTACTGTTTACGCTATAATAATATAAAGTACCCTTAGACTTAAAGGTCTTGCCCTTAGGGTTAAAATCTACTAAGAAGGTCTTAATCTTTAACATTAAGGCTGTTTTAAAGGCTTTTCTTTCTTTGCTTAAGAATAAGAATAGCATTTATATTAGCATAGCATATTTAATTAATAGCGATATTATAAAGCCTTAGTAAGCGGATTATTAAGAATAGTTAATTTAAGCTACGTTTAGTAAATGTCTCCTTAATGCTAAGCAAAAACCTATCTAGCCTTTACACTTTATTATATATAAATGCAATAATCTAGAATGCTAGTGTTGTTTATTGTATACTAATAGGATCTTATACATTAGCAAGGACTTTTATAGAATAGTAACTAGCAATATTGTACTAAGGGTATAGCAAGTGTATTATATATAAGATCTCCTTATTAATATTATAGTTATAATAGTAGGCGTAAAGTTTATACTATACTATGCGACTTATAAGGAGCTTGTTGTTATTAACGACTAATATATATACATTAACCTATTAAGCATCTAAAGGCAGTTCCCTTCTGTCTTCTTAAACTATAAGTTTAACCCTATAAGCTTTAATGCTTATCTTAAACTTACCTATCTATATATAGTTTAATACTTTTTTAATAAAACTAAACAGAAGTTTTGCTTAACAAGACTTACTACCCCTTTCTATGCAAAGGAAAAGATCTATATATACAGCAAGGATTATCTTTAAGCTTATTTCGTTAAACATAATATTATCTACTTACTATAATTCCTTTACATTAACGCTTTTAGCCTATTTAAGATTATATATTGCTTATGCAATAAGATATACCTAATTCCTTAATACTTACCTTAGTAGAAGCGTAATAAGCAAAGTAGGCTAATAGCAGTTACGCTAAAGCTATTTAGCGTAGATTAAGTAAACGTCCTAAAAGGCCTAAACTACCTTACTAACCTTAAACGTAGTATAGAGATAGAAATAAACAGCTAAAAGGTATTTGTTTACTCCTTTATAGTAGCTATTATTAGCGATATACTGTCTTAATAGAAGCTATTAAGCTATTTATTATACTAAGCTAATACCTTATATTATTACTGCTTTATCCTTACTAAACTATATTATAACCTTAAATATAATATCTTTAAGTATAGGCGCTATAGTTAGTAGGTTCTCTTTAACGCTTAGCGAATTTAGAACAAAACTATTGCTGCTTAACAAGAGACCTTAGCTAAGCAGCTTAGTATACATATAAAGTAAGATTTAATAAAAGCTTTAGGTAAGGGTTTATAGCTACATTTAACGTATAGGTTGCTTTTATAGAGTACTATAGAGCAGTACTAATTTAAACCTTTCTTTCCTTTATAGATAATCTTTTCTCTGCGCTTAATAGAATTCGCTCTTAGCCTATTAATACTACGTATTTAAAATACTAAGGTTTTTTAAAGAATATCTTTACCTTTGTTTTCTAAGAAATCTTTATAATAAAAGGGGCAAAGGAAGCTAACAATATATTCCTTAGTATACTGTTCTTACTAACTTAGCGTTGTATATAGTTGCTTAATTGCTACCTTAACTCCTAAAGAATATAAGAATTCGCTAAAGGGGTAATTATACTCTTAATTACGCTGTAATACTAGCTTAAGGCGTATTATATTTAACCCTTCGTTGCTAGCGTACTAGAAGCTACCTAATAGAATTATTTTAGCTTTAACGTTGTCCTAAGCTATTAAAAGGCCCTAAAGTTGCTAACAAAGGTAACCTAGCTTTAGGCTAAGTCCTTCTTAGCAGTATATAGTTCTTATTCTTAGTCTAAGGAAAAGGACTTAACAAAGGCAGTACTGCTTAAAAGAACTACATTTTAGTACCTCTATAGTACTATTACCTAAGCCGTAGATATATAAGAGTTAAGATATAAGTTATAAAAATAGTAATAATTTACCTAGTACTTCCTATAGAGTTAGTAAAATAGCTTATAGTATTACTAACCTTTATACTATAGCCTACTATAGAGGTATAGCTATATTTATAGCAAGAAGCTCTTAAGTTACAGCTAACTTTAATACGTAGGCTAGCTAGATTATCTTAGACGCTAACTTTATAGACAGAGCTAGGACATAAACATAGGGATAAGGATAAGCACGCTTAGCAAAGGGCTAGCTCTTTAAGCGAAAGAAGGGCTTGCTTAACGTATATATTAGTTTATATATCCTAGAGGTTGCCTAAGAGTATAGCAGTGCTTAGATAGTCTTTATACTATAGGGTAAGGATAAGCACTAAAAGTATAGAAATAACTTTTAGTATATAGATTATAAGAACCTTATATCTACTTTTATTAATTAAGAGAACTATTAACTAACTATTAAGTATTTAATAAATAGCTGCTTCTTAAAGTATACTAACATTTAAGAGATCTTTTAATATATCTAAGAGAAGTGTTTAAGTCTTACTAAGTCTTTAGATCTAACGCTAAATAATAATAACAATAATAACAAAAGCAAGAATAACTTAAGCAACTAAAAGATATAAAAAGATAGTAATTATAAGAAGCCCTTAAGGCTAATTAAGGTTAAGCTAATACGTAGCGATCCCTTATTGTTTATATTATAGCTGTCCTTCCTTAACTATACTTATAAGTTCTACTAGCAACTTAAGATAGTATACAAAGACAACTATAATATAAATCTTATAATAGTCTTTAGGACTGCTTTACTATAGTAGTATTAAAAGATATCTTTTACTAATTAGTTAGTCCTATTATCTTTTAAAAATACCTATTGCTATAGCACGTTGCGTATAGCTAACACCGTAGACGTCCTTAGTCTCTAGAAAGGGTAACTAGTTGTGCTTTATAGTTAGTAACTTTATCTATATTAAAAATTCTATTAGTAAGCTATAGTAAGTAAAGATCTAAGGAATATTTATTAATAGCTTCTTTAAAAGTAAGCATATATTTACTGTTGTTAAACTTACGTTTCCTTATAAAGGACTAGGATATATCTATAACCTAATAATTAAGGTAAACTTTTATAAAATAATAAGAGTATAAAAGATCGTTAAGCTTACTAGAGTTAAAGACAAGAAGATATAAATAATCCTATTATATAATAGCGGCTTGTTTTTCCTTAATTTTAACGTATATTTCTTATAGTATCTTCGTAAACATTATATATATTATATATATCCCTTAGTTAGTTAAGCAAATATACTACTATTTTCTTTGCCTACTATAGCATTATTATAGAATCTCTTTGTTATTGCTTAGTATCTTACTAACGTTGCTTTCTATTAAGATATCTTCTTCTTATAGTATTAAGCCTTTTATTAACAACTATTATTAAGCACTTTAAGCGATAAGCGCCTTTTAAGCCTTTGCCTTAGTAACCCTGCTTTTTAATATAAACAGGTCTATAAAGCTTATAATACTATAGAAAAACTTAAATATTAACTAGGTTTATCTATCTATAGCATTTATCTATAATGCTATTTCTAAGACCTTGTTTAATGTTTATTTTAGGGCCTGTCTAAAGCAGTAATTGTCTTTAAACTTAGCTTTAATTGTACTAATTATTAGTAAGAGTTTTATAGCCCTGTCCCTCTTACGCTCTATCTCCTTTAAGCGATCTTATAAGACCTAAATCTAAGCGTCTTATCTCTTTAGTCTTACCTTAGCCTCCTTAGCTTCCTTAGCGTATAGCCTTACGAATTCGTTTATAACAGTAACGCATATTTCTAACTATTTAACCCTTTTATAGAGCTTTATAATACTTTACTCTTAAACCTAGACCTTTGTTATAAGCTTTTAGTGCTACTAGTAATAGTATTTAACTATGTTTTACGTATAGCTAAGAGTTATTATAAAGTAGCTAAAGAGGTATGCCTTAAGCTCGTTTATTTAGTTATATAAGGCTTCTAAGGTTAAGATCGATTTAAGCTTAAAGAGCTTGTTACTGTCTTACCTATGTCTTACCTACTATTAGTTAGCTTATATATATTAAACTACGTAGCCTTAGCTATTAGCTAAAGGCCCTTAGCGTAGCCTAGGATAAGGCAAGGGGGACTTAACGTTATCTCTAAGTTTAGGATAGTAGTAAAAGGCAATAGCTCTTAGCCTTAATTAATCTTATTGTTATTCTTTATCTAAGTTAATAAGATATATATATAATTAGTCTTAGCTAATAAACAAGAGCAAAGCAAAGCGTTTATTAATAACTTATAAAGCTGTATATAGATTTAAAGTTTAAAGGAAATATAAAGTAAAGCGTAAAAATTTAAAGGATAGGACTATATAGACGCGATCTATAACCCTGCTACTCTATATGCCTATATATATAACCCTATATATATATCTATCTTTAAACTACTACAATAACCTATCTATCTATCGCAGAATGCCCCTAAGCTAAGAATATTATAGTATATATTTAAAGTAAATAAAAGATAAGAATAAAAGATATAAAAAAGAAAAAGATATTAAAAGAAAAAATATAAAATCTAAGAACTTCCTTATACATTAAATACAGCAATCTAAGACCTTATAACTATATAGTAAAAACAGAACAACGCTAAGAAGTATTGCTGTAACATAGATAGACGCTATAAAGGGCTAGATTAGTAAAAGGCTAAAGGCAACGATATCTTTAGTAATAATAAGCTAGTAAAGGACGTTTATGCAATTACTAGACTCTAGCTGCCTAGAAATTAGCCCTTTACTGCTCTATATATCTATAGTATATAAAATAAGCCTTAGTGCTATTAAGGTCTAAGATTCTGCTATTGTTAATAGTAGCAGTAGCCTGCTGTTACTGCTATAGAAGCTAGGCTTAATAAGCTTAAGGCATTAGCAAAAAGCTAAGATAAGCTTGCTTTATCTTAATTATAACCTTTATAGCCTCCTTCTTAGACTTAAATCGCTTATTATTATTAACTAAGCCTTTAGCATTATAGACTTAAATAAGTGTATCTAAGAGAGGTTAAAGAGGAGCTAGACTGCTAAGTTTAAGAAGCTGCCTATTAGTACTACACTAGGTCTAATATAAGAAGAAAGAGTCTAGACTTATATATTGTAATAAGTTAAGCCGTTAGTAGCGTATTCTTAGCAGGTTGTTTAACTACTGCCTTGCTATTTATAAACCCTTAAGAGGTATACTTACTAGCATAATATTATTTTAACTTAATAGTAGGCACATAGGTACGCTAAAGCAACGCCCTAGGCCTTAGGTGCCTTACGTTTAAGGGAAACGTAAGAGCCTTAAGGTTAAGCATTTAAGGCAGCAGCATTTATAGTATTTAGGTAGGTAGCTATGTTTACAATAAAGGAAAAGAAGAGGGGAGAGATATAGGATATTATTAAGGACTAAGATAAGCGTAGAAGGTAAGATGTAAAAGCGCGTAGATAAAAAACTAAAATAAGATAATCTTAACTCTTATTTTATTATAGTAATCTTTAAGCTAATATAAACATTTATGCTTAGGTAGTTTAACTAGTTCTTTCTTAATTCTTAAGTAAACAGAGACTAAGGTTCTTAAGTAGATAGAGCTAGTTTAAAACGTTAATAAAAAAAGGATAAAAGTTTAAACAAAGGGGTAGGGGGATAGGTAGGGGCAGGGGGGGACGCGCTTAACTAATATGTATTATATATACTAGCTTATACTTAAATATTAATGCTAGCCTTTAGAATTTAAAAGCACTTAACATATTAGGCACCTTGTAAAGTGCTTAACGGGCTACTGCTAGTACTAAAGACTATCTAGTGCAGCGGTAAATAGGTTATAAATTAGGGAAAGGGGGGCAGAAGGAGTACCCTAGACTAGATAATATAAGGAAGGAGTAAACGCCTTAAACACGTATACCTAGAATTTTAGGTTGCTTATCCCCCTTTGCCTTCTCTCTCTTTCCTTTCTTTCTATGCTCCTTGCTCCTTTAACCTATCTATATTCCTTAATTATAGCATTAACTAAGACTTTTAAACGTCTTAGGCCTTAAAAGAAAGATAATAATATAACTTAACTTTATTGCTATAATAGTAAGCTTTACTAAACACGCTTATTTAGATTAATTTAAACAAAGGAAGTCTTACTTACATAGACCTACTACGTAAAAGTTTATAATATAGTACGCTATATCGTAGACACCGCCCCCCCCCTTATACATCTACCCTTATCTACCCTTTCTTTTACCCTTTAAAAGGTTTATAGTAAACTAGCTAACGTAGCGCCTTTAAAAGTAAGTATAGTAATAATAGACTAAGAGATACTAAGCTATATCTATCCTAAGAGGCATCCTTAGATAGATAAATAAACTATATAATGTTTAGTAAAAGAGACTTATAGATAGCGTTAATAGCTTTATTGCTATTGCTTTATATACTTATATTAGTAAACGCTTATAAAATACAAGATATAAGTAAGCATTACCTACATTAACGTTAAGACATATTAAGGCGCGTTTACCTTATTCTTACTAGCCCTGCTAAGAAGCGTAATCCGCTAACACGCTTCTTACCTTCCCTACCTTAAGATAAAAGCCTTTGCTTACTAGTATTACTAAAGGATAATAGACCTTAGATAGTAGACAGGCTAGCTAACCTATGCATAGCCTTGCTTCCTTGTTAGCTAGATAAAGACCCCTTAACGTTAAAGGGGTAGATAAGACTTAGCGCTAGCAAGAATATTAAGCTAAAGTTACCTTTAAATAATATCTTAATTATATTAAGGCAAGTCTATCTTATTCTTACTAGCTCTTCTAAGAATTATAATTCGCTAATACGTCTTCCCCTCCCTTGCCTTAAGATAAAAGCCCTTGCTTACTAGCATTACTAAGGGATAATAGACCTTAGATAGTAGATAAGCTAGTTAACCTATATATAGCTTTGCTTCTTTATTAATTAAATAAAAACCTTTTAACGTTAAAAGGGTAGATAAAACTTAGCGTTAGTATAAACCTTAAACTAAAGTTGCTTTTATCTTAAGGCTTATTTATGCTATAAGGACTTAAAGGAGCTAGGATTATAGACTATAGTAAGGTAAGCTATTAATCTTCTTATTTAATATACTAAAAGGAAAATAAAAAGAAGCCCCCTACTACTTAACTAAATATGTTTATATTAATAGCTAGCTAAGAATAGAACGTAGACGTACTAAACAAAAGGAAGAGTTATAGATGTTATAAGTACTTAGCTATATAGAGTAGGACAAGGGATATAACTTATAGCGTGCTTAGAACCTTGCTATATCCTTTTGCTAACCTAATATAACTATACCTATAGTTGTTTATATAGTTAACTAAACGGCAAAGATAAGTTTAACCCTTTAACCCCCTTAAGCTATAAGTAGCAGGCTAATAGATAAGTATAATTAAGCAATAATACTTAAAAATATATCCCTTTTATAATACTAGTGCTTCTTTTTATTAATAAAGCTTTAATATAATGCTATAGACGTAGTTAAACTTATACTATAAAAGGGGCTAAACAAGGTAAGCAACTTTATTAATAAAGAAGTCTTTTATATTCCTTGCTAACTTACTAACCTTATAATACTACTAAAGGAGAGGGCGATAGACATAGTTAGTTTTTAACGTAAGTGTCTTTTATATCTACTATATAATCTATATACTCTTTGTTAATATACTTCTTTATAACATCGTTAAGGCAAAGGTAATAGACATTAGCTAGTAGATATAGGTGTCTTATATTAAAATATAGCAGTAAGTAGCTATAGATATAAGTAATGCTTACTGCTCCCTACATTACAATTAACTAAGTAGTAATAACTTAAACTAGTAGATATCTTTGCTGCTACTTTATAAGAAGGCTCTAATTATAAGTAACTTATATATAAAGATCTCTCTATCTTGCTATATTTTACTAATCTTATAAGCTATTATAGGCAAAAGCGATGCTAGTACGTTAACGATAAGGAACTTTAAACAAGATAGCAGCTTAAGCTAAGCGTATTAAGGTAGTAGCTTAAGCTAGACGTAATAAGAGCAGAAGGTAAGTTAATAGGCGCGCTGTATAGTAGTAGGTTAGTATCGTTAGTCTTAAAGAAAACATAATAACTCTATTACTAACCTTAACCTATTACCTACTTAGCAAGGATAAACATACTTACTAAGAACGTATAAGATACTATATAGGATTAATAAGGCAGCTTAGCAAAGGTAGTAGACCTAAGCAAGTCCTTGCCTTAAGGAGTTAATAAGATTGCGTCTTAAGACATTTTAAACTAATAAGTAAGTCTTAGTAGACTATAAAAAGGCTATAGAATTAAAGAATAAGCTCTTTTAGTATAGAATTTATACTTAATACTATAGATCTATAGGCTACTTAAGCAGCTTATCGTCCTTTAACCTTAGCGCTACGTAAGAATCTTTTCTCTTAAATAAGATGTTTAATAAACGTAATTATAGTAATTATTTTAGTATAGAAATATAGTATCTATAGGTAAGCGCTTTAGGCTTAGAGTAAAAAGAATAATATTAATAAAGAAAAGTTATAATACTTTACTAAAGTTAATTTTTTTTAGTATTCTTTTTAGAAAATACGTAAAGGTACTTGCTAATATAAAGAGTATATAAGTATACTATCTTCTTATATTTAAGTTACTTATTGTATAAGGTAATGCGTTGCGCTAAATAAAGCAGGCTTAACGCTAAAAACGCTAAGCGTATACTAATAGTACTAGCAATTGCTATTAACATAAGGGTATATAGCTAGAGGGGAGGGGTAAAAGGGGAAGGGTAGAACTACGTATTAAGCTTAGTATAGTAATTAAGAGCTATAATTAAGGTGCTAGCATAATAGAGCTAAAGGCAGATACTATTTGTATATTATAATTGTATTAAGTATAAAAGACAGTAATAAGTTAATGTAATGTTTAGAGCTTTAAATTATATAAGGCAACGAGTACTAAAAGGGTAAGTAGTATTTAATTAGTAATAATACAAAGAGTCTTAGGAATAGATAATATATTAACTAGTAAAGTATTAACTAATGTTATTTATTAAAGTAATACGTAACTTAAGTTATAGCTTGTCTATCTTAGTGTTTAAGGGAAACGATGTTATAGAATATAGTGCTAAGTAGTGTTTAGTGCTTTAGTTGTAAGCAGCTATAGTGTTAAGTACTATAGTTATAAGCAGCTATAGTATTAAGTGCTATAATTATAAGCAACTAAAATATCTAAGGTAAGCAATGTTAAAGGCTATAGTATTAACTAGTGTTATCTATCTTAGTGTTAAGCGTATAAAGTATTTAACTTTATAGAAAGAGTAATACAACTATAAATTAGTATTTATTATAGCTAAATACTACTAAAGCAAATAGTATTAGAAGAAAATTAATGTTAGTACGTTAAGACTGCCTTATAATAAGCACAGTGTTATTAGTTACAACTTATAACATCTGCCTAAATCTTAATACTGTTTTTTTATTACGATACTATAATAGAGCCTATGTTAAGGAACCCCCCCCCGCCTCGTAGGTAGAGATGCCAGTGTGTCGGGATCGTGACTGTGCCTCTTATGAAGAACTTCTAATCTCATCCGGCCTTCGTCCTACTAGTACCACTCCTCGTACGGAGTACTCCGTACGGAGTACGGTAATCTTACTCGCACTGGCTCGCCGCACCACATGCATGCAGTCAGCATGTACTCCGTTCTCCGTGGTAGGTACGGCGTGAGGAGTACTACCTAGTAGTAGTACGGAGGTCTGTTGTACGGGGTCTTTGCGGGAAATGGGACAGTGACAGAGACGGAGCACGATACGAGGATGAGACGTCCTCTGTCAGATTGATGCCAGTCTCCGGGCTCTGGAGTTCATGTACTCCGTACTGGTACTCCGTACTCCAGTCCGTACCTGTACTCGTACTCGTACTCCGAGGTACCTCTGCGAGGATTCAGGTCCACGAGCTGACCGGCACCAGGTTCTGAGTTCGAAACACCAAAGCTCCGGGTGGGTCAGGTCAGGTACCCACTGCAGTGCTTGGCGGCCGTTCTTGTCTCCCCCCCCCTTCCCCCCCTTCCCCCCCTTCCCCCAAACTTTGGGACCCCGCTCGTCCTCCCTGTTGATGCCGAGCCGTTTCGTCCTTGATCCTCAGTCAAGGGTTCGATCACGGGCCGAGGGGCGAGATCCATCCGAGTCGTCATCGTGGAGGAGGTCACCTGCACTCGCATAGTGGCAGTCAACCTGAGGTAAAAGTCCTCCAGCTGGTGCTGAGCCGTCCATGTGCCGGTACCACGTCGAACTTCGATACACTGCCCAGTGAGGTACAGGTAGTAGTACCTCTTCGTGAGGTACTCCGTACTCGTACTACTCCGTACTCGTACCTCTCCGAGGTACTCTCCGTACGGAGTACTCCGTACAGCTGACCTGTTTGAGGTGATTTGCCATTGCGCCTGCCCGTTCCGATGGAGGATGGATCCTCTCCTTCGCTCATTCCGTTCGGGTTCGCCATCTTTGCATGTGTGTGTACGGAGTACCTACTAGGTAGTATGTGTGTGTGTGTGTCTCGACTCTCGCCCGCTTCCCGCTGATCCTTCCATCTTCTTCATGTTCTCTCTGTCTCACCTCAAGTGCCAGTGCTGTCTCTTCACCCCCCGTACATGTACTTGTAGGGATCCCTACCTGGAAGAGCTTCGCTGGGGATCTCCAGCCCTTGTCCGAGGCCGTGATCTGCTCCTGTTCCCCCTTGGTTTCTCTTCCATTCGAATCCCCGGAATCCATCAACTCCTCCACTTGGCGGTGCATTCTCTGCTGCATCGGCGTCTCACCCGAGTCGGCCGCGGCGTTTCCTCCTGCAGCGGCGCTCCCACGCTCAACCGCCCATCCTCGTCGACACGACGAGCAACCATCGACTTCGTATTTCCCGAATCTTTCTTCCACAACACGGCCCAAAAAAAAACGACATCGATTGATCACCTCCACTCAATCCTACCATCGATCATTCCGATCTCGATCATTCTGATCTCGATCATCCCCAATCTGCACGAGGCCTCAACGCGAGATTCTTCGCCCCCGCTCCAAGCCCACAGCCTAGAAGCTCACAGCCTCCGCACTATCGCCACGGATCGAGCTGCAGGTCAAGGCTTGAGTGGCTGACAGTCCCATCACGAGAGGCACGGCCCTGCACTGTATGTCAGAGGTAATCCCTAAATAAACCTACCACCCTCGTGCTACTCGTACGAATAGGTACTACTCCGTACTCCTGGACCTGGAACGGCGCACAAACTCGAAGCGGACGCGGCTTGTCGGTACTCGGCGGGACTCGTACGCGCACGAATGCCTCGCAGCTCGTCCTGCAAGGAACGAGTATCATCACGTACTCGACCTCTGACTGGCGCTGCTCGTCGTACGAGAACGGACTGGATGTGCCTCTCGCGCAGCCACGCCTCCGTCTCGAGCGGCGATGCATGCATGGGTGGATGGATGGATCAATTCTAATCCCGTCTGCCTTCTAGTCCATATTTCGACTGCTGGGCCAACCCTGTCCTGCCACCTCCCCAAGACTCTGACTCTCGTTTTCCTTTCCCTTCGTCCTTGTCCTTCGCTTCTCGCCGGGAAATAATACCGTGACCGATCCCCATCCCCTCTCACCCTCACTCTTCCAGCCTTTCTTCTCGCTCCCTTTCTTCTCTTTTGTCCTTTCCTCTCCTGACCCTTTTGCGCTCGTCTCTCGTTTCATCGCCTTCTCTTTTGCACAATCGTTCGCCTCTCCGCCCATCAGCCTCAATCCCATCAACCAACTTCAGGTACTACCTCTATCATAGTACCAGCCACTTCCTTCTCCGAACACGACGACGACGTTCTGTCCAATCCAGCTGGAACCCTCGAATCTCCCGGATTTTTTCAATTCTCGAGGCCTCGCAACATTGAAGTCAATCTTTCAGCCATCCGCTCCATTCTTACTACGACCCATCACCCTTCGGCTGCGCCGGTCCGCGCTGTTTACTTGAAACCCGACGACGAACCACTCGTCCCGCTCTCCCATTCCTCCCGACCTCCATTCCAGTCCTTCCAGCTGTCAAGAGTCTCGCCTCTTCCCCTCCCCTTTGACTACGCCGTACCACGAACGGGTCCCTTGGCTCCGTGTCGGCTAGCCACGACGGCCCTTCGCGCTTTCGACGTTCCCTGATCGACTTCTTCGCCAACAAGTCGCGTCGACCACCTCGCTTCCCGACCTCGAGACGCCTCCTCCTCCGCAACCGCATCCTTCGTCGCGTCACTCATGCCATCGTACGGCTCGTCGACGTCACCGTCCTTTGGAAAGATGGATCATTCGGGAGCTTATCGGCGAAGAGGCGTTCAGATGGGGAATATTCTTGGTGACCCTTTCGCGCTCGCGACAACGTCCATTGCCATCGTGCGTCCCCAATCCCTGTTCAATTTCCCAATTTCCCGCGTCCCCTCAAGTCTCTTGCTCTTCTCATTTCCCAACGCTGCCGATTGCGTCATCTCGCTCTACTCGCCGACTGACTCTTTCTTGTGCAGCTTGCGTGGCTCATCACCGCGGTCGCTTGCGTCATCTCCCAGCTCCAGGACACGCCCGACAACCCCTTTCCAAAATTCGCCTGGTGGGCCGTCATTTACACCTGCTTTCTCATCATGGGCATCTTCTTCGTCGTCGCCAGCGATTCGGTTCAGGTCTACCACGTCGCCGTAACAGGCTATTTGGCCGGCAGCATGGTTCTCACCACCTCCTCTGTCAACTCTCTCGTGTATTCGAAGAGCGGTGCCAGAGAAGCCGCTGCTGCCGGCTTCATCCTCTTGTCTGTCATCATTGTACGTTCGCCTGCCTCACGCCGAATCTTCGCTTCAGTTCTCGAGCAATTGACTGACACGCTGCAGCTCGTTTGGATCCTCTACTTTGGCTCCACGCCGTCAGCGACACCCCGAGCATTCCTTGATTCATTCGCGTTGACTAAGGAGTCCAACATGAGGCAACACAACCACGTCAGCACCTTTGGGGGAACAAATCGCCCCGAGACCTCCAACTCTGTCCAGCCGCCCCAAATGTACACGTCAGCCCAGCTCAATGGATTCGAGAATCCTTCACCCATTGGCGGCGGTCCTCGCAGCCACGCTCCCCCGTACGGCAGCAACCCCAATCTCGGAGGCCCGGCCAAGTTGAACAACCCGGACGCCGAGGTTGTCCCTCCGACCGAATACCCGTACCGCGCCAAGGCCATTTATAGCTACGAGGCCAACCCGGACGATGCCAACGAAATCACATTCACCAAACACGAGATCCTCGAGGTCTCGGACGTCAGCGGCAGATGGTGGCAGGCGAGGAAAGAGAACGGCGAGACGGGCATCGCGCCCAGCAACTACCTCCTCCTTTTATGAGCGTCGACGAACGCGACAGAAGGGCGCGGAGACAATTCAGAATAAGAGCTTGTCATCATCATCACCGTCGGGAGGGAACATCTGATATTGGCAAGCACGCGGGCGAATGCAGACGGCCATTTGAGGAACCTGGTCTTGGTTCCGTCGTTCCCTCTCCCCCATCGCGCGTGCCACCAGGTCTCGAAGATTCTGGATCGGGTTTCCTTTCGATCTCTCTGGCTTTTGGCTCGACCTTTTCCGCCCGGCTTCCTTTGGTCTCATCTTTTCCTGTTTTGTTCCCCACTGGATGAACTTCCCGCATTGGAGAGGACCATGGCTGCGCAATGGCATTCCTTTCTTGTTTCGTAGCTTTGGAGGAGGAAGCTGATGTGTTGACTGCTTCTCCTTGCCCTTTGCTTTTTCTCCTTCTCTTCTGCCATCGCGCCACCTAGCACGTGGCCTGCTGTCATCTTGTTCCGGCCTATGTACTCATGTCCGAGGCCCTCGGAGAGGGGCCTCTTGTCATCTTTTCTCTGTTCTTTTTCTCTTCTTTCCCTTTTCTTTTTCTGACTTCCCTACACTATCTCTCGTATGATTCCACCCCTTGACATTCCCCTTTTTCTATTTCCTTGGCTCAACCACTCTTTGAGTTTGTACTACTTTGCCTTTCCTTGTCTTTTGGCTGCAATGATACCCATCTCGGAATTCTCCCCTCGAGATGCACGACAGTGAAAGAAAAACGATGTATCACAAAGGTGCAACAAGACGAGAAGAAATTGTCTACCATTTATCGGAGCGGAGAAAGGGGGCCACGCGCACAGGGAGAGAAGAATCATGAGGCGTCTCGCGGGTCAGGGCCGAACAAGTTCCGGGCTGCTGTGCGAGAGAGGAGAGGACTACTATCACCCATCAAGATCACTAGAGACGGGAGGACGACACCATGAGAGCTGATTGACGAAAAGTACCGGACTGGTCGGGGGGGAATATATACTGTGTTCTATGCTCACGAGAGTGGGAGGAGTTGAATTAGGACTGGCTGGCTGGCTCGCAATGACGTTTGAATTGGAATTCGTGGTGGTGCGTGAAATGTTTTGGTGCCGTCTTTCAAGGACCTTGACAACCCTGAACATTCCTGGTGCAATCTCCACATGCAGTCAGCTCTGAAGTCCAGTGATCTGGTGCCTGACTGGGCCTGCCTGCCGAGTCCCTTCTTAGCCTTGGACCTATCTACCCCTCCTTTCGAAGCCTTCGGAGCGGGTCGTCTGCCCACCACTCGCATTATGGCACGGGTCAGCTCAAACTGCGGCACGACTGGAGGATATTGCTCGACGTGGGGCATCTCTCGCCCCGGGTACACACAGAAGTGATTCCCTATGAAGATACAATCCGCTCGCTCGTTTGTCTAGGGGCGCAAGGCGTAGTATGTGCCTGACAGCGTGCAGTATGTACGAGTCAGGAATTGCGAAGTGCCGTCGCGGCCCATTCGCACACCGGGCTTCCTATCCCGACCCCTCCAGCCGCTTCCTCAGCTCCCTCTCCTTCTGGAGGACCTCGAGCTCAAGTCTCTCGATGCCGTACCGCAAGGCCTCCTTCCTCTGCCGGACGATTCTTGCGCGTAGCCTGTCCTCGCCTTTGAGTGGTTTGGTGAATGCGCGGGGGGCGGTGGTCGTAGAGGCAGCGGTCCTGGTGGCAGCGGCCGTGGAGGCAGCACTTCTGGGGATAGCAGTGGTCGTAGAGGCAGCACTCCTGGTGGCAGCAGTGGTTCTGGCGAATGCAGTGGAAGAAGTGGCGGCAGTGGCAGACGCATGCCCAGGCTCGTCGGAGGAGCGGGCGAGGCGGCCCTGCAGCAGGGCGGAGCGGGCCTTGAGGGTCTCGATGCGTCGTTCCTGGCGCTCGACCTGGGAGTCGGCGCGCGAGAGGAGGAGGGCTATGTAGGGGCCTATCTCGTCACGGAGGGAGGCTTCTGCGGCGGCGAGGGTGGGCTGGGGGATGAGTTCGTAGTGCTACACAGGTGGGGTGTGTTAGGTCCGGGTAGTTCTGTCATGTGAGTGGGAGTGTTGGAGGGGGTATTGGGTGGTGAGGGATTGTACATATGTGAGGAGGGTCGATGGGGGATTTTGATGGATGGTACGGGGGGTTCAGGCATGAGTGATGGAAGCTTGTGCGGGAGATGGAACATTTTGTGGAGATGGAAGCTCGTGTGAGAGATGGACAGGGGGGTATTGCGGATGGCAAGGCATGAACGGTGGGGGACTGGGTTGTGAGACGAGTCCTGGATCTGGAAACGCACGCGGACGGTCTTGAGAACGGTGACGAGGCGAGGGAAGTCGGCGACGCCGTCGTGGAGGGTCTGGACGGAGGACTCGAGAGACTGGAGGGACGAGCGGAGGGACGCGACGCAATCGGCGTATGCGGCGGCGGAGGCCATGATGGATGGCTTCACATTGGAGGCTTTGAGCGCTATGGTCACCTTGGGAGCTTCGTAGGCGAGTCCAATGGAGGAGGGTCGCGTCGTGCGTCGTGCGTCGTGCCTCGTGGATGGATCGTGGAGTCGCGAATCGGGAGTCGGAGGTCGGCAGTCTGTGCCCCGCGATGAGCTTCGGCGCAGGCACGATGAGGTAGTAGGGGGTCGTGGGAGTTTGGCGCACTGTGTTTCAAGTGCATGGACGCCGATCTCAGGACAGTGCGGATTCCCCCTGTGTTGAAGCCCCCAGAAAGAGCGGATCATTGGTTTGTCCGCTCAGCCGGGCTGGCGGGCCCGGGCTGTTTGCTGTACGAGTACGGAGTACAAGTACGAGTTTGAATACGAGATGTGCCTGTACCTAACTTGTACGAGTACGAGTATCACCTGCACGGCACTCCCGTGCATGAGGTACCTCAGTACGGAGTACTGGTAGTACGACGTCAGGCAGGAGCTTGCGTTACCGGTGTCGCCTCGCCAATCACAGGCTGCGACCGACGACGACCTCCCACTGCGCTCCCTCCATACACCACTTCCATCCATCCATCATACCTTCATCCTTGCCCCAACCCAGCCATTCCTTGAAGCCTCGCCGTTGCAGCACCCTGCGGGAGTCTATCGCCAATCTTCTCAGAAGATCTGATATCAGCCCGGCCATTCTCGACCCCGTCAACCCCGCACACCGTCGTTCGAGTACCCCGCGATCATGTCTGAGGCAGCGCTGAAGCCGGAGAAGGACTTCTCCAAGGAGGCCGACCAGCAGCTCCCAGAAGCCGAGAAGCTCGCCAAGGTAGCACACGACCTGCAGAATGGGGCGCTCCGTCGAGACGAATGCTGACTCGCCATGCCAGACCAATCTCCAGGGCGCAATTGAGAAGCTCGCGGCTCTCGAGAAGCAGACTCGCCAGGTAAGGGAGGCATTCATCCATTTCGCAGTGACGCATGCACGGTTGAGGCCCGCGTGCTCTCGCTGATCCGCCGACCCGCCGACGCTGACTCGAACGAACAGGCCTCGGACCTCGCGTCGACATCACGGATCCTGGTCGCGATCGTCACGCTCTGCAAGGATGGCGGCGACTGGAGCCTGATGAACGACCAGACGCTGGTCCTGTCGAAGAAGCACAGCCAGCTCAAGCAGGCCATCACCAAGATGGTCCAGACCGTCGTCGGCTTCCTCGACCAGACGCCCGACATGGCCACGAAGCTCTCCGTCATCGAGACCCTGCGCACCGTCACCGAGGGCAAGATCTTCGTCGAGGTCGAGCGCGCCCGCGTCACCAAGATCCTCTCCGACATCAAGAAGGAGCAGGGCGACATCAAGGCCGCCGCCGAAGTCCTCTGCGAGCTCCAGGTCGAGACCTTCGGCTCCATGGACCGCCGCGAGAAGACCGACTTCATCCTCACCCAGGCCCAGCTGTGCATCGAGAACGGCGACTGGACCCAGGCCGCCATCCTCGGCCGCAAGATCAGCACGCGGTACCTCTCGCGCAAGCCCAAGAAAACGGCCGAGCAGATCGAGAAAGAGCGCAAGGAGCGCGAGAAGAAGCTGGCCCGCGGCGAGGAGGTCCCCGAGGAGAAGGAGGACGACACGACGGACCTCAAGCTGCGCTACTACGAGCAGCAGATCGTGCTCGCCAGGCACGACGACAAGTACCTCGACGTCTGCAAGCACTACCGCCAGGTGCTCGACACGGAGGCCGTGGAGGAAGACCCGGCCAAGCTTCACCCCGTGAGGCTCTTCCCATTCCCACTGTATCACATGTCACCAGTGGTAGTCCTCCCTTGCTGATACTTTCCGATTTTGTTCCTCCAGGTCCTCCAACGCATCATCTACTTCGTCATCCTCGCCCCCTACGACAACGAACAGCACGACCTCCTCCATCGCATCCACAAGGACGCCCGAAATTCACAAGTCGCCTCCGAGGCGGAGCTCCTGCGGCTCTTCACCGTGCCGGAGCTGATGCGCTGGCCCGAGATCTCCAAGCGCTTCGGCCCGCACCTCTGCCAGACGGACGTCTTCGACGCCCGCCCCGGCGAGTCGGCCGACGACAAGGCCCACCAGCGGTGGGAGGACCTGCGCAAGCGCGTCATCGAGCACAACGTCCGCGTCGTGGCCAAGTACTACACGCGCATCCAGATGAGCCGCCTGACGGAGCTGCTGGACCTGACGGAGGACGAGACGGAGAAGTACATCAGCCAGCTGGTCACGTCCAAGACGGTGTACGCCAAGATCGACCGGCCCGCGCGGATCGTGAGCTTCGCGAAGCCCCGCGACGTGGACGACATCCTCAACGAGTGGAGCCACAACATGCGCAGCCTGCTGGGGCACCTGGAGAGGATTGACCACCTCATGACCAAGGAGGAGATGATGGCGCGGATCCAGCCGGCGAGCGCGAAATAGGAGTCGCCTGCGCCGGAGGTTCTCTTTGATAGGGTTCCGGAGGGGGTCTCGAAAAGGGTCCCGGGAAGAGTCCCGGAGAGGATCTCAGAAGAGGTCGATAATTAGTCGAGCCAGAGGAACCTGTCATGATAGAGATGACGTTGTCTGCTCCGTACATGTAGCTACCATCCCCCGGGAAGGGGGGCCAATATGCTATAACTCCGTGACAACACCAAAACACACCGAATCTGCATCCGAGCGTCCTTCCAAAGTGAATGCCACCAGTAACTCGCCCCTGATCTACATCTAGGCAGTGTCCGTAGTAGTCTAGTAGTCTATCGCAGTTCTATCGCTATAACTTATTCTCCCCCATCACCGCATGCCTCCTCACAAACGCCGCCATCGGCACCGCCCACGCCTTCGCCACCGGCACAAAATGCCCCCCCGGATGCACCACCACCTCCGGCCCCTCACACGCCTCCACGAGGGCCCTACTCCTCTCCTCCTCGACGACGGTGTCCAAGCTCCCGATGTAGTGCAGCGTGGGCGTGCGTATTTTCGGCGCGCGGAACAGCCACGCGAGGTCCTCCGGAATGGCGCGAAACCCAGAGTACGAGACGGCGCAGAGGGCGGGGCGGTGGTTGTTGGCGGCGCGGAGGGCGCGGGCCCAGTCGGCGTGGGGGGAAGGGGGGAGGGGCCGGTCGGGCTCGAGGGCGGCGGCGAGGAGGGCGGCGAGGGCGGCGCCTTGAGAGAAGCCGCAGATGACGTGGATGCCGTTGGCAGAGGAGATTGTGGAGGCGAGGAGGAACATGGAGGGGGGAAGGTGGGTGTAGGTGGAGTTGGAGTCGTCTTTGCGAAACCAGGTGCGCATGTCGGGGCGCGAGGAGGGGTCGTCCATGGCGTCAGGGGGGATGGTGGTGGTGGTGGTGGTGGAGCAAGAGGGGGGCTTGGTGGAGGAGGAGGAGGAGGAGGAGAAGGAGGAGGAGGAGACACGGGTGGAGGTGGAGGTGGAGGTGAAGGTGGGGGTAGAGGTGGGGGTAGAGGTAGAGGTCGATGTGGAGGTGGGTGTAGGCGATGGCTCGAATCCCGGGACGTCAGAAGGGAAGAGGCGGATCGGCGCGGAGGGGTATATGAGCTCCGGGGCGATGTTGTCCGGGGCGAGGGCCTTGATGAGGAACTTCTCGAGAGCTTTTGTCTTGGCGTGCAGGATGGGGCCGGACTGGGTGTAGCCTGCGGGGGGGGGGGGGGGGGGGT
>NIGD01000008.1:1108791-1136280 GCA_003055185.1 Escovopsis sp. TC
GGTCTAAGGGGGGGGATGATGGAGAGGGGGGAACACGAAGAGGGGCAGAGGCGCTTGGAGTCGTTGGCGTGGAACGGGAAGTGTCCGTGGTCCGAGAGGTGGAATGCCGGAAAGGGAATTCCTCGGGGTGGTGATGAGACGGACGAGGTCGGAGGACGAGGTCGGAGGACGAGGGGAGGATGCCGAGAGAGAGGAAAGCCGCTATGCGAGAGCGAGGGCGCCAAGTGGGAATGACAGCGCAACGCGAGATGGGACCGCGAGGATGGGACAGAGCAACAACAAGAGGGAACGAAGCAGAGTTACAACGACGAGGAGGACGAAGAGGAGGACGAAGACGAGAAGACGAGAAGACGAGGATGATACACGGCACATGCAACATTGCCCAACAAGGAGGAGTCTTGACTTATATGCATTGCGGCAATGCATCCAGGATTCTGGACGTCAACCCTGCTTCCATCCCCCCCCCCTGCCCTGACACCCGACACGCCGGTCGGCGGTTGAGCAAACCCACAGTCCCGGAAATAGGAGACTGCACCTCGGGATGAGACACCTCGGGAGGAGACACATCGCGGGAGTCCCTGGCGGACGTCACGGCTGCATGTGCCGCGTCGGGCGTACCAGGGTCTGGGAGTACTCGTACTCGTACGAGTACCAGTACGAGCACTCGTCCGGGATGTCTCCCATGCGCTGGCTGCATCGAGATCGATCGAGATGGATGTCACGGGCAGTGCGGGAGAGTGAGGGGGGGATGGGAGGGGGTACTCTTTGGGGGAGGGAAGTATGGAGGGGTACGAGGGTGATGAGGCTGGGGCGACGGCTTTACGGAGTCCGAGCCATGACGACGACTACGAGTACGAAGTTCTGGGACGAAGACGATATACGGAGCATTGATCCTCGATCCCGTAGCCCCGGCAGTGCGCATCGCGGAGCAAGGAAGACCGCGGGTCAAGGGCCGCCGCGGGTCCAGGATCACTGGCGCCCTCTGGCTCGGCACCGCGCGCTACCCTTTTCGGAGGAGCGAAGACCACCACGGAGGTGCGTAAAATCCGATGGAGGGGAAGGATCTCGGATTTGTGGAGGGCCTGGGGGGGGGGATATATCCGGGTTGGGGGTGGGGGGGAGGACGACAAGTCCGGCGGTGTGGGGAAGTGCCGGGGCTGTCTCGTGAGAAGACACTCGTCAGGACTGCTACTCGTACGGAGTACATACTGGTAAGTCCTCCCTATGGGACGCTCGTACTGGTCGTACGAGTACGGAGTACTCCGTACAGACTTACCATACGACCAGTACGAGTACGATGGTCTGGAGTGCGAGTATCGCGCTGCTTACTATGGAGTCCTGGTAGGCATGATCGTCATGCATACCGGTAGGATTGAGTCGATGCATGAGGTTCTCATGCGAGGGGGATCGCTCGCGCTTCTTACGAGAACTGGCAAGCGTACTCCGTACGAGGGAGGGATTCCGGGTACCCGTTCTGCTCGAAGGTGTGCGGCTTCATGCCGTTCTGGTAGGGGCCAGACTCTTGCTGATCGTGATTAGGCTAGGGTGAAGGTGCGGCTCGAGGAGGTCGCCAGGAGGTCGTCTCCAGGAGCTCGCCTCCAGGAGCTTGCCAGGTGCTCCGGGCGAGGGCCAGCGAGGGTGAGAGTACGGAGTGGTGGGACACACGTGAGAGAGGAAACAAGCCGAGATGCCGGATCGTCGTCGCCTCGATGCCGTGGGTGGGCTTCCGCGGGAGTGCACCAGCGCGGTGCTCTTCCGCGCCTGTGAGATTGCCGGGGGGGGGGGCCATAGAGTTCACCGAAAGGAAGCTCTTCTGGATGAATCTAGTCTGAGGAGTTGAGAGGAGGGATTCCCGAGTCCGCGGTCACGGCTTGTCCGAGCGATATACGGAGCACCGAGATATGCGGGCTCTTAACGGGAGACAGAACACGGAGGACGAGGACCTGGGTACGATGCCTTGCGGAGTTCTCCGCACGATTCCGAAGCAGAACCCTATTCGAGGACAGGAACACATGCTCCGTATGGAATCAAGGAGTCTCGGCCTCCTCGGTCTTCTGTTGCGCTGAAACAGGATCACGCTGACTCCGAGCGCTGGAAGGGACCATGCCGAAAATAGCATCCCGTACGCCAGAGCTGGGCTGGCTTCCAGATCCCGGCGCAGCAGATGCCGAGACAATTCCCTGCGTCAGCGTCTCGACGCCCGTTTGCTCGGCGATAGAAGTCGCTGAGGCCGCTGGGTCGGGGACAGAGAGCCCGAGGGGCGCCGGCCTTCTCGACGGCGCGAGGGTTGCGCCCGCCGGGAAAAAGTACGGAGCACATACGGAGGACTCCTCGCTCGGACTCCGTACTTGTGCGAGTTGATACGACCTGTGCGAGGATGAGGATGAGGATGAGGATGAGGATGAGGATGAGGATGAGCGAGTGGGATCACGATGACAAGCATGAGTACTCCGTGCGGAGTACAGGCATGACTACGACGACGACTGCCTGTATCCAATCCCTGTGCCGTCTCGTTCCCGGAGTTTGGGACAGAGACAGCTTGCACGCTGGGATGGATGTCGTACGGGACTGTTGCGTCGATTGCTCATCCGACAGGTGAGTGGCCGACTCGTGGATCGTGGAACAGCGACCTGGATTGCGGGAGAAGCCCGAGCGAGAAGACTTCTTCGCGACGGGGGAAGGGGTGCTCGTTCATGCGAGAAGAGCCCTCTCGGAGCGAGAACTCGGAGCGAGAACTCCTCCCTCTAGGAGCATCAAGTCTTCGAGAGAGCCCCTTCTCATACTCCGGGTGGTCTCGGGATTCCTCGAAGGCCAGCAAGCAGCCTCGGCGGTACTCCAACACCTTCAGGCCTCGCGGGCATCCGTCAGAGCACGAGCACGAGCACGAGCACGAGCACGAGCACCAGCACCAGCACCAAGGACTCGTCGCACTCGGATCCCACGGAGCCTTGCCGATCTCCGACGCCAAGCACTTCACCGGCGCGAGCACGGCAACCACCAGCACAGCTACCAGCACAGCTACCAGCACGGCCTCAATCACGGAGCAGCGATCACCGAAGGCAAGCACACGTCTCCGTTCGAGTGACGGCCCGTGTGCCCGTTCCCAGGGGAGCTACTCCGTATGCTCTTCTCTGCTGATCTTGCCTGGGAGGAGCAAACGTTCTTTGCGCGGATCTTGCCCAGGAGAAGACATCCCTGGGCTCGGAATCGCGAATGGGCCCCCCTCCCTGGCAGGATCACCGTGAAGAACGGTTCTGCTCCCGGGCAAGATCAACAGTCATCAGCAGCAGCCCATGCCCGGAAGAGAAAGCCCTCGGGAAACATCGCGTCTGCCGGCTGACCTTGCTCCGTACTCGTACTCGTACTCGTACTCGTACTCGTACGAGTACGAGTACGGAGTACGGAGTACGGAGTACTGGGTCACAGAGTCGTCCACCTTCGTGCAGCTGTGCGAGCACCACTGCGAGCCCCACGACCCCAGCCTCTCCCCAGCCTCCGACTCGCTCGTCCAACTCTCTGCCCCGAGTCCCACCACCTCAGACGTTCCAAAGTCCGAACGTCCTCAGGGAGCTTCTATATCCGAGGGCCATTCTCCGAGACCTCCTCCAAGTCTTTACTCCGAGTCCTGGTTCACTTCTACGGAGTACACCCCGAGATCATCCTCCCCTCCCTCATCCGAGTTCCCCCTTGCGTGCCTCTACCGGATCCATTTCCAGGTCGATCCTCAAGCTCATCCTCCACGTCTCTCTCTTCGCTCTCATCTTCAGCTCCCTCCGTCAAGCCAGCCGATCCTCCTCCGCGCCGTGGCCCCGAGACAAGGCCAGACCTCCCCCGGCCACCTACCGGCGCGGCATGCCGAGTCTCGGGGAAGCTGCTCCGTATACTCGTATGTGACGCCGTTCTTGCGAGCTGCCCTCCGGACGATCCCACTCCATGGTCACTGATCCGTGGTCACTGATCCGTGGTCACTGATATCCGGACCGTACGGACTACGGCCTACTCCGTGCTCCTATACGGAGTACTTTGGAGAAGAATTCAAAGCTCCTACGGTGTACTTACGCGTGCTTCGCCATACGATGTTCCCAGTTCGCATGCCCACGGAAAGATGGAGTGCTGGCCGGCGAGCTCATGGTCTACTGGTACAGAGTCTGACCGTCCAACACGGTCACGCCCGCTTACCCCGAACCAGCAACCCAGTGACACCTCCAGCGTCCATTTCTCCCCCCTTTCATCAACCGAACCTCGTCTATGGAGCACTCCGCATACCGATTCTCCGGATTCCGTACTCCGTACGAAGGACAGGTATACCCGTTTTCCCTTCGGCGTCCTCCGTTATTGATCCTATATACGGACATATACGGAAAACGGAGTACGGAGTACCTACAGATCCTCGGCTTCCTCCGCCCACATCTGACCTCATCTCAGCTCCCACTCACTCTCCTCCTCACGGCTCACTTCCCAGCACCACCTCTGGCATACGCATTTCTTCCCCCCCCCCCCTTTTTTACTCCCCTTCCTCCGAACCTATTCCCGCGACCCTGTTCCTCCGACCCTCGAAACACTTGATCTCCCCATTTAGCTCTGACCCCCGACGGATATATACCTCCCTGCTCTCGAAACGCCCCCGATGAAACCTCCTGAATCCCATGGCGTATCATTCCCATCTCTTTCAGCTCATGTCGCCCCAAACCTAATACTATGTCAACACGTCAGTTTACGCATCTCCATCCCCTCCGTACCCCGAGGGCATATGCCCTTTCGGTCGGGACCTCGGGACCCACAGCACTGTTCCTGTCGTCACGAGACTGCTCCCAGGGCCGGCGAGCCGCTCCTCCTCAGATTCGGCTCAGCCTCGTGCAGCGAGACCCGAGGCCCCCGTCTTGATCATATGACTTGCAGGGCCTGCGGCCAGGGGGGCCTGTTCATGACCACGCCCGAGTATGCACTTGTGATCCTCAAGGTCTCATGCAATAGAGTCTTGTGTGGGGCGCTCTGATCAGGTCGTGATGGAGTCCGATCGTAATATCCTCGAACCACACTTTGGAGGCGTATCATTGGTGATGGGGAAAGGCCTCGAGCTCAGAGGGTGCCAAGGTCCCAAAAGTGTCCCCTTTCGAGAATCATTTCGAGTGCGTGGTATGGATCGAGTCCCCCCAAACCAGAGTAGACAGATGACTGCGGGTCGAGTTGCAGGTACAGAGTACGAGGACAAAGCTTCATATCCGAAATCATGTATCGACATTGTATCCAAAAGTAGCTATATAACAAACTTCCACAAAAGAGGTCAAAGGAGAAATTGAGGTGCGGCCCCTCAGATGAAATAAGAAATGGCTGCGATGGTCGGGACCACCACGCTGGCTTCAAGGCAATGCCGACAAACCGTCGATCTGCCCGACAGCCAATGAACCCAACCATCTGGCCCAAGAATCGAAGAAGCTCGGGATCCCCAAGCCGTCAGTTGTATTGGTCGTTGTACTGGTTTTCTTCTCCCCATTTTCGGCTCCCGTCTGAAAACAAGATATCGCACAAACCAACGAGAAGTGAAATCACGAGAAAATCATGGACTAGGAGGCACAGCGTCAAGCCGCGTAGAGAAACCTTGAGGCCTGTCTTCAAGGGTCCTGGAGCGTCGGCTCGCCGAGGGGCGGGAAAACGTTATTGGCGTACTGCCCCACAACGTTTCCTGTCATCCGAGTCAGTCACCCGTCAACCAAGAAACGCTAGATCAGGAGGCTTACCAGGAGGCGAATAGTTGCAGACTGTGAACATAGATCTGTATGACATGGCGGTGTTTGCTGCACAGTACGCCGTGAAGCAGCCCACTTTATGGGTACCTGCCCAGATCTCCTGGGTAAAGTGGCCGGTGGCCGCGAAGTTGACGCCCGAGGGGGGATTCGCCTGACCATAGCCATAGAAGCCATTCATCTCACCATTGTACCACTGGCTGTTGGAGGCAATGGCAGCGTATTTGGTCTCCTGACCGCTTAGGTCGGCGGTCGAGCCCTCGATGGCCAAGTTCTGACCGTAGTTACCGACGCCCTCGTTCCTTTTGGAATTGTCAGTCTCGTGGTCTGCAAGCTAGCAACCACAAGGGTGAAGAAGGTCAGGCTTACATGTCATGCGCGAATACACATTTCTTCGCTGTGAGTGACGCGTAATAGGCAAGTGTGTCATCCCAAACGAGAGGCCCGGTAGAGTGGTTGGCTCTGTGGATGTTGTGGTACGACAGCACGACAGCCTCGTAACCGGCCGAAAGCGGGAGTGGCTTGTCAGCGGCGGGCTGGGCCGCAGCCACCATCGGCTGTGCGGGCGCGGCCTTGACCGAGGGAGTAGAGGCCGGTTCCTGGACATGGTTTGCGACAGGCTTCAGAATGGCGGCCGGGGTCGAAGGGGCCGCAGGCTTCACAGTGGAAGAAGATTTAGTAACTGCCGGAGGCGGAGCAGGCACGGGGGCCAGGGTAGAGGAAGGAGAAGGGCGGGGCGGGGGAGCCCGAGTGGAAGAAGGAGGGGGAGGAGGGGGAGGAGGGGGGTGCGAGGGCGATGGTTGAGCAGGGGCTGGAGTGCGGGAGGGCTTCGACAACTCGGCCGGAGGGATCACGGCCAGAGGGATCACCGGCGCCTGAGGCGGAGGGGCAGGGGCCGAGGAAGGAGTGGAAGTGGGAGACGGGGGCGGAGGAGGGGGAGGGAACGAGGAGTGAGAGACGGAAGAAGCAACCTGAGGCAGCGCAAGGTCAAGAGGGACATCTGGTGTAGGGAGGGGGTCGAAGGTCTCGGTGACGGTGACGGTCTTGGTCGCGGTGACAACTTTGATGTCTCGTCGGTCGAGGGGTGTGGCCGTGGCCAAGAGGGCGCCTGTGGCAACGAGGATGGTGGACGACTTCATTGTGAAGGTGTAAATTTTCCCACTTGAGTGCTCGATAATGGTGATCTACGCGTCTGGGCTGAAGACGTTGAGATTGGCGAGATTGAGGGTCGACTGAAGAGCGGGAGGACGATTAGCTTCTTAAGTTCTCCATTTCCCTTGACCCATGATGCCTCTTGAACGGGTTCCAGAAGGACGTGCGAGAGCCTCAACCAGAATGACATCGGACATCGACAAATTCCCCCAATGGGAAGGTCTCAATGTCGGCGCATCACCAAGGCAAATGCCGACCTGCCAATCTGGGATCTCAGGTGTGGGGATCACTGCAGGCTTGTGTGAACAGCATCACCGCCATGCTTCGTGGTCGGGCCAGGTGAACTGAGACATTGGACGGGCACTCCTGGTCGCGAAGAGACGACCAAGGCCATCCATGTTCTTGCCCCAAGATCACACTTTTGACAAGGACTCCTTCCTTGAAGTCGTCGTGGTCTGGGAGAGCAGCGAGGGAACCCCCCAGGCAATTCCATTGCGGGTTCGGGGCGTTGGGCGGCGTCGTGCTTCGTTGAAGTCGTGGCGGGGCAGCGACGGATGTCAAGGTGGAAGACGTCACCGGGCACGGACCGGGCGTCCCATTGGCATTGGGCTTTTGATCACAAAATGAGAGAATGTCCGCTTACCTTGGAATCAGAGCAACGTTGGGTTGGCAGCAACGTCGACTCTCGTTCAAGGAAGGTGATTGAGAAAGCGTTGGCTGCCGGCGAAGGCGATGACAACAATGACGATGAAGTTGTTGTCGCTTGCGGTGCTGTTCTTGCCGTCACGATGCTGTCGTTGATGCTGAATGGCGATGACTTGTCTGATCTGTTCTGTGCGTGCCTGTTCCCATTGATCAGAATCGAGCCGCCAGCGCCAGGTGTTCAAGACGGTGATGAATCTTCCTACCTCTTATGGAGAAAAGGGTGTCGGATGGGATGCCTGGATGCGCACGAAGCCAACAGGTAAAAGAGCACGTCTTGTTGGGCTCGTCTGTGTTCTTTTGTATCGAGTCTGTGTTAATGGCTTCAACAGCGTGTGACCTCACGCGCCTGGCTGGGCCGGTGGGATTGGAAAAGGCAGGTCGAGGAGAATCCCCCGAGACAAATGACGTGTCTGAAGCCGAGATATACGATCAACGTATGGATGGACTGGAAAGTCTGCCTCGGGACGGGCAGAAGGAATAGTAAAATGTATCTTGAGAATAAGGGAGTGGCTGAAATGAGCGTGGAGGAAAGGACCGTGGCGGCAGCCTCAATCGATCGAGCGTTCGGTTGGACAGAGTCGCCGCTTTTTTTGCCTTGATCCTCTGGAGAAAAAAAAGGAAAAGGAAAAAAGAATTGATGGCAAAGAGAAGGACGGTGAAAAGAAACCGGAGAGAGAGAAAGACAAAGAAGGTGCGGAGTAGAGAGAGAGAGAGAGAGAGAGAGAGAGAGAGAGAGACAAAGAAGGGGGGAGAGAGAGATGGGCAAGGGGACAAGGCAGGACAAGCAAGGAAGAGCTCAGAGGATGGGAAAGTGAAATCGGCAGGCACGAGTACGAGTACAAAGCAGGCGACGAGGCCAATCGGATGGCTCCGGGGGGAAGCAGGTGCAGAGACCCTGAGATAGCTCCTCCTTCATTTGTTTCAGCCCGTGAGCGTGGAAGGGGTTCTCCACATGGCCTCATCACGGGCAGCTCCGCCGTACCACGGCGGAAGGACTGCGTCTCACGAATGCCTTCAACCGTTTCCTGGTCCTGAAAGCCATCCTCTGTCCCGAGTGCTGCGGCCTCGAGCTGTGTTCTGACGCATCGAGTATCATCTGGACGGACCGCGAGGCCAGACAGGCGGGTGTTGCATCCTCACACGGGAGACCCGGTCACTCCTGCCCCGGGAGTCTGGAAGCCTCGGCGGAAAGGCTCGCGGAAGGCGCTCACCACTGGGCAGCGCGATGAGGCTCGCTCCAGACTGATGCATGTAGCACTCCGTACCGGTACGGGGTGCCTGAGTCAAGCCCGGCTCCAACTCGCTGGCACCGGGCCCACTGCCCCAGGAGCAACAAAGAGTCTGGGCATCCGTTGCTTTCGCAGCACCTCGTCGGCACCGCCGTCATCAGAAGAGTACCATCGGCATCTCCCTGCGACTTGACCATCACGAGAGAGGTACGGAGTACTCCGTACTGCCAGTGGTACTAGTAGTACCTATTGCAGCCTGATTGTGGAGTCTGCGCGGTGTGCTGTTGGGAGTGAGGTTCCTGGTACTCGTATGAGCACGGAGTATCATCCGCCGGTCGTGCCTGCCTGTCAACACGAGCTGCAGATTGCCTCTGCAAATTGCAATATGGAGGCAGGCCCAACCCCGGAGCTCGGCGAGAGGCACGGGGTGCAGGCGTACCAGATACCTTGCACGGGGCATTTCCGAGGCCAGGCCCGGTAGGGCGTCGGAGGGCGCCGAGGTACCCAGACATCTCCGCGTTACGACGGACGGGCGGTCGGGTCGTCATCAAGCAGACAAGGCGCGATGAGGCGTTTCCTGCCACAGCTGGGAGGACAATGGGCACTTCCTGCATGCATGGGCGTGAGGAACGTGTCCTTATGGTTTGGTACAAAAACCAAGACGCCTTCTCTTCTTCGATGCCTGACCATCATCAGCATCACCAGCACCGCCGGTGCATCTCTTTTCTTGCACGTGCGAGCGACAGTCAGAGACAATGAAGCCCACCTGCTGTTTGGCATCCCTGAGAGAAATCGTGTGTGTGGGAATATACGGAGTACTCTACCCCATGTCCCAGAAAGGCGCGTCGGCCGAACCCACAGGTTTCTGCCCCGTGAATGGAGCGCGATCAGGAGCTCCTTCCCCGTGGATGCTCGCGCCGAGATGGGCGAAGAGCTGGAGCAAGAGCGACCCGGAGCCAGCCCCTGAAAGATACACACTGGCAGGTACTGACTACTAGTGGCGGGTGCCTTGCATCGCGGCCGCGAGCCCTCAACCAATCATCTGCCGCGGCCGGGCCATCCCCTGGGCCGAGCCCCATCAAATAAGCTACAACGGCGCCGCGGGGGCTTCGAGGATCTGAAACCGCCCGCGACACCCTCAGGCTTCAGCTCGCAGTCGCTCCGCAGATTACCCAGGAGATCAACCCCAGAGAGAGAGAATTTGCCCATGGCACCACGATGCGGGAATCCTGGCCGTCAAAAGGACTTCGTTCGCCTGCGCACCTGGCAATCGCCGGCACAGCTGGATCGACGGGCCGCCGAGCAAGACAAAAAGGCCAAGCGGGATGGATCGCCTGGACCGACTATTGAACGCTTTTCCCGCGACGGGGCGTGACGATCGCCAGTGGAAGGCTTGGCTCCTCCGACCCGAAAGCATGGATCGATCTGATGGCGCGCTTCCTGCCCAGAGGTCTTGACCAAACGACTGCCCAAGCATCGACACGACCCCTCCGTCCAGGGTTGAGACTGAGACCGAGAACCCCCCCTCCCCACCCCCCTGATGGCTTCCTCGCTTCTCGCCGTCGTGAATAGATGATCCCCAAGTCTCAGATCGATTGACTCCTCTCAGCAGCAGCAGAAGCCAACGTCATCCCATCCAATTCCCGCTGAGGTCGGACCTTTCGAGCACCAGAGCGCGATGGGCCTTTTCGCACTCGCACTCATGACTCGGGTAGCAGCTGAATCAAGATGGCCAGCCCGTCTGTTTCGACAGCACGTGGCACAGACTCCCACGCCCCTGTTGTCTCTGACACCCCTGGGCGCTGCGAAACCACGAGTGTCGCAAAATCATCGCTTAGATGAGGTGTCCTCTCCCAGTGCCTTGATGGGGGATATCGCGGCTGTCTCAGGACCTGGAGCTCGAGGTCGAGACTCCCCATCGACTCGGGCCGGGCTGACGTGATTTACGGAAGTCCACCATTGCAATGGAAAGGGAGGCTCGTGGTGACTCTCGCGCGAACACCAGGCAGGATTCAATCCCAGTGAGGAGATCTGAACCTGTGGGGGCATCCAGCGTATTGTCGCGTTTCTTCACTCCGTGCGACGGTCGAACTTGCAAGCTTTTTTTAGAGAAAGGATCGCCATTCGCGGTGGGCCTGACCAAGTCTCGGCCGCGAGATATGACCTTCCTGCAGCAGGCGAGCCATCATTCCCGGATGCAGGGAAAGCTCCACTGAATTCATCGTCTATCAGATTCAATTGGCGTTGACCATCACCCCCTCACACTCCTCGGCGTGTCTTCAGGTACGTCTGGATGGTGAACATTCGTGCTCTCTGTCCTCCATCCTCTATACTGGTACGGTAGAAGATAGGTAGTTTCTTCGTCGCCCCTGAGATGGTCAAGGAAAAGAAGAGGCGGGGACACAGACTTCAAGTGGCGCATGGAGCGACCTGAAGCTATCTCCCCCTCTGCACTCAAATTCTTCTGAGATGGCCGGGATGCTCTTCTCGTGGCTGTAGAATCTCGAGACTTGCCAATCAAACCTCAGGAAGTGCTCTGCATCAAGGGCGAGCATCTCCCGAGTCCGCCTCGCGTGAACATCGACGAGATGTCCTGTACTGCGGTACTCCATTCCTGTCAATCATCCATGCCGTTGGCCTCCCCTCTTCCCTGAATCGCGCATCTTCGAGAAGGACCTAGATTCGCGAGCTTGATGTTTCCCGGTGGGATCAGACATCCGGCGTCTGAGGATCCAAGGAGACCCAACCTCCCGCCACGCGCTCCCTGCATCAGAGTTTTCGGGACTTGGCTTCCCGCGCCGCGACTTTGAAGATATACTACTCCGTATGAGGACGGCATTTTGTTCTGTGGACGGAGTAGAATTTCGAACTGTACAGAGTGTGGATCCACAGATACTCATACTCTGGAGAGAGTGGTATGAGATGCCTGACTGGAAAGTCTGTCAGCCGAAGGAGAAGAACGAACACGACGTCCTCACATCCGTCGCGTGGGTCGCTGCCCTCGCTGCCCATGCCTGGTCGCCTCCTCTTCTTCTCGGGCCCGACTCGCCGCATTCCCAACGGTCTCGACCCTTCCAAACCTCGTTTTGTACGGAGTAGAGCGTCACATGTTCCCTGTCTCTCACCACCTGATGCGACATCATCACTCCTCCCACTCTCCAAACAAGACCATCTCATCTGGAAACCGCCACAGTGTCGTTCCGAATCCCGCGGGCCGGGCCCTAAGCAGTAGTCATAACGAGGATTCAATTCATTCTTCGTCCAATTGCCGAATGTACACTTGTTGATGCCGCTCCATCTCCCATGTCTCTTTATATCTCTTCGTCTTGTTTGTCTCTTCGTCTCTCTGTCTTTCTTTGCCCCCATTACGCAGCCTTTATTGCTGCGCACGGCTCGAGAAGGGCTTGCCGTCGCTGGGCAGGATGCGCGCGTCCGCGAAGATCTGCTTCGGCCGCAACTCCACGGGGACGACATTGGTCGGCTGGTCGGGGATCTTCTTCTCGAGTTTCTATGCGACAGGAATGGCAACACATCAGCATCGGCCCCACTTGCTTGTCGACTGACGAGAACGCGCGACCGCGGGCATCCTCATGTGTGTATCGATGGTCTTGCGATTGAGGAGAGGGAGAGAGTCAGGGGTCAAACGCACCAGGTTCTCATAGACGCATTTGTTGAGCTTCCACTCCGCAGGGCGGCACTGCCAGAGCTGCTGATTCCGCTCGTCAAGGCATTCCCAGTGCTTCCGAAACTCAGCGAGGCAGTGCGTGTTGATATCCTTGAGCCTATTTTTCCCCTGCGATCAGTCAAAGCCCCTTCACTCGTCCCAAAGCCGTGCTCGCCCCTCCACCCTTCCCCATTGTCTCGAGTCAGGTGAATCACGGGGGCGATCCGGACACGGTGATGGCTTCGATGTCATGGTTCCACGTACACGCCCTGGGCGCAGCGGGTCACCCGCCGGCCCTCCTTCATGCAGTTGAGCTCGCCCTGACCCGGGTTCTCCGTCTTGCACTGCATGTAGTCATCGTTGTAGTCGCGGCAGCGGGCGCCGATGAAGAAGGATGCGGAGAGCAAGGGGGCGGAGCTTGCGCCGATCTCCTGGACCCTGGGGATGTCCTCTGGGAGAGGGGTCGTGTCGATGAGCACCTGCTGGTGGAACCTGGCATTGGGGGTCAGTCACTCTTCCACTGCGCGTTGATCCTCCCATTCTGCGCATCCTTCCTCTCACTCTGCCCATTCTTCCTCCCACTCTCCCCATTTCCCCCCACATTGCCCGGTGCTCCTCTTGGGGATGATGTGCCTCCCCGGGCCGCGGGGGCGATCGCTCCGACCGCGGGCGAGGGGAGGGTGGGGGAAATGGGGGGCAATGAGGTCGCGGAGGGGTGATCCTGAGGTGGATTTGAGAAGGACACGTACTGAGGCCGTCGGGTCGTCATTGTGGCTGGCTGTGTGAGGTTGTCCCTGCAGTTCTGAGGTTGAGGTCGGGGTCAAGGGAACGAGCAACTCGTACTATCGCGAAGAGCGAGCGAGGTTGAGGTCGCGGGCCAATGGAAAGTCCGCGATTATTCTTGGCCAATCAGATGGCGGGGCTGGCACGAGCCTGTGCCAGCCTTGCAAAGATTTGCACAGGCCGACCATGAATGCCTCATCGGACATGGATGCTGCACGGCCATTGAATGGGGGAAGATGCACATACGCAGAGGATGGTGAACGTCATGATTGGGATGATTAGGTGGAAGCTCAATTGCCGTGACAGGAGTATCAATGACATGGGCTCGTAGAGAATACCTGTACTACGGCACTGGGAGGCATCCGGGAGCGGACAGGAGATTAGCACCACCCAAGACGTAGCTCGCACCCGCCTGGCATCATGGGGATTGACAGGAACAACGAAAGATGATGTTCTCCAGCACCCTCAAACGAGAAGAAGTCGCCCGTAGAGGCTGATGAAGCTTGCGAGGCTCGTCGATCTTCTATCTTGATGCAAACGGGCATCCGTCAGGGGCCAGCCCGGCCACGCTGTTGAGGTTTGTGCGGCTGCACCGTCCTTCTTCGGATCACGCTCAGACCAAAAGGGTACGTACCTCCAGCAACGCCGCGGCGCCGCTTTGGCTCTGGAGCGCGATTGAGCAACAATTTTGTGCCAGCAGAAAGACAACAAAGTCCAACATCATCGATACAGTCCCTTGCCATCTGCGAATTGCGCCTGACTCCGTTCCAACGCTTCACAGACTCTGCTCCTCGGATCATCTACTGGGACTTCTCTCTTAGGGATATCAACGACGACGGCGACGAAGAAGAAGAAGCATCCCCGGACGACCACGCGAAATTGAGAAGCAGACGGCCAGAGGGTTGACCTCAGCCATCGCCCTCATAGAGACCCAGAACCTCGCTTGCGCCCGGTTTCGACCTCGAGCTCGGCCAGCCCATCATGTCTTTGTTCGGCCAGACGAAGCCCCTCGGGTCTGGTAGTCTCTTCGGAGCACCACAGCCCTCCCAGCCGGCGCAGCAGGGCCCCGCGACGGGCAGCGTCTTCGGTCAGACCCTCGGCGGCGCGGGCACACAGGCGCAAGGCCTGGGGAGCTCGTTCATCTCGCCGCAGCAGCAGACCCAGCAGATTCCCCCCTTGTCGCAGTCGCAGGCACAGCTGTCAAGCTCACTGTGGCAGCCGGGCCAGGATACACCGCGTAAGTTGTTTGGTCAGAGGGAAGGGGCTTGTGCTTTGGTTGGGAAGAAGAAAAAAAGACAGGATGGCTTTGGTATCTAGCCGCCACGATCTCTCGCTGACACACGCGGCATTCGCAGACCAGAAACCGATCCTCGAACAGATGAAGCTCGTGACCGAGAAGTGGGACCCGGCGAGCCCGAGCTGCGTCTTCAAGCACTACTTCTACAACAAGGTGGACGAGTCGCAGATCCCCTTCTACAAGCCGCAAGCGTACGAGGACCCCCGCGAGTGGGAGGAGGCCCTGCAGAACAAACCCGCGCCGGGCTTCATGCCGGTGCTGTGCGCGGGGTACGCGGGCGTGGCCGACCGCCTCAAGACGCAGAAGCGCGCCATCTCCGAGTTCAACACGCGGCTGCACCAGATCAACGGGTGCCTTGACGCGCTGCTGCAGCGCCACGAGCTCGAGACGGAGACGCGCGCGCTGGCCGCGCGCCGGCGCCAGACGATGCTGAGCAACCGGTGCCTGGCGCTCGCGGCGCGGGTGCAGATGCTCCGGAACAGGGGGTACGCGCTCAGTGGGGACGAGGACGATCTCAAGGGCCGGCTGGTGAGCCTGGAGCGGGAGGTGCAGGACCCGGCGGTGGGGGCGAGGGAGGAGGAGCTGTGGAGCAGGCTGATCCTGCTGAGGGGGTACTCGGAGCGGCTGACCAAGGAGATGGACAAGGCGGCCGCGGTGGATGGCGAGGGGCTGGACGAGGAGACCCAGGCGAAGGCTAAGAAGGTGTGTTGTCCTCTTCCAATCTCCGCAACTATCCTTTTCTTCCCTTCCGGCAACAGGGAGACTGGGACTGACAAAGAATCCAGGTCATGGATGACTACGAGAAGCAGCTGCAATACCTCAAGAAGGAGCTCGAGACATTAGCCAGCGATTTTCAGGAGTGGGAAAAGAGCAGGACAGCCCCAGCGAGACATCGATGAGCGCGAGCACCGTAGAGGCAAAGGATTTCAGGAATGCCCTGAGGCATAGAGCGCGCGCCTCTTGATCTTTTCAGCCTCTTTTCCGGCGAAGAATGACGACAATTTCGGGTACGGATGAAGCCCCGTCAAAAAACGACACCATCACGAATCTCATGTGTTTCGAGACAGCCGACCTCTGCAAGCATCTCAAGCAAATGAAGCATTCAGTCGACGGAAGACGGCGTGGTCATTGTCGTGGCCATCAGCAGGCGTAGGTTTCGGAGGACATGTTGAACCAGGGTTTCATTCCTGGATAGATGTGCATCACGGCCTGATATTGTACATGGAGAGGTCGGCATGGCCCTCCCACGAAACCCAAATGATTTGCTGCCATTCCTTTCCTTTCCTCCTATTGAATGCGTTGACAGCTCTGAATCGTATGCCTCGTGCGGCAGGCCGAGAGACCTTATGCGTTCTGGCGTCGTATGCGGTTCGAGATGTGCTGTCGCGCCACGATTCGAGCAGGTTGACCGACAGAAAAGTTCTGCTTCGAAAGAGCCGCTGGTCGTGTCGACCATTTAGCCCTCCTGTTCCCCTGGTCTGTCCAGAAGATCCTGCTCATCATGCGAACATGACCCTCAGGGTTTTTTCTTTTCTTTTATTTCTTCTTTGGTGCTCTTTTGGGTCGCCTAGAAGATCCTGCTGATCATGTCGATGGCAAAGGGAGCTGTTCGGCGCACATCATGCCATTGTCAGCCGTGATCCAAGAACAACACCCAGATGTCGAGCTATCCCGCCCTCTCTCCACGAGTTCCCGTCGGGCTGGGCATCATGATCTGTCTGGCACGTACAGAGGTAAAGCATGACGGCGGTAGCGGCGACCTGCTGGACGGTGAAGGTGGCCTCGGCCTCCATGGCGCGAATCTCCTCAGGGGACTGCTGCGGGGGTGCGACTGCGTACGGCGATCGGCCTGATGTTAGCCAAGATCTTTGCAACCTCGAAAATATCTATTCATCGATCTTCATAACGGGTGCTCCGTAGAGCATCTCGATCTCTTGACCCCCCTACAAGTACTGGACAAGTACTACCTATAGTAGTAGTACTTGTAGGGAGGGGCAACTTCGCGACTGGAGGGGGCGCGGCAAGGGTCATGCGTACATCCTCCAAACATGGCGACGGTGCTCTAGGTGTCCCTTGGTAGTGATTCTGTAGCAGGATGGAGTCGCATGTGCGGAGCGCTCGTAGAGGCGATGTCGGGCTCGGTGCTGCTGCGTGGATTTGTTGACTTGTCTCGTGGACGCGCAGAAGAAGCAAAGTCGGATCGCATCGATTGTCTTTGAGCTCGGCGCGGCACAAGTGTCGTTGTTACGTAAGAGGAAATGATTACGTAATGATGAGGGCGATTTCGGCCGTCGGAAAATGAGGGCCGCGAGTTGATCTTGCGGCATGGCATGGATTCCATGTGCGGGGAGAGCTCCTCCGAGTCGAGCACCACAGTACGGAGTAGTACTCGTATGTATTCTGGTGGAAGCTAAGGAACCTACTAATTCTTCTGTGTCAATTGGCGCAAGCCATTGATGAGGAACGAGGCAGGTTTACGGAGTATCGACGGATAGGCTGCATGCGAAAAAAGACCTGCTGACCTCGATGATTTCTCGAGGCGCCTGCCACCCCGTGCTCGCACTGCCGATATCGTCCTACGCGTCTGCAGACGTGGACCGCTTCATGCCGAGATGACATGACGGCCGATGCATCTGTCCATATGTACAGTGGTTTCCCTGAAAGTGTGTCTAGCGCAAAAATCGTGCATGTACTCGCAGGGGTCTCGAGCCAATTAAACAAGTGCAGAAGGTCAGTAAGGCAACATAGAAAGACTTTGTAGCAGGGATGTTTATGCGCATAAAGGTCCTCTTTTTAAGTACTCGTAAGTCGCTGTCTCCTGTACCTGTACCTCTTACCTTCCTGTTATACGTAGACAACGACGGAAAGGAAGGTCTCGGTACAAGAGGCTGACATCACGTGCAGCGGGCGAGGGGCAGGTATCGCTAGCGCAAAACTAGACAAACAAACAGGGTAACCACTGTACTCCGTACTCCGTATGAACCATGTGATCCGTCCATCCCTGACGCAGCCATGAGCGGCGATAACGCCCGGCTCTTCTTCCTGGCAGTACGGAGTACGGGGGCACGGCACCGATGATGTAGGGACCTGCATTTCCCACTGTAGCGAGTGCCTGGAGCCGGGCTGGGTCTGTGCCGACTGGACGAGAGCCGCAAGGACACCGAGCAAGGCTCGAAGGCTACTAGACCGCACTGGGGCCATGGAGCCGTCGAGTGGCACCACGATCCAAGCCGGCTGGACGCAAAAGCCTTTTTTCTCCCACAGCTCGTCCCTAAGGTACTACCACTACGGAGTACCTACGGAGTACTCCGCATCAGAGGGCCGAAAAAACATTTTGCTTATCGGCCGCGCCTGGTCGATGCTCGATGGGGAAAGTCGGTTGGTCATGGTGAGCATGGAGACGCGGTTGGCCGCGCTACAGAACAATGAAGGGAGGGGAGGAGACGTTTCGTGCTAGAGGTACTCCGTACATGTAGTAATTCGTGGGGAAGAAACGGCCGTATCTGCACAGTACTATACGAATGGCTTGCCCGAGACTTGACTGCGCTTGTGATCGGGTAATGGATCGCGCACAAAAGGGGGGGCCGACTACTTCGTGCTACCGCACTCGCTCCCGTATCCATGGGGGGTAGTACTGCTTGTACTCGTAGTTCTCGTAGTGCTCCCTAGTGGCGAGTGTAAATATCTTCTGCCCGACATTTGTCTTGTTGATCTTTTTTTTCTTCTTCATTCTTGTCCCCCTTCTTTTCCTCTTCCTCTTCCTCTTCCTCTTCCTCTTCAATGGGCATCGCCGAGGTCGAGGCGTAAGAGAGTGTTGCTCCTGCCCGTTGCCAACATTCTCGTCCCGCGGTTGCACCTTCTTTTCCCATTCCTCGCTCCTGCCCCCCCTCCATCCGCTCCTTCCCTCACTCTTTTTCATTCCCTCACTCCCTCCCTTCGCTCAATTTGTCTGGCGATACCCTCCATTGGCATCATTTGCCCTTCTTTTTCACTTTCCTCATATCACTGATCCACTCGCCTCAGCGCTGCTCTCTCGTTGAAGCCTTGGCCACGGTCCGGCAAGCCGTGAATCTGATCCTCGGCGAACTCTTCAACTCGTCCCCACTGTCTCTGCTGAGGCAATGGCCTCCAAGTTCACGCTCGCGCGCGCGGCGTCCCTTCGACAGCCCTCTTCCCGTCTTCTCGCTCGCCACGATGCCGTGACGACGAGGATCAGCGCCGTTGGCACTCTCAATGGCTCCGCCCCTCTCCTCCGATCTCGTCTTCACACCTTCGACATCTTTGACCTCGCTAGCCATGGCAGCGCCCCGGCCAAGTCCGACAACTTGCACATGGAGCCACTCTACGTCGAGATGAGAAAGCTCCGGGCCGAGCATCGGCCCCCATGGAAGGACTTCAGCGCCCGCCACATTGGTCCCCGGGACGACGAGATCCGCGAGATGCTCAAGGTCCTCGGCCCCGGTGCCGAGACCCTGGATGGCTTTGTCTCCCAGGTCATTCCCGCAGACGTCATGGACCCCCCCAAAAGGGACATCCAGTCTCGTGTCTTCAGCGAGTCGGGCGTTGCCCGTGCCTTCAGGAAGATGTGTGCCCAGAACGAGATCAAGACCTGGATGAACGGGGGCGGCTACTACCCGGTCGAGATCCCCAGCGTCATCAAGAGGAATGTCCTCGAGAACCCTGCCTGGTACACCAGCTACACCCCCTATCAGCCCGAGATCAGTCAGGGTCGGCTGGAGTCCCTGCTCAACTTCCAGACCATGGTCTCCGACCTGACCGGCCTGCCCGTCTCCAACGCCAGTCTTCTCGACGAGGGCACCGCTGCAGCAGAGGCCATGACCATGTCCCTCAACAGCCTCCCCACCTCGCGGGCCAAGAGACCGGGCAAGACGTACGTCGTCTCTCACCTTGTGCACGAGTCCAACATCCGCGTCATGCACGGCCGCTCCGAGGGCTTCGGCATTCACATCAAGGTCATGGACTTGTCCGCTCCCGACGCCGCCCAGAAGATCAAGGACCTTGGCGAGGATTTGATCGGCGTCATGGTCCAGTATCCCGATACCAATGGAGGTGTTGCCGATTTCCGCGAGCTTGCCGACCTTGTCCACAGCCAGGGGTCCCTACTGAGCGCTGCCACCGATCTTTCCAACCTGACCGTCTTGACGCCGCCCGGCGAGTGGGGTGCGGACATTGCTTTTGGAAATGCTCAGCGCTTCGGAGTCCCTCTTGGTTTTGGCGGCCCCCACGCTGCTTTCATGGCTGTCCGAGACGCCAGCAAGAGGCGCATGCCCGGCCGCCTGGTCGGTGTCTCAAAGGATAGACTCGGCCGACCCGCTCTTCGTCTCGCCCTCCAGACCCGAGAGCAGCACATTCGACGAGAGAAGGCCACCAGCAATGTCTGCACCGCCCAAGCTCTCCTCGCCAATATGTCTGCCATGTACGCCGTCTACCACGGTCCGCAGCAGCTTAGGGAGATGGCCATCAACAATCTGCGGCATGCACGCATGATCCAGGCTGCAGCGGAGCACTACGGCCTCAAGGTCTCTACCTCCTCTGTCGACCCCAGCGGCCGTGTTCTCTCCGATACTGTCACCCTTCATTTGGAGAACCCGGTCGTTTGCCGCGCCTTGAGGCGTGAACTTCTCAACCAAGGCATTAGCAGCGGCAAGAGCTCGTCGGTCCACGAAATTACCCTTGCGGTTGCGACCAATTTCAACCTCAAGACCTTCATCCGCATCGTCCAATCCTTCCATGCTGTGGCTCTGGTAAACCACGGCGATGGCGGCCTAGACGTTGCCTCTGATTGCCACACGAAGGGCTTCGAGTCGTCGTCTGAGGAGATACTGCAGGGTCTGCCCGAGTCCGTGAGGCGAAGCTCCAAATTCCTGACGCATCCCGTGTTCAACTCCCACCACAGCGAGACGGAGATGCTTCGCTATATCCACCACCTGCAGTCCAAAGACCTTTCTCTCGTCCACTCCATGATACCCCTCGGGTCTTGCACCATGAAGCTCAACGGGACGAATCAGATGGAGCTCATTGGCTACGAGAGCATATCCAACATTCACCCGCACGCGCCAAGGACGTCTGTGAAAGGCATGCAGAGGCTCTTCACGATCACGTCCAACCAGCTCGCGACTCTGACCGGGATGGATAGTGTCTCCCTGCAGCCCAACTCGGGCGCGCAGGGAGAGTTTGCGGGCCTTCGAGCGATCCGCAAGTATCACGAGACGCAGCCGGGGGCGAAGCGCGACATCTGCCTGATCCCCGTCTCCGCCCACGGCACCAACCCGGCGTCAGCGGCCATGGCTGGCATGCGAGTCGTGCCTATCAAATGCGACACAGCGACTGGGAACCTCGACCTGGCGGATCTCGAGGCCAAGTGCAAGAAGCACGCTTCCGAGCTTGGTGCCATCATGATCACCTACCCCAGCACCTACGGTGTGTTTGAGCCTCAGGTCCGCAAGGTCTGCGAGATCGTCCACGAGCACGGCGGCCTCGTCTACATGGACGGCGCGAACATGAACGCCCAAATTGGCCTCACGTCCCCCGGCGCTCTGGGGGCCGATGTCTGCCACCTGAACCTGCACAAGACCTTTTGCATCCCCCACGGTGGCGGTGGGCCTGGAGTCGGACCCATCTGTGTCAAAAGCTTCCTGGCCCCTTACCTTCCCCACCGTAGCACCCAGACGCCTGTCGCGAGCGCAGAGTACGGCAGCGCCAGCATCGTCCCGATCAGCTGGGCGTACATCTCCACTATGGGAGACGCGGGACTTGTCAAGGCCACCAAGGTGGCCCTGCTCAACGCCAACTACCTCCTGACTCGCCTCAGGGACCACTATCCCATCCTCTACACCAACGAGCAGGGACGGTGCGCCCACGAGTTCATCATCGACGCCCGGCCTTTCTCCAAGTCCGCCGGCGTAGAGGCCATTGACATTGCGAAGCGATTGCAGGACTACGGTTTCCACGCCCCCACGATGAGCTGGCCCGTGCCCAACACTCTCATGATCGAGCCCACGGAGAGTGAGAGCAAGGAGGAGCTGGACCGGTTCGTGGATGCTATGATCAGCATTCGCCAGGAGATTCGCGAGGTCGAGGAGGGCAAGCAGCCGCGCGAGCGCAATGTCTTGAAGAATGCGCCTCATCCCCAGATGGATGTCATCGTCGGCGACGGGGAGGGTAAGTGGGGGCGGTCGTACTCTCGCGAGAAGGCCGCGTATCCCCTACCGTACCTGATGGAGAAGAAGTTCTGGCCGTCTGTCGGACGAGTCGATGACAGTAAGTTGATACATTTGTTGGGATGGCTTGTTGCTGCTCAAGAGTCGGATCGGCTGACCATGTTCTAGCATACGGCGACACCAATCTGTTTTGCACGTGCCCCCCTTTCGAGGACACGACCGATTCCTCCTGAGCCGGTCGCGATAGATCATACTACTAGTAGTAGATGCGACTTCACTCTACGATGCACAAAAGGAGTGCCCGGGCTGCACACATTCTGGGAGAAGGCTTTTCTGCGCCTCTTCTATTCTTCACATACAGCATAGACGCCTTGCTTTCTATACTTCTTCTCCTTTTTTTTTTCTTCTTCTTTTGAGACTTGACTCTTACTTTCCATGATTTACGACGCGGCGGTAAAGACAAAGAGTAGCATGAACATTTCAACATTTCGGCATCTCAACATGGTTTGCTACCGTTTGGCGCATAGAGAGAAACCCCCGGGAGAAAAAGGAGTTCGTTTCGGGGTATTTATTTCAACACGGTAGAGCGAAAGAGGGTTGATATCAACATAGGAAGGATGGAAGAGCTGCGATGCGTTTGATACATGTTTCGGGATTTCCACACGAAGGCGTGGAGGAGGCGATGTGCGATGAATAGAAGTCGAGCAAGATGATCGCAATAGAAAGATGATACGAAGCAAGCGTTTTGAGTCCGTGATTGTCTCGGACTGTGGCAGTTTCGATCAAGTGATTGAAGACGGAACTGCAAAGAATCGTCTTTCTGTCAGAGCTCATGGGGCAGAAGACAAAACGGGGGGTTGTGGCATGGCCTGTGATAGGTAGCTTGACAGGATGAATCATGGGGTCTTATGGAATGAGTTGATTTGTTCCACGAAATCGACGATGCATGAACCCCGATCCTCAAAACGCCAGTCTTTCTACCAGTACCTGTAAATCTTAAGATGCCGAATGCGCACGCTGATCTGCCTAATGTTGAATGCAAAAACCCCGTCCCAGTTGATACATGATTGCCTGCTCCTGACTGCCTGCTCCTTACTACTAGCGCCCCCGGGCCAGCCTCAATGCTCCTGGTATGAATTTCGTCTTCCTTTCTTCACAGATTTGCTGTCTCAATGCTCCCCCTTGTTCATTCCGAAGCTTGCTCTTTCTGGGCCATCTCGGGACCCCAACTCCCTCTTTATTGGCCATCCTTAGAGGCTTCTTTCTTGTGAAATCCATCCGAGGCTTCTTTTCTTGGCCATACCCCAGGCTTCTTTCTGGGCCACTCCTCCTCAGAGGCTTCTCTCTCTCTCGCCCCTCTCACAGGCCCTTCTGCGCCGCGTCCAAAACGACCGCCTGCTTGAGGTTCGCCCCCGCGGCGGCCTCGGCGGCGGCCCTGTCGCCGGCGCGCTTGCGCAGGACGTTCTCGATGAAGGCCTCGCCGGCCTTGTAGGAGGAGCGGACGAGGGGCCCGGAGGCGCAGTAGAGGAAGCCCATGTCGAGGGCGCGGAGGCGCCAGGACTCGAACTCATCGGGGGTGATGTACTTCTCGACCTTGAGGTGGCGCTTGGTGGGGCGCATGTACTGGCCGAAGGTGACGACGTCGACATCGTGTTTTCGCAGTTCTGAGGGGTCGGTCAAGGTTAGCCAGATGGGGAGAAAATTGATGCACAATGGTAGAATGATTGGGAAGGATGGATGTTTGGGTGGTTGGAAAAGATGGGCGAATGGATACGTGGATGCAAGGGGGGGGGGTATGCTTACCTTTCAGAGCGTCAATGACCTCGTGCTCTTGCTCGCCGAGGCCGAGCATGATGCTCGTCTTGGTGATGATGCCCTCCTTTCCGCGGACCTCCTTGACGTGGCGCAGGACGCTCAAGCTCTGGCGGAACGTGGCCCTGCGATCGCGCACGTACGGCGTGAGGCCCTCCACGGTCTCGACATTGTGGGCGTACACATCGAGCCCGCTCTCGGCGACGACGCGCACCATGTTCAAGTCGCCGCGGAAGTCACCCGTGAGTGCCTCCACGAGCAAGGACGGCTTCTTGTGCTTGATCCGGCGGATCGTCTCGGCGAAGTGGCGCGCGCCCCCGTCGGCGAGGTCGTCCCTGTCGACGCTCGTGAGGACGACGTAACCGAGCCCCCAGCGGGCGAGCGCCTCGGCCGTGTTCTCCGGCTCGTGGGGGTCGAGGGGCGGGGGCGCGCGGGAGGTCTTCACGGAGCAGAAGCGGCACCCGCGGGTGCACGTGTCGCCCATGAGCATGATGGTGGCGGTGGCGGCGCTCTTGTCGGAGCCGCCCCAGCACTCGGAGATGTTGGGGCAGCGGGCCTCCTCGCAGACGGTGTGGAGGCCGAGGCCGCGCAGGTCGCGCTTGATCTTCTTGTAGTTGTCGTTGCCGGAGGGGATGGGCGTCTTGAGCCATTCGGGGAGGCGGGTGATGGTCTTTTTGCGCCCCGGGGGGCCGACCTCGGCGGTGCGGAGGGCGAATGCGTCGCTGGGGGGGAGGGGCTGTGTGGAGGGAGGAGCCGACGAAGACGGCGAAGGGGGAGACGGCGGTGTCTTTGAAGTAGGTCTTGGGGCGGGACGGCTTGTTGTCGGGTTGCCGGGTGTTGTTTTCGTTCACGATGCTGCTGGCGGTGGTGGGATCGGAGGACGTGGCGAGAGCTCGTGCGGCGGCGGACCGCAGCAGGGCCCTGCGCATGGGCGCCCGAGCCCTCGCCAGCGACGGCGCGATGGAGGCCATGTCTGGGGCGACCTCTGCGAGAGGAGAACGAGGACCAAGGGAACGACTGTTGTGTCGCAAGGTCGAGCAGTTGCACCGCGCGGGTGATGAGCTTCCGGAGGCGGCGATGTGGTGATGCGGGGACCGGGCGTGCTTCGGGGGTCGAAAATCGAGCGCTGGGCGAATGGATTTGGATGGAAGGAACGATTGGATGAGCCGGTCGGAGCTGCCCAAGAAGTTTCCGCTTATCGCGGGGCCTGGCCAGAGCCGATAACACCCGCTTTTGTGGGGAGGCGATGAGCGATAAGCGTGGTGCCTGAATCCACAGTGTGAATACAGTTGTGCATGGGTATGCGCACGGACATGGAGTAGGAGTGCACAATTTTGATCATGACCAATCAGGAGCGACCTCAGCGTGGATCGGCGAGGGGACTCGAGGGAGACCCATATTTGGCGTCTTCTGATTGGTTGGTCATCGTGCACAGAATGAGGGCATCGAGAATGGCATCAACGGATCAGTCGACGCCTTGGCGACGAAGCGGGAGGCATTGAGACCATTCACAGAGGACAGAGGACGATGGTTTCAAAAGTCAAGAGGGATCCAAGATTTAAATGTCGTAGATACAGTCATTATCCCCACCCTCGAAGACTTCAGAAAATCAGACTTCAATCCAGCTGCCTGAAGAAAGAAAAAAAAGTACGGTGGATGGCAGAGAGACCAGCACACATCCAGGAGGAGCCCGCGGTGCTTCATGCGACCAGCTCGATGACAAGCTCGACGACAAGCATCATCGAGAGTACATATCCGTGGCCCACTCCACCGAAAGCCAAAAGGGTATCACCAACAGAAGCGAAAAAGAAAAGAGTACCAGAAAAGAGTAGAGCGTTTGCTGGAACAAGGTGAAACACGAGATGTGTCGTCTTGACGCCGTCTCCTTCACGCCAAACCCACGCGCCCACAAGGGAAAAGAAGAGAAGAATAAGATAAAGAGGATAAAGAAGAAGAAGAAGAAGAAGAAGAAGAAGAAGAAGAAGAAGAAGAAGAAGGGGAGGGGGAGGAGGAAGAAAAGAAGTCAAGGAAATCCAATCGGAGACAGCACCGGGGGAGCTTTTCGACAGATTTTGAGATCGCCCGCAGGGTGCGAGGTTCCTGTTTCTGGGTGATGCATCTCATGCATCCTGAAGTCGCCAGAGTGAAGACAGGATATTCGACAACTTGAAGATGTGGCAGACGCATGAATCATCCGGCAGAAATCGCGTGGAGATTCCCATTGTTGTCGCAAGCATCGACGCGGCCGCGCGGCGATCGTGAAAAAGAACAGGTAGAAGGTAGAAGCACTCCGTGGCGTGGAGGGCTTCTTCGGCGGGGAAAGACAACCGTCTCGCAGTGGAGGAAAAAGACTGCGAGTCCGGAAGGTCGGTCGTGGATAGTCGTGAGATCGTCAAATGAGGAGGCGCGGCTTCGGCATGCCGAAACGGAAGGGACTCGAGGGACGTCATCGGTGCGGGCCAGTCGTCGGCTGCACGACCGTGTCGCGCCGCGTCCTCGACTCCGCGCGCGCGTGCTTCATCGCATCAAAGCGACGAGCAGCATGCCAGCAACAGCAGCCGCGGCATGCCTGCCCGCATCGAGCGCGGCGCCGGCGTTCACGGGACCGGGCGCGTTGGTGATCGCGGGAGGCGCGCCGGTGCCGGTCGCGGCGGCGGCTCCGCTGATGCCGGTCGCGGCGTGGGCTCGCTGGAGGTGGATGGTACGGGTGACGGTGATGGGCTGCGGGGCCTGGCTGGAGTCCTGCGCGAGGGCGAGGACGGGCAGGACGGCGAGGAGGACCTGCGCGAGGTGCATGGCTGTGATGGAGGAGCTGCGGGAAGAGAGGAGAAAGTGTGTAGCGGTCGTCGGTGTCGGCGAGCCGATGGGGGAGATCTGGGTCGGTGGTGATGCTGCTTCGCGCGATGCCGTCGGGCGGTAGTGGAGTAGTTCGAAGGAAACGAGTGTGTGGCGAGGCTTTGCCAACGAAGCCTGTTGAATCGCGAAACGAATGCGTCGACGGTTCGGACGTTGAAAGAATGACGAGACGAGAGAGTGGCGGATGGAGATGGGGAGAGGGGGGGAGGGAGAGAGAGAGAGAGAGAGAGAGAGAGAGAGAGAGAGAGAGAGAGAGAGAGAGGCAGAGCAGAGCAGAGCAGCTCGAGGGCGAGAGAGAGAGACCGCGCGGATAAGAAGGCTTCGTGGCCCTCGTGTGATGGGCCCGAGTCGGGACCTGCGCAAGGACTTCGAGTTGGTGAGCCAATGGATCCATCCATGGAACGGATGCACGCACGGGCGAGGTACCGCAGACAGTGCGCACACGGCGGATTCAGGGGTCCCCGGCTCGTGCCTATACCGCCTCCCCCGAGACGGCTGCCGGGCCTCGCGAGTAGCGGGACCTGAACCGTCCGCCTTAGCCGGGGGGCGGCGACGCGTACCGGGTACCTCGCGCGACGCGGTGAGTGGAGACGGGCGCAAGTCCCCCCCGAGGCTCGTGCCTGGCGGTCGTTGCGCACGGAGTACTCCGAGGACTGCGGGCAGGATTCCTCCGTTGTCGTGATCCTGGTGTTTCGTCCCCGAGTGCTTTGTGTGCGCGCGAGTGGTGGGGCGAGATTTGTGCGTGCGTGTGTGTGACGGGACCAACGAGAATCTGAAGGGTGATGGAGAGGCGATCGGCGCGGTTCGTGCCTTGTCTCTTTCTTTGTTGTTTGTTTGTTTGTTTGCTTTGCTCTTCTCCTCTTCGCCTGCTTCCTTGCATGGCTTCTTGCTCGTGCGGAACAGAGAGGCGGCCTGGGCTGGGCGTGCCTCATCTTGTTTCCAAGGGCGATGAACGCATCAATACCAAGCCGTGGTCTTCTCCGACGACGGGTCGGCGTCCTCGTGTGTGCGTCGTTTTGTCTCACACACACCTTTCCGCCCCCCCCCCCCCCCCCCCCCCCCCCCC
>NIGD01000008.1:1136292-1157673 GCA_003055185.1 Escovopsis sp. TC
GCGGCTCGAGAACGAACGGCCGGCCAGGAGGACTGCTTTCTTTCCCACCGCTCAGCATCAGCGGGCAGAATCAACGAGGCCGGCTGGGCAAATTGGGCCGTCGCTTCTCCACGTTTCAACACACCATTGGCGACCTGGGGAGGGGGGGGGGCAGGGGTCGGGCTAACGGGCAAGGCTGGGGATGGAGCCGGCCCCGCGAGGAAATTGATTGCTTTCCCGGTGCGTGACGGCATTGAGGGATTCGTGGTGGGGGGTTTGCGATCTGCCCATGACAGGTGCACTCAACGGGGCCCGTCCAGCCGAGGCTGCAAGGGGCCGCATGGGGGAAACGGATGAGCGAAAACTCGACCCTTGCAGTCGACCATCACCCGGGTGAACGAGCCGAGAGCAGCTTCGATGGGTGTTCGACGATGGGTGCGCCCTCGCCTTTCTGGTTCCTGCATGACTGCTGCATGACGCCTGGCTGTCATGAGTACTGGTACAAGTATGGACGAGTATGGTGTTGACTCGTACGGAGTACTCCGAACATCGTGCGCCTATTCCAGATATGCTCAAAAGTCGTCCCCATCCTCGTACTCGAACTCGTAAGCGCTCGTGCTCGTGCTCGCACGAGCCCGTTCAAGGGGTTGCGCTATTCGGATGTGTGCGAGAAGAGCCCCCTTCCCGCTCTGGTGGGCTCTAGGCACGAGAGCAAGAAGGATTGTCCACACTCAAATCTGCTGTGCCGAAAAAGGGTGACCAGATGGCCCTGCTACACAGTGTCAATGGTCTGTTTGAGATCGTCACCATGGCGGGCAGCTCTCGCAGCTTTTTGAGAGGATGGCACCCCGTAAGGCGTGCAGAGTGCGGAGTACTCCGTACTCATACTCTGGACCCCTGAGGTCACCAGCCCCCCCCCCCCCTCCCCGCCCCCTCCCTAGAATCAGCCGGGATGGTGACACCTTGGAACCTACGGAGTACATGTTAGTCAACCGCAGGTCCGGGACTTCTCGGTAGGTTACGTCCCTGGATGCCCCGCGTGCCCTGCCCGGGTTGCTTTTGCACGAATGATGTCGTGATTGATGCCGATGGCGTGACTTTCCTTCTTCCCTAACGTGCCCTTCTTTTCGTACGAGTACGAGTTCCAGTCAAGGCGACTGGCACCGTAGACTTCTTTCGTCATTCGGCCTATCTTCGGTGTGCTTGGCCTCGATGGGATGTGATAGGGGGGCGAGCATAGGCAAGATAGTTTTCCGACGGCACGACGAGACTTTGATATCGAAGAGGACGCGATAGGTAGCTTGGTGGCTTTGCTTATCTCTCACAGGCATACTCCACAGTCGTCGCTGACAATGACGATACAGCCTTCGGACGATGACTGTACCATGTCTTTGGGGGCAGGATCTTCCGGAAGACACCGCTCCTATCTGGCGGCCGGGAGCGAGCCATCATCAGTCCCCGAGTCCAGATTCGAGCCATGGCGCACCGGGCACGGTCACCAGTGTTGCCTATCGTTCTCTGTGCTCCGAAAGTAATCGGTTAAGTGCAAGGATATCTCAGTGCTCTCGGAAAAGACGCGAGGGACCCCTCTGCTGATTCGTAGGGTATTGCACGAGTGCGAGGAAGCTAGAAGATTGCTTGCCGTTCGGATGTGATCTATCTTCTTGAAACTCGGCCTTTGTTGAGAAGGGTGGGTCAAGCGTAGGTACGAATTCGTACTCCGTAGAAGAGGGGAGCCATCTGTGCCTACATACTTCGTAGTGAAGGCGAGCTCAGGTAACCGGAGCAGGTTGTTCGAAGGACGGGTCACTCCGTACGGAGAACTTCCACACGGAGTACTGTCGTCCGGCAGCCGTGGCGGAGAAGGTCGATGGTACGGAGTACCAGTACTCCGCATGGCGGGGGAGGCTATCCCGCGCCGGCGACACACAAGTCGTCCGTCCCCGGAGCCAGGATCCAATCAGCGCCCGACAGCCATCCTGTTGCCGGCACTTCCCTGGAAAGGGCACGCAGGGCATCCCTCCTAGCCGCGAATAGGGGGTTTCCGATTACGTACTCCGTACAAGGACTCCGTACGGAGTCATCGTATATGTACTCGCACGCCGGAGGACGAGGGACGGAGCACGAGATTCGACAAGCAGGATTCTCATAGCATGGCTCGGTCGAGGACGAGGGAAAGTTGGGAGGGTCCGCTTTCGGATGACGGGGAGGAGCCTGGGCGAGAGTCATCAGCGCGAGATATTTGAGTCCTCCGTGATCAAGGTCAAGTCGGGGCCGAGGGTTTCACAGGGTGCTGGCCAAAAACTTCCACAGTTGGCCCAGAGCCTACGGGTAATCCGTACTCAACAGTCTGTGATTCACCTCGGACACACGATCCGGTGTGCATGTCGGATGCTGAGTGCCAAGGCATCTGTGGTTGCGGGGCGTGGTCAGCCCCAAGAAGCCCCGGCGTGAATGGAATCAGGCTCGATCGAGCTACTCCGTACTTCGTAGAAGGCGCGCTATCTCGGCTCGACAACGTGGGCTCGCCACCACTTGGAACAAGTGCCTGAATTTGTCACATCAGCATGGATATCTATTCCGTAATCGTACCTGCAGACATCGTCGAGGCCTGATCCTTTCCTCTGTGCGGAGTACATGTAGGGAGTATCCGTACTCGAGCTCGTTCGTTGATCCTGTAATCGCGGTCCTCAATGACGGTGAGAGGAACTGGAATCGCGAGCCGATGATTCGCAGCCCGGCTCGGCTATCTCTGGGGAGATTTTGAGGACATTGAAGATGGACCTTCACGTCGTACGGAGTATCGCGCTTTGAAGTCGACGTTGAAGAATGGAGGGACACGTTGACGTTGGTGGAAGAGGCAGAATTCATTTGGTCAATTGTATTTTGGTGAGGGCAGGACTTTTTCGTATAGGGTAGGCAGGAATCTCGTGATCCGAAGGGGATTGAGCTGGAAGGATCAATTGAAGTCTTGAGCCGCGCCTTCCCCACCAGGGTTTGCGAAGGCATGGCAGGTTCGACCGGATCACCGTCCTGCCAGATACATGTATCGCGTTTCTTGCGAGGTTCAGCCGAAGCGAAGTCGAGAAACTTGTGCGAACGTGTCCTCATTCAAACAACTTCGCCCACATCATCATGGGTTTTCTCCAACACCATCGCAGAGCACGGCTCGCACGACCACGCGGCGGGCGAGCGTGGGAGCGCGGGAGTGTGGCCGGACCATCCATCATCTCCTTCTCACCACCAGCATTAGGGCACTGGCTAGTCAAGCCATCTGGGGTTTGGCGCAGCGTGACTCGAGGCACTGGCTTGCTGCAAGACGACGCGCTTGTCTGACGTCTCCTGAGCTTGGAGGGCGGGTTCGCCGGAGTACGAGTACCAGTACGGAGTACGGAGTACGGTGTAGTCCAACCTCTTGTCCGAGGCGGGCAGTCGTCATCGCCAGCCGAATCATTTGCTTACCGGTATCAGCATCCTCCTCTTCAGATGGCTCGTGCAGATCGATGAGCCCGGATCGATACGGATACGAGCCCACGCGAACGATGACAGACGAGAAAGATATCGGCCGCGCGGGACACCAGCGGAGAAGCGTGGACGGGCAACACACCCGGAGCTTGTCTCGTGAGAGCCGGGCAAAAGTCTCTACGGAGTAGAAATGTTGCGGGTGGCAAGATGCCCCCTGTCCCCGTGCCTGCGGCGCGGTTCTCGTCGCTCCTCGACCCACCCCACCAGAGAACACTCAGGCCGACCCACCTGCACAGACCCCGGATCTGTGGAGACCGCTAGGCCCATCTCATGAGGTGCAGAGACACAGAGGATTCCGTGGAGGGTCTCGAAGGACGGATTCCTCCGCAGTGCCGGGCCCTTCTGCCACATCGAGCCCCGGGTGCCTGAAGCCCCAGACTGTGGTTAGACAGATCGATCGCGCATCGTCCAGTACCGAGTAATCGTCGTCTCAGGCACCCTCTCACCCCTCACATACAAGGAGAGTCATGGGACCGCGGGGCAAGCCACCTACGAGGAGTAGTACTGGTACGGAGTCCGGAGTACGAGTTGACTACAATGACTACTCGTACTCCGTACAACGGGGCATCCTCCTCCGTACTCGTGCTCGTGCCGCTATCAGTGTTCATCTGGGGTCATGCATGTCGCTTTGACAACCAAAGTGGGCGTGCCTATGTATGTGTGTGTGTGTGTATAAAGAGCCGTCTCGGGCCGCACGCCCGCGTTACACGAGCCTTTCGCATCCTGCTTCCGAGAAGCTTTGGCCGAGCTGTCCCCTCTTTTTCTGTTTTTTTCCCTTCAACCCTCCCCCCCCCTCTCCTCTCCCCGTCAAGGCATTGATCCTCGCTCGTCGCCGAAGCGCGCCAGACCGTGCGACGCTCAACGCAGGACTTGGCTGAAAGCCCCCTTCTCGAAGCAAGGCATCTGACTCGCACATCCGTCGTTCGACACACGACACGACGCCGGGCACCATGGCGGAGAAGAACTCTTTCGGCCACTCGGCCGTTCTCGAATCCCATCAGGGCGAGACCGCGGAGACAGGCGAATACAATCTGGCCGGCGAGGGCCATCGTCTCGAGCGTGGGCTGAAGAGCCGCCACCTCCAGTTCCTCGCCCTCGGCGGCGCCATCGGCACGGGACTCTTTGTCGGAAGCGGCAGCATCTTGCACGATACCGGCCCAGCGCCCCTCTTCATGGCCTACGTCTCCCTGAGCATCGTCGTCTGGGTCATCATGAGCATCCTGGCCGAGATGACCATCTATCTACCGCTGCGCGGTATGACCATCCCCGGCTTCGTGGACCGTTTTGTCGACCCCAGTCTCGGATTCGCCTGCGGCTGGAACTACTGGTACGCATACACCATGCTCGTCGCCGCCGAGGCCTCCGCGGCCGCCATCGTCATCGATTACTGGAAAAACAACGTCAACGTCGCCGTCTGGATCGCCATCATCCTCGTTGTCATGCTCCTGCTCAACATCCTCGCGGCCTCGGTCTTCGGAGAGAGCGAGTTCTGGTTCGCCAGCATCAAGTTGATCACGCTGCTGGGGCTCATGATCGTTGGCATCGTGATTCTTGCTGGGGGCGCGCCGAATCAGAAGCACGCCCTGGGCTTCCACTACTGGAACGATCCCGGTGCCTTCAATCAGTACCTCGGCATCCCCGGGGCCACAGGTCGCTTTCTTGGGTATTGGCATGCTGCTGTCAAGGTAAGGGAACGACCACCCATGATGCGTCAATCTTTGCCCGGTTTGATCTTTTCCCCGCGCCTCCCCCACCCCTGGCGGGTCTCCGAGGGCGGAGGAAATGAGGAAGGATAGCAGGCTGACAGCAAGACAAGGCCGGCTTCGCATTCATCACCGCCCCGGAGCTCATCTGCATTGCTGGCGGAGAGACTGTCGCGCCTCGACGAAACATCAGAAAGGCGGCCTCGAGATTCGTTTGGCGTCTGGCCCTCTTCTACGGCGTGACCTCCCTCATCATCGGCATCATGGTGCCCTTCGATAACAAGAACCTGATCGGCGCGTCGGATGCCAGCGCCTCGCCCTTCGTCATCGGCATCCAGAATGTCGGCATCCCTGTCCTCAACCACATCATCAATGCCGTCATCTTGACCTCCGCGTGGTCTGCCGGGAACTCGTTCCTCTACTCGGGGAGCAGGATCCTGTACACCCTGGCCATCACGGGTCAGGCCCCGAAGTTCCTGGCCCTCACCAACCGCGGCGGCGTGCCCTACATGGCCGTTCTCTTCACGTGGACCTTCACCCTCCTCGCCTTCCTCAACGTCAGCAATTCCGGTGCCATCGTGTTCAACTGGTTCGTCAACATCTCGACCATCTCCGGCTTCATCGCGTGGATCATCATCATGGTGACTTACTTCCGCTTCCGCGCCGCCATCCAATTCAACGGCCTCTACGAGAGCATGCCGTACAGGGCGAAGCTCCAGCCTTACGGGACCTGGTTCGCCCTCGTCGTCATCTCCCTGCTCACGCTCACGAACGGCTTCCAAGTCTTTGTTCACGACAACTTCAACGCGAGCGACTTCGTCGCCGCGTATATCACGTTGCCTGTCTTCCTCGTTCTGTATTTCGGGCACAAGCTCTGGACGCGATCGAGATGGGTCATTCCGCTGGAGGAGGTCGACGTTATGACGGGTAAGAAGGAGATGGACGAGCTCGAGGCTTTGGATGTGCCGCCGGTACCGAACGGAGTCATGCAGAAGATCTGGTACTGGTTAGCGTGATGCGCCCGGGTCAATTCTCTTCCTTCTGCCCTTCTCTTTATTTGTTTCGTCTCCCAAGAGGAAATGGCCTTGTTCTGGTACCCTCGTTCACTATGCCCTTCCCGTCGTCTCTTCATTTTTTTTTTGGGTCGCGGCGGGGTGTGGAGGACATGAGTCACGACGACTTTTGGGAATGTTTTGGAAACGGACCTTTGCATGGCTCATGAACCTTTCAGTCTAGATATGCCAGCGTGGCCTTGAGCATCGCAATTGCATTTTTTCTCCTTGGTTCTCTTCGTCCGTGCTCTGGCCAAAGCGTGCGGTCGTTCTGCTGCGTCATCCGAAATGGCACGATGATCCGGGAGTTGACTGCACGGAAAGATTGTCGGCGCGAGGGTCTTGGGGGCGCCTCCAGGGCACGAGCTCTTGGGGTGGGTCGAACCGGGGATCGTGACGATGTCGGGGAGGAAGTGGGCTTGGTGGGTGCTGCTGTGGGGAGATGCTTCTCGCGATTGATGTTGGAGTTCGCTTCGACTTCGACGAAATTGAAGAAGGGCACAATGGGCTAGCATGTGGGAGAGGGGCAGGCTGTGAGGTCCTGTCTTGTCAGAGGATTGTCGAGGAAGATGCAGCGTCGCGGAACTGCTCGCATTCCCCCAAGTTTCTCAGTTTTCCATCGATCCCTCCGTTTCCCCCTCCCATCCCTCCCATCCCTCCCATCCCTCCCATCCCTCCGTTTCCCGCTCCCATTCCCCCTTCTCCCTATCTGTGCTCCCCTCTCCCCCCCCCATCTTACCTGCTTGTCTCCCCTCTTGGTCCTTGCTCACCCTCTTGCTCTCCCGTCCCGCCTTTCGCCCTCCCCTTCCGTGCCCTCTCCCATAACCCCCCACCTCGCTGTCACCGCCCGACGCAAGCCGCGCCAGCCGTCTCCCCCCTCTCCTTCCGCCTGCGTCGTGGCACAAGTCTCAGAATGTCGGTGTGGCCTGACATCCCGCAAGAGGGGATTGGTCGGCAGTGCGCGTTTTGTTGGGTGCCTGACCTGGCGGGCGAATCACGGCGTGCAGCTTCCCCCCGCCCGTGGGCTGTGGTATTGGTCGGGTTGACGCCTGTGCCACTGTGGCATACATGGCAGGTGGCGAGGTGGACGGATGGTTGGCTGTGGTGTAGGAAGATGTTATCTCGCCAGGGGGGGCGGGCGGCTTGGGAAGGTGGAATCGCGGTGGGTGGTGCTGGCAACTTGGGCTTCGGGGGGGCGGGTTAGAGGAGGGGGGAAAGGTGGTGCACGCTGCTGTCAAGTTGACTTGGACGCGGGCGGGTTGAGAAGGTGGTATCACGGCCTGTGTCGGGGGAAATTGGACCTTGACGCGGGCGGCTGGGCATTGTCTGCTGTCGTCTCGCCCTCGATGCGGGCGGACTGAACGGGAGGGGAGCCGGCATACTCTCAACTCGACAACTCGACGCGGGAGGCTTGAGCAGGCGGCATCACAGCGTGCTGTGTTATTTGCCTGATCTTGACGCGAGAGGACCCGGCAGACTCTGCTGTGACCTTTCCCTCGACGCGAGCGGCTTGGACGGATAGAAAGCCGCCGGACCCCTCGTCTCCTTCGGGCACCACGCGCAGCAGGTCGCCGTCCACAGATGCAGATGGCTCTCACCGAGTCGAGCGTGTGGCACGACGCGTCGCGGCCTCACGGACAGGCGCTGCGGGTGGCTCCAGCAAAATTTGCAAGCGACGCTGCAGAGCCCATGCAGGCGGTCGAATTAGGCTGCTGGAAGGCAACATAGCTTCAATGCGAGCGTGGACAGGGCCTGGCCATCGCCGATGAGAGCCGGCTTCGCAGGGATCCCTTCAGCGTGGGGGTGAAGGCGAGCCGAGAAGGCAGGCGGTGTCGCTCTCGATGTGTCTGGCGCGGGGACGCGAAAACGCGAATTTCGCGTCGCGATTGGCTGGTCATGGTGTTGTGCAACCAACGCGACAAACGGATTGGACGGGCTTGGGCGAGCCATGAAGAGGCCTGACCCCTCCTCGGCTCTGAGATTATGCAGAGAGTCGAATCGAGACGCGGCTGCATGGCGCGATTTCGCTGGCCTGGACGGGTTGATTGCGGGCGAGGGGCACCTTGACAGACGATTTGGAGGGGCAGACTTGACGCGAGAGGATCATCACTGAGGGAAAGGGAAAGGCATTGCGCCGGAGCATTTCGTGGAATGATCACGACCGTGGGGACGTTTCGCCGTCCAGCGCGATCCCGTTATGTCGAAGGAACGAGAAATTGTCAGCGAAATACGGCATTGCCAATCTGGGCCCTCCAAAGAGAGCCATCACAGCGGAGCTCGAGGCCGAAGCGATCCTTGGTCGGGATGCCTGGGCAAGTGGCGTGCTCTTGCATGGCCAACTGCATCTCATTTCGCGACCGCAGATGCTGCTGCAGGAGACCGGCAAAAGTTGACCGGACCGTGTCGGGCTCCCACGATCAAACTGTCTATGACCACTCGGTCAACCTGACCAAGGCCATCACCGACGGCAGACGGACTCGTGAGAGATATGCTCATCGTCATTGTTTCCACAGTACGCTGTTCCTGTTGAACATCGCCCATCGCGGAGGAGTCCACCAGCTCGGGTCCGAGAGATCCCCTCGACAAGGCCGTACGAAGGGCGCTTGATGCCCAATCGCGTGGCTTGCAGCAAGGTGACGAGACGGCGCAGACTCACAAGTGAGTCCGGTCGGGGTGCCCAGCCATCCTGACCAGTCATCGCTGACCGACGGGACAGGGAGGCAGGCAACTTGTTCATCACCGCATCGGGCCCGTTTGGTGGCGCATCTTGAGTGTGTCGGACATAACGTGTCAAGATGGGCGGCTCGATGCTTGAGGCCGGCGATACCGGCGGGCGAAAGAATCTTCGCCATTCCAGACTCTGGTCATGACGATGCGAGGTGGTGTTGGAAGCGAACAGCCAGGCAAGTTGGCATTTCTGGTTCTGCGAGTCCATTGCCATTCTGAACGGGATGCATGGCTTGGTTGGGGGCCGTTTCTTGGTCTTTCTGCCTTCAGGACCAACTGCTCAGGAAAGGCAACTTGCAAGAGAGGTCGGGGCGTGGGGGGCCGATTGCAGCCCGGGCCGGCTCTTCGTGCAGGATCTTGTCGAGGATGCTGGACGGAAGAGAAGGGTGCCATCTATGACGATTTCCGACCGGCTTGCTCCCGTACGAGTACGAAACAGAAGACGGCTTGGGAGAGGGCCAGCTCACCCCGGTCGAGATTCTGTTCTCAAAGCCAATGATCCTTATGAAGGACTCATTCTCAGCAAGGAAAGCCCGTCCAGACTAGGGTTGGGTAACCGGGAGAATGGAACCATCAAGACGAGAACAAGGAAGCGGGACCTCGCCGGCGTTTGCTCGTTTCAGTCCATTGGGTCACGGGGGTCATCGAGGTCATCGAGGTCATCGTGGCCTGTTCCGCGCAGACCTAAGCATCGTTGCTCTCTGTGACCGGCGAAGCGAGGCAACGTGCGTCCTGCGATGCAGGAGGAGTGTCGACTCAAGCATTCGCCAAAGTCCGAGGGGGAGTTGAAAAGGGGATGAAGTTAGGATGAGGTTGGATTCTGGGGGACCGGTTATGTCATCATCCAACGACGCTTTTCCTGAACGGATTTGGGTGTTTTCCTCATTATTCAACGACTCAATCCCTGCGCCACATCCACAGCCACAGCTCTGAGGTCTGTTGACATCAGGGGGGATTTCCACAAGGCGATCAATTGGGAAGAAACCGGAGCAGAAACCCCAGCGACATTGGGGTCAAGAATTTCTTGCTTCCTGTACGCCCGGAAAGCAAAACCGACTTCCCCTGTTGAACTGGACTACCGGGACGGCAATCTACGACTCTGCATCCGCATCCGCGTCTGCGTCCGTTGGCGACCGATGTGATGGCCCTCATTCCGTGGCACGCCACGAGCCGTCTCGCGATGCAAGAGACCCAAAATGTCCTTGTTTCGGGCACGAGAGGAGCAACAGCATGGCAGGGCTGTTGCTCGAAAGGGAGAGAGTCTGCAGCATGGAAGAGCAGGGACATCATTGCATAGACCTGCCCGGCTTGTGTCATGTTCGAGAGGGGCAACGGCATGATGAAGGCACGGAGCGACAGGAAGACATCCTGCATGGTCGAAGCCGGAACCAGGCGGAGCTCGTCGCGCAGACGGGCTTGGCCCAGACACAGTGTCCGCGGCACTCCAGACGGACGGGCCGTTGCTCTTGACAGATGCGGTTGCCAGGCGTGCCGCTGGGAGGGTGTCGAGAAGATGAAGCAGAGTTGGATGAGAAGCAGGATCGACGATGCTCATCATCAGACATCAGTCTGTCGATATAAACTGGGCCGAGTGTCCCGGGATGTCACGATCTCTTCAACAGTCTCGACAACATCGATAGCACAGACCATATTCGCAGCCATTACCGATCCAGCACTCTCACATCTTCTCCGAAATTGCCAGTCTTGCCTTGCTGGAAGACTTGTTTGACCCTTTTCCCCCCTTACCCCTTCAATCCACACTGACCTTAGCTGGTCCGCCTCCTCCATCAGTGAACATGGGCATCGTCGTGGAGATCAACAGCAGCTCCCAGGGCCACATCCCTGATGTCATCGCGGTATTGGAAATGGCCATCGCCGACGCCAAGGAAACAACCTCCTCCCTTTTGGATCTCCAACCCCACCTCCGCAAGACTGGCAATGCCGCCCTGCAGAAGATTCAGCATGAGCGGGCCGTCCAGCTCGGGAACCTCCAGATCAAGCTGCAGAACGCTAGGGAAGCGGCCCGCCTCGCCAACCCGGAGACTACTGCAGAGGAGCAGGCACAGATCATGGAAGACCTGGTCAAGCAAGCACGGGCTGTCACCCACGTCAGCAACACGATCAATATCGTTTCGAGCCTTGACCGTGACTTCGTCCTCGAGATACTAAAAGCGAGGATATCCAATGTCAACGAACGCGGCTGCTGGCTCAGCAGCAACAAGCCCGGACATAGGAATGGGTACCAGAAGTTCAACCTCCGCAAAACCACGAATCGAACCACGAAGCTCAAGATCGGGGTGGCTGCGTGGGCCCACCAGCTGGCGTTGGTGGCGAGGGAGGAAGGGGAGCTGTTGAGACTGACACAGAATGGGGCATGGAACGTGTCGCATCGGTGCCACGAGTCGGGTTGCTTCAACCCAGACCATGTCTTGATAGAGCCCAACGCAGACAACAGAGCCCGCAATGACTGTCACAGGTCAAATCGGAACGTCAACGGCGAAGAGGTCGCGCCGTGCACGCATGGCAAGATGTCTCGACGGCAGTGCTGCATTCCCCTCTCGCCCCACAGACCGTTCGACCCGTCAGGATATGTCGACATGACGGATGTTGACATGACGGAGTAAGGACGGGACCACATCGGCTGGTGGGCCAAAAGAAGCGGGGTTTCAAATTTCGGTACCATTTTGTGCTCCGGGGCTTGTTGTGATTTGGAACGGGAGTGGAGGAGGCTAGGAGTTTTGCGGAAAAGGAGTTTGGGCTGATGAAGCATTCTTAGGCGTTTGGGATTGTCATGTTTTCTTTGGGTACCCTTTTGTTCATTGGATTTCTTTGTTCGTCAATGGAGTCTGTGTTTGACCTGGAACCCCAGGCCCTCCCAGTTTCTCGGGCCCCTTTTTCTTGGTCGCGGTGACTCGGCAGGACAGCAGCTTCAGATAGAATGGGATGGCAACTGACACACAGGTATCTGTCCGTAGAGGACGGTGAGCCTCGACGTCTGGAGATGCAAAACGGATGGGAATGAGGTGACAGCAAAGATTGACAGCTTGGGACGGAGCGGCAAAGGATGACCACGGCGAGCGAGGCGGCTATGACCTGAACATGAAGGTGAGTGAACGTCCGGAACAGTTTGGCTGAGAGCAAGTTTGGACTGACACATTGCTGGTCTGCGAGGTACATTCATGATATCTCGACCATATCCACACCGAAGCCATCGCGGTCAGTGAAGATATCTGATTGTGGCCAGTCGACCTGTCCAGGTGCATTGAGGGCATTCAGGTACACGAGACGACCCTGATGTTCAGTCATGCCACAATTCGCCGGACCGAGTATGAATATCGTCGGATCGAGGGTTGAGGGAGAACGCGAGGAATGACCGCTGCTGTCCGTTGCGGTGCTCTGGTCGGGACTCGGAAGGTGAGTCCATGATGTTCATCAGTCTGCATTGGCTGTCCATCTCGGTCTCGATGCGGGCGCCTCATGAAGGATGGGAATGGACAAGTGGCCACATCCCTCTCGAGGTGAGTGGACATTTGTTCAACCGGCCGGGCCAGGAGGATGGATTCCGAGTCCTTTCGGAATCGATTCTTCACTCAATGTGATCTGATCTTGTGCATAGGGCAGCCAAGCGGCATTGACGAGATCCTGGACCAGGCTCGAGCTCGGAGCGATGCTCGTGGTACGTTGTCTCGGAATGGACTTGCCATGCGCGGTCGAGGGTTGTCGAGTCAGATGGTCGCTTGGGCATCCACAACGGCCATGGTGCATCTGATGTGTTGCTTGAGATGGCAGGTTGGTCTCAGGTCGTTGAACGGCGTCTTGAGCCCCTAGGTCGGGTGCGTGACAGGATTTACCCCGAGAAACAGCTCTGCGGGGCGAGACATTTGCCTGACGGACCCTCGTCAAGTCAAGTTGTGGTCTGCGCAGTCTGACCAGTTCCACTCGTGCTGCTGATGCGGTATAGGACAGGTGGTATGGCACGGGTGTCATCACACTGAATGACATCTCTGAGGTCTTCCTCAATGGATCCTTTGTTCAGATTTGCCTAGTAAGTCAAGCCTTTGTCCTTTGCGTCCACGCGCATGTCCTTGGGTCTACACCGTTTTCGCCTTCCAGGAAGCCATGTTTGCCACATTTTCCTGACTCTGCTCGTTGCCAGCGCCGCCGCGGTCCAGGCTCGTCACGGCAGGATCTGCCAGCCGCCCGTTGCCATCTCACAGGGATGACAGGTTACAATTGACGATGCACTCTGGCGCGAGGGTCGGACGAGAGGAGACGCATCGAGGAATGATTGTCAAGGCGGCTTGGACAGCTGGGTGGCGAGAACTCACTGAGTGACAAGACCTGCTTGTCGACACCTTGATCGCACTTGCTCGGTGGTTCGCGACAAGAAGCATGAGTCATTGCCTGGTGTGCCATGCACGATCGTCGGGTGATGCGAGCAGGTTCCAGACCATTGGTCGGAGGGTCGACAGAGCACAATGAGAGAAGAGGAGGTGAGCTGATCCCCAGAATGCGATTACACATGTCATTGATCGTGGGTCGGTGGACGAGCCAAGACAAAACACAGTCAAGTTGACGGCGTGCGCAGGAGTCTCTCAGGAAGGGTTGCTCGGGGGAAAACCCCATTCGCATGCGACCCAGGGGAGTTCCCATGGACGAGACGCTGCAAACATAAAGGGAGTCTCCATCAAGAAAGATGATTGCCTCTCCTTTTAAGGCATTGCATCCCTCACGCGGAATCAGGTTTTGCAAACCTTCAGAGGGGATCAATGTCGTCGAGGTGCGTTCTTTCATTCCTGCCACTATTGTTTGACCAAAATGAGATACGATCCCACCAAACTCGTTTTCCTCACTACAGCAGCACAGGTCTTGGGTCTGTCGCGTCAATCGGCCGCCCCGGTTTGTCAAACACCTTTTTTGTCCCTGCACAAGGGTCTTATCACGGTCGCCGTGTCGGCATTCACCCAAGTTTACCCCTTTCCCCATCAAAAGCAGCAGCTAATTTGACCCAGACACTTTCTGCGCCCTCTCTCCGCCCTATCCTTTGCCACTTTTCCCATGGGGAAGGAGTCTTAATCGCGAGGCCGAAAAGGAGCCTGCGCCCATCCCGCTCAACATCCTTCATCTTCAGGAGCACCAAGTGGTGTGCAGTGGTCGGCACAGGTCAAGGAGATTGCAGTGCCTTCATTCAAAGCGCTGCTATTTCGCCAGTTACCACGGGGTGAAAGCTCCGGTTTGGACTTGGGATTCGTGGCGGGTAGGTCAATCGCCCGCACCCTCGCAATGATGCCTCGCAATGATGCCTTTTCATTCTTTGTCAAGAGAAGAACTTCCGCTTGTTGCCTCCGCATATTCCTTTGCACTCTTTGACGAGGATGAGCTTGGATACGATCCGGGAACGACACAACAATGCCCTGCCGAGCCTCTCGGGGAATGACCTCCTTCTCGCCTGACATCTAATTGCCCCACTTCATGAGAGCGTTGCCACGCGTGGCTGGTCGTTCTCATCAGCTACATTGGCAGAGGAGAGGACTTGGACATGGAGGTCCCTTCTTGAGGCTTGTCGCAGCAGACGACTTTTGGTGAAGGGCTAGGACCCCCATGTTGGCATCACAGGATGCTCCATCTTTTGTGAGTCTTCACTGCGCGTTCCCGTGCTTCCGATATCCTCAACAATGTCATGGTCAACGGTCTGTCGGTCTATCAGGACGCGCATGGACAGAGAACATCAGGAGCTCGACGCAAGGCCTCATTGGATACCACGGGATCCGGATCAGCCAGTCGCTTGGAAATGATTCTTGTGGCCAGAGGACACTTCTCTTGATTGAAAGTTGAGGCCTTTCGGGGCCGCATCTACGTTGGTGGGATTGGGATTAATTCCTTTCGAATAGGAGACGCGGATCAGAGTCTGCAAAGCTGTCGCAATGCGACGGGCATCAAGAAAGATGCAGCGATAGGCCAGACCAAGTTGCACCCCTGCGACTTAGCCCCAGGACAGGACACACGCCGAGCCCACGAAGCCCGGCCACGACTATGCATGAGGAGAGGCCCCTTGGGTTAACGACCTCATATGAGGGGATTGACGACGACTTTGACGGAGGGAATCGAGAGTGATCAGACGAGGGTGGCAGAGACTCGAGGGGGGGTCGAGCAAGGGGATAGAGGCTGCACTGGACAATGCAACAAACGACGGTGGTAGCGCTACGAAAGATGAGTGGAGAGGAGGGAGCGGAAGAGACTCGATGCGAGAGTGGGCGATGGATACACTGACACGAGGCAGCGTGGAAGATGCTGAAGGCGAGCGACCAACTTCGAACTTCTCGAGACCTTCTCGATCAGCTTCGTCGTGATTCGTCCCGGCCGAATACAGGAACGTGGGCAAGAAGAGAACAGCCAACCTAGTGCTGTGAGAGATGCGCCATTCGCGCACAGGTGCGTGCCATTTACATTCGGGTCGGGTTTCTGCGGCGAGATCCGACAATTTGGACCGACGGACGAGGAATGGCCAATGGGTCAGAATCTTGACAGTCGAAATGATCGCGAGCGTCTTGCACCATAGGCGCATTGCCTGCAAATGTGGGCTGCCAGTCCAAAGATTAAAGGATCGATGTTTGTGACGATGTGGTTGCCGGAGGGATGGCGACGTGGAGTGAAGAGAGGAAGAGCCGTCGCACATCCGCGTACCGTGAGGAAGCATGACGTGCGGAAGGCTAGGTTTATTGGGCAAGTGAACCACATAACCCCTGGCCAGAGATTGCTTGCGTGGACGATCCTGAAAGATCCGCCGATGTTGCTGGTCATAGAGAAACATGTCTTTGCCCCGGCAAAATCTGGCAATCTTGCACGCCAGATGGAGGAAGCAAGATCTCTTGAAAGGGGAGAGAGGGTCCCAACAGACACAACTTCTGCATGCTTGATGGCTTCGGGGAACGCATGGGGGAGGTGAACGTGCCGTCAAAGGACGGACCGTGAACGATTGCACCAAAACCTTTTGTGAGTGGCTGGATTTGTGGTCGGGAACCCCCCTTTGAAAATCGCAGGGGTTCCGTGCGGCGTGTGAGTTGCCTGGAATTCTTCCCGAGACCTAAGAGAAAGACAGTCCGTGTCAGCATTGGTAGTGCGCGAGATTGAGAGTCGGGGCGTTGTCCCAGGGGAGTTTCAGCGGACGAACATGCTGCCTTGAGTGGGTGGTCCGCTGAGTGTAGCACCACTTACTCTGTACGGTGAGAATGGCGGCTTTAGTGGAGGGATTGTTTCGGGACTAAATTAGAATGGATTTCAGTGAAGTTGACTGCATGTAGAATTGACCGGGGAAAGATTGCGTCGCTAATAATTCTTTTCAGTGCAATGGAAAAGAAGAACAGGTGCTCGGAAAGCAGTATCTGGGGCGCAATTTAGACTATAGGTTGTGTAAGATCCCGGATCAATGGTGCGTGAGGGCCTATGGGACATATTTCGGGGCCTATTCCAGCGCCTTTTGCGCTGTTTTGGTATTGATTACCGCTAGCTGGCGGATCTTACAGCGCAGTGTACAGATGATGGTGTCTATAAAGGAAAACGAGCGCACTTTGCGGTAGGCTGACGGATGCGTAGAGCGAAGCTTAATGTTAAATGAATGGGAATGTCTACGGGGGCATCTTGCGTCTTACAGCTGCTTATCTGGTAGGAGAGAGAAGGGACTGGAAGTAAGAATTAGTTGCAACACTGTACTAGGACATGCATGAGCGATGACTTCGGGCGTGACTCGCACGTAGGACGGCAATTCTAAGGACGGGACAGTAAAGGATCTGAACTAGAGCGCCTGCTGTAGGACTTATACTTAGTGAGACACATGTTGTGGCGATTACGGATTATGTAGGTGAGATGGTTGCGCGACTGATGGATCTGAGGTGTAGGCGGTGACTTGCATAGATTAGAACAAATCTAGAGGTCCTGATTTTTCTTGTAGATAGGAAGTTAGTCTAAAAGTAAGCGGGGGAAAGTTTTTGGAGCAGAGTGGGTAAGGCAGATCGGAAGGTCTTTGTCCGAATTTATCTGCTAATATCGTCGCTCGAATTGCATTATCTTTCCGATTACAGTAAGCGCAAGGATTAGCAGGAGCACCAGTGGTAGGACAAGATCGGGATAACGTTGTTGGGCCTTACGCTGGTATTTGGAGGATCAGGTGCCTAGGGCCCGGCGAACTTCCGGAGCAGATGCCGCCATTCTTGTGCGGCTCTAGGGCAAGAAAAGAGGGAGCTATTTACTAGATACACTAAGGTCCGTCGCCTCCGTATCGCAATTGCGGGTCAATCCTAAGAACATATAAGGGGGGGCCCTAGCGCTGGTCTTAATTTCTAGGGCTGGACCTAATGGTTGGTACGTCGTCGGGAACGGCTTCCGGGTAGGGCAAAGGGGGAAAGGAGGAGTATTAAGGGGCTCGTTGAGAGAGCTCCGGGGCCATTCTGTTCTAGTTCCCTTGCACCGACCGACCTACAGCCGCCCTAGAGGGCGTGAGTCGTTAGGGACCCTCCTAATTTTACGGGGGGCCGCGAGGTTGGTGACATGGCGGCGGCTTGTCCGGAGGTCCGGGGGTCATATGGAGGGGAAGCTCGGAAGACCGCGGTGAGATAGCCTACACGGGGGCATCTCCTATAAGTGAGTGGAACACCAATCCTAGAAAGGGCGTCATCAGGGGCATTTCTATTGTCAAAGGGGTCACTAACTTGTCAGGTGTCAGAGGACCCTGCGCCACACGGGAGCAGACGACGGAGCCGGTTGTGGCGTTGAAGGAAGAACGGATCCGCTCGGGTGGCGATGCCCCGGAGGGGGAGGGACGGAGAGACTGACATCGGAAGAAAGAAAGAAGAAGACGAAGGGCAGCCAGGAGGGGAAGCTACTAGTACAGCTAGGAAGGAGAGAGGATCATGTATATAAAACGGGGGAAGCTAGCTATTCTCTCAGGAAGGAGCCAGCGATCAACTTCTATATAGCACGATAGCTACGTTTTGAATTTACGAAGACTTTAAGGGCCTAAGGGTGAGTAGTGGGTTTTAAGAGTTAGCTACTCTAGAGAGAAAGAGGGGTATAAGAGATAGTACGATCTCGCGTTAGGCTATTAGCCTAGGAAAATGATCATATATTCAAGGAAATACAACAGAGTTCTATGTCTTCATAGGAACCACGGACCTGTCACGCTGGCTTCCACCGCCTTTAAAGCGAATGTGAACCTAGGGTTAGTGCTAAGCACGACAAGTCAGAGGCTTCCTGAGGCGCTCTCGGAATTTAGGCAGGCGGACCTAGGCTAGGTGTTTTGCAATGGTGCGAAGGGCTGTCGGTTGCGGGCACAAGGGGAAAGTGGGTGTCACCGGCGGTCTGGAAGCCCTTGACCCAGATCTACCCTGGAATTTCCCCCTGTTTTCTTTCCACTCTGTAGTAAAGGCATACATCTGCGACTAGGGTATTCCGCGAACTATCGTCGATGTTTTAATTCTATAGTAGCTCTTTATTATACGGGGGGCACGAAGCGGCCTAGGCGGCGGTAGGTTCGTCTAGGGAGCCGGGGGCTACGTCAGGGGCGTAGGGAATAAGAAAAAAAAAGCGAACTTAGCCGGGAGCATGGCAGCTATCGGGAGGACGCAGCTGTCCTTTAAAAGCCTAATTCGATGTATATTAGGATCTCGCGGGGTCCCTAAGCTAGGTAAGGGTGTAAAGGCCTAGTAGGAGACTTAGAGCTTCTGTGTAGGCCGAGAGGGTATAGATTTAGGATCGTAATGGTAGGTTTAGGCGCTGCTATGGGACCTACAGCGATGTTAGTGTTAGGAATAGTGTGATGGCTAGGGGCCTAGGGGACAGAAAAAGAGGGTTTTTAAGGCAGGAGCGAGGGGCACGACTAATAGGTTTTAAACGTTGTCGATTCTTAGGAGTAATCGTCGCTAGTCTGGGCGGGTTAGGCAGCTGTTGCCTTTTCTAGTGTCGCGAAACCACTGCGCTAGACGGTGCAAAAGTAAAGTAACTACTCTAACCGTCTGGTCGCAGCAGCAGCTTATGTATCTCTTCCCTGTGGCTGTCTAAGTGTCTTGATCTAGGGCACCTACGGTACCCCGTTGTACGACATCTAGGAAACACTAACGGGGTGTTAGCATAAATTGCGTCGTAGAATTCGTAGGGACGATTAAACTTTTCATAAGGGGTTAGGTAAACGGAGGAGCTTATTGAGCTACAAAGGGCAAGTTATCGTAGTAAGATATAGAGGAAACACTCTTAGCACGTAGCAGGAAGATGCCTTAGAGGTTGCGAAGGAAAAACAAGGATTAGGCGCTTAGGGTAATTAAGAAGAGTTATAGGTCGTATAGGATTCGGCATAGACAATGTTTAAGCATAGAGGGCAAAGGTGTTAATGATAATGATGATATATTTAACGCCGTTGTAGGGCACGTGCTTATGTTACGTGCCGCCGCCTCCCTAGCGGCATAGGGCGCCTAGCCTAGATGACTACCGTTGTGTATATATACGGAATTCCACCTCTACACACACACACACGCAGGACCCGTCACGCTTAGTTTCACCGCCTTCATGGCGAATGGCAACCTCGGGTCAGTGCTAAGCACATACGAGGGGATGCTCTTTTTGGAGCCTTTCTCCGGCTACTTAGCCGGGCTGCGCAGTCGCGTAGGGCGTCGATAGGGGCTTCCGGGTAGGGGGAAGAAGGAGGGGGGGCTAAGATAAAGTAAACAAAGGAAATAGGGGGTATCCTCTTCCTCCCCTTCCCACCCTGTGGCCACCTTATATAGCGGCTACCCTAGAGGGCCTTAGGGCCCGCGTCCGAATTATTGCGGGGGGCCACGAAGCTGCTAGGGCGGCGGCTGTTCGTCCGGATGTCCGGAGACCCTATGAGAGGGGCCCGGGGCCCGTACGAAAGAAGGAGCCTACCTAGAGACGTGCTAGGTAGATCGGGGCCAGGGGGAACGGTGGTTCGTGAGCTCGTCCTGGACTTTCGCGGGGGGCCGGGTGTCCGCTGAGGCGGCTCCCGGCCGTCCCGGGGTGTCGGGGGTCCTATGGGAGAGCTGGGGGCGCGTAGGCCGGTTAGGGCCCGCGCTTGATGGGGTCTGGGGGCTCAAGGGGGTCTAGGGGGTCCGGGGGAGGGCAAAGGTGTGGGAAAGAAGACGGCACAAAAAGAAGGTAGCAAGGGTTAGATTACAGGCATGCCTAGAATAATGATGAAGATAGGGACATGCTTTGTTATTCGCTACTACATCGGAAGAGAAGTTAGGCGCCTAGGATTCATGAATGTCGTGAGGTCAGGTTATCGAATTTAACCTATCTATAAACGGAACTAGGATCCGTTACAATACGATTTACTGCCTTTAAAGCGGATTGAAACATCGGCGTAATGCTAAACACATACGAGGGGATGCACCTGAGCTTGGGCTAAGCTTAGCTACTTCGCGGGTTCGAATCATCGATCTGGTTGTTGATGGGGGCTTCTGGGTAGAGGAAAAGAGGAAAGGGGGGGGCCTGCGTCCGAACTGAAAACAAACAAAGGAAAAGAGGGAAAAGAGACGGGAATCCCCCCTTTTTTTTCTCGTACCCTAGAGTTATCCTGAAAGGGTCGCGGCCTGCCCGAAGTACCATAGACTAGCGCGAGGGTGCAATCCCCAGTTTTGTAGGGACCTACCTGCCTGGCTTTCCAGTGGTGACTTACCCGGAGACCCAGGGACCCTATGAGAGGGGACACGGGAGGCCGGACGAAAGGATGAAACTACTAGGGGCATGGTGGTCAAGGGGAAACGAGGTGCCTACTGTGGAAAGCCTCGCTAGGGTGCACCCTGTTTCCTTTGTTTAGGAAGACAGGCCGTCCGGAGGGTTGGGGGTTTATGAACGAGCTAGGGTTGGCTGTGGGCGAGGCTAGGGTAGGCGTTAGGCTCTGCTACTATCGGGGAATCTAGGGCCTTGGGGTTCGGGGCCAGCTAGTGTTTCTTCCATGCCGTAGCCTGATGTTGCGTGCGGCGCAGCGTTTCGATGAAGGTGCGCTAGTCCTTGCTGAGCAGAGTGTACGCTGCCGCTGCTATTGTGAAGGGAGACCTAGGGACCTAAACCTTCGAGAAGGTCAGTCGATGCACAGGTGTAATTCTCTACCCGCATTCCTAGTGCCCGGGGTCGTCGTGTTCGAGCCGCTCGTAATAGACGGCAAAATCACTGTAGCCGGACCTAGCTACAATAAAAGACAAAAGCGGTTGTCCCTCTAAAGCTCTTATATGTCTAGGATCGGGTAAGGTCCTAGGCATGATAGCAGCGCCGCTGCCTCTTAATGTAGGAATTGTAGAAGACGTGTTTAGAATTAAGGGGAGCTTAAACCCTAGGATAGGGACAGGGTTAAATAGAATGAAAGTGTTTTTCGTAGAACATCTGCTTTA
>NIGD01000009.1:3329-16852 GCA_003055185.1 Escovopsis sp. TC
CCCCCGCCCCCGCCACGGCCCCAATCCCAACCGATCCGCTGAAGAACCTCGTGATGTTGGCCTGCGTGCCCTCCGCATCCCGCCTGTTCATGTCCCGAATCACCGGCACAAGCACCTCATCCGTGCGCTCCCTGCTCCACCCAATCGTCGCCATGAGAAACCGCCGCAGGCCCTCCACGTCCGGCACCCCCCACCGAAAGGCCTCCGTGCTGCTGTCCACGTCCGGGTTGAAGTAGGCGTCGTACACGGCCGGGCTCGGGAACCCCGGCGGCAGGAAGAGCTTCGTGGCCTGCGACTTGCGGAACTTGCGGCGGAAAGCGGACGTCGCGTCGGCGTCCCGGGGCCGCGTCTGCGCCTGTACCTCGGTCCACCACTCGCGGAAGCGGTGCAGGCCGTCCCGGCCGGGGAACTCGGACAGGATCTCGACGGCGGTGACGGGCCCCACGCCGGGGAGGCCCTCGGTGTAGTCGGAGCCGAGGAGCAGCGCGAGGGAGATGAGCTGGTCGCGCGAGAGGGACATCTCCTTCTCGAGGTCGCTGCCGAGGTAGCACTCGACGAACTTGTTGCCGTTGAAGACGTTCTTGTAGACGCGCGTGCCGCCGAAGAGGAAGGTGTCCGAGTCGTCGGTCACGATGCCGTCGACCATCTTGAGCCGGACCAGCTCTGCGCACTGCGCCTCGGCCTCCATGGGCGCCGTGATGTACGGGATGCCGAAGAGGCGGAGCAGCGCCTGGCACTCCTCGATCATGATCTGCGTCACCTCGTCGGCGTCGCGCCGGTCCTTCTTCTGCTGGCTGCGCAGCGCCCGGAGCTCCTTCTCGTACTCCTCCCTGTTCTGCTCCGCGGACTTGTTGTTTAGCTCGCTCGCGAATTGCGCGTGGCCCTCGGCCTCTTCGGCCAGTTGGATGAGCAGCTCTTCGTCCCCCGGGTCGCTGAACTCGTCCTCGTAGTCCAGCTCGTCGAACTCGTCGTCTTGGATTGCAGAAGACTGAGCAGGCGCTGTGTCGGCCTCCATAGAACCATTCCCCGGCAGGAGTGAACCTCCAGCCCGGTCTCCCTCGGGAGCCGCGCCGGGCTCTGTCGGTAAGACGTCCTCGAACTCCGGCTCCTGTGACTCCTGTTCAGTTTGCGCGTTCAGGGGCGAGGCAGATTGTTCTGTTCTCGATGCGGCCCCCGGGACATCCTCGAATTCAGGCATCGGTGATTCATCCTTGCTCTCCTCATCACCCTCGAATGGATTCGTCTGTTGCTCGACTTCCTCCTCTTGCCTCTTCTCCTCATCGTCCGCCTGAGGAGTCCCTGCCTCGAGTGTGTCGAATATCTCCACCTTTTCCGGCGAAAGGCCCTTTGCAGATGACGATCCCCTCATGAGTGGCGGCTCTTTTTCAGGCGACAGTGCATTTTCGGTTGGCAAACCCCTTTCGACTGACGGCACCTTCTCAGGTGACGGCGGAATCTCAATCACCTCCACATCGCTGCCATCCTCCGACGAAGATTCGATATGAATCGTCGCATTCTGAATTTCCCTCTGGCGCAGCCTCTCCTCCTCCTCCGCATCCGCCCTGTCCTCTGCGTTGATCTCCCTCTCAGCTTCCTTCTGCTTCTCCAGCGCCTCTCTGATATCCGTCTTATCCGTCATCCACGGCGGCAGCGGAATCGGCTCCTCATCGTCTTGGTGCGGTCTCGCCAGGAAGCCTCCCCCCATGTCCGATTCGTCGTCCTGGTATCCTCCCATGTCCAAATCCCCAGAACCTCCATTCGCTTCTCCATTCTGGCTCTTCTTCTTGGCAAACAACGATGATCCCCAATCAAGCTTGGGAAATGGCAATGGGCCGTCGAACGGGTTCTTCTTGTTCTCGTGAACAGGCTCCGGCTTCGATCTCTTGGCCTGCCTGGACCTTGCTATTACCATCTGCATGTCGTCTTCGTCTTCGTCCTCGTCCTCGTCCTCGTCCTCGTCCTCGTCCCTGTTCCTATCCCCATTCACTATCCGGTCCTGGCCCTCGCCATCGTGATGAGAGATCGCCGCGGGCCTCGACACCTGTCGGCTTGCAACGGCAGCATTGGCTCGGTTATTGACGATGTGGCTGATCATCGACCCGTGGCCCTTGATAGGCCTTTGTGTTTCGGCAGCCTTCTGCTTCCATTCAGGCTGCTGCTTCCTTCCGGAATCATCGCCGTCATCAGCATCTGGTGCCTCCGAGTCTCGGCCAATGCCGTGCTGATTCTGCAGAGACAGAGCGATTGCCAGGTTGAGGTCATCGTCATCCTCCTCTCCATGATCGCGGGCCTGCTTTGTAGAAGACTCTCCAAAGGGGTTGTCCGCCGGCGCATCGTTGCCCCCGACGAACAACGACTCCTCACCAGCATCTTGTTCTTCTCCCCCGTTGCCGGCGTAGAACTCTCCTCGCCGCAAAGCCAGATCCTCAGCCGCCTCTTTCACGTCCCTGTTCCACGGTTTCGGTAGCCGATTGACCCCCTCAATCGGCACATCCTCGAAGTCTTCGTCGTTGTCATCATCGTCGCTCTCTTCCTTCGTCTGATACCGGAACTGCAGAGCATCCACATCAATCGGCTTGTGCGCCTCTCCCGCATCTTTCTCCTTGCTAACGACGCCAAGCGCCCATCCGCCCTCCACGCCCTCGTTCTTGACGAGGATGTACTCCCGATCCTTGTCCCCCGCGATGCGCGCGTTAACACCGGTCGTCAGGTCCGTGCCCCCCATGCCGACCTCAACCATGAGCCGCTGGGTGAGCTTATTCCGCTCCCTGACCCTCTCGATCTGGAAGCGCGAGAAGGCCATGCGGTCGGGGAACATGTCGTCGAGCTGGTCCTTGCTGAGGCCCATCCTGAGGCGGCTCCGGAGCCTCGCAGCATTGAGGATGTTGTACCTGTCCGGCGCGGGCAGGCTCTTGAAGAAGTCGCCGTCGAAGTCGATCTTGCTGAAGTCGTAGAGGTTGACATCCTCGCCGTTGTGGAACTGGCGCGCGTACTCCTCGAGCTCCTCGACGCTCATGATGCGCGGGTCGTCCGGGTTGCCCCCGCCGAGCGCGCCGATGCCGCCGCCGCCCTCGAGCTCGGGCAGGTGGTACGCGTCTGTCTTGTGGAACTTGCGCTTCTGCAGCCTCTCCTGCTGCGTCATACGGATCTCGTCGACGTAGACGAGGGTGTCGAGGTCTGGCAGCTCCTCCTGCTCGTCCTCGGGAAGCGGGGAGGGCGCCCTGCCGCCTTCACCCGTGCCGCGCTGCGCGTCCCGCCTCCGCCGCCGCTGCTCCTCCTCCTCGGCGAGCCTCTGCATCTGCACGGCGAGGAGCTTGCTGGCGGTCTTGACGGCGTCCTCGCGCCTGCCCTCGCGCCGCCGCTTGCGCTGCTGAATGGTCGCGCGCTTGAGGGCCGGGGCGCCGCCGTCGAAGACGAAGACGGGCTGGATGCCGAACCAGAGCAGCTTGCAGATGCGGCGGAAGAAGCCGACGACGTGGGAGTTGCGCAGGGCGTTGCCCTCCTTGTCGCGCACGGCCTTGAGGAACTGGTAGATCCAGATGGAGGCGTCGACGGCGAGGCGCTTCCGGTTCAGGGTGGCCAGGTTCGTGGGCCGGGCGCACGGCTGCACCACGGTCCAGAGTCCGTTGACACCCATGACGATAGGGGCCTCTCTGCGTGTCCCTCAGCACGGATTGCCTGGTAGGTAGGCGGAGAGCGGGAGCGGAGGGTGGATAGGTAGAGATCAAGTGATGCTGGCGTTCATCGCAGGATGTATGGCGTGGGCTGAGATCTTGCCATGTCGAAGAGCCCTAAGAGGGCGTCGAGATGGCACACGGAAGCAAGCAAATCAACAAACACGGCAAAATCTGCACGAGTTCGAAACACCCGGTCCTCAAGAGTTGGCCGTAGAGGTCAAGATGGTGAAGACGCACGCGTTCGCCTCCCCGCGACGTCTGCCCTGCCCACATGCAGCCTGGAGGTGGATGACGTCTCTGCCTCTTACTAAGCAGATCCTACTCCGCACTGCCACATTAAGGCGGTGCGCATGTGGCGCAGAGCAATCCCTCCAGAGCACACCTACCCTATACATCTGTCACATTCAAACTCGACACGAACATGACGTGGACTCAATCAACATATGCTGAATCCGACGATCTTCAGCCAACCTCACCCCCCCCCCATCGTCATCCACGCCGCCCACGCTCGATGCCCGGCCCATCGCCATGGACAAGGCAGAGGCGCAGGAGTACATCTCCTCCCTCTTGAACCAGAACTTCCGCGTCCACACCACCGACGGCCGCATCTTCTGGGGCGCCTTCAAGTGCACCGACCCTGTTCGTCACCCCGCGTCCCTTTCTGCCTCCATCTCCATCAAGCCCCTCGACATACATGTAGCCTACCCTCAGCTTGAGCCCTCTCATGGATCTTGAAGCCAAAACGCCCTTACGGCCTTCCCTAGGCTTGGACTCCCCCTCATCTCGCCCCTCCCCCTCACACACGTACTCACATGTGACTCTCTCTCCAACTCCCTCCAATTGCAAACCCCCCCATCCTCATCTCCCTCATCCTCCCCCTCTCATCTTGAACTCCCCCTTCTTCAGCTCACTCATCCTACACTCCACCCCCCCCCCCCCCCCTCCTCTTGCCTCAAAGTAAAGACCCGCTACTCACCACATCTTTCCCACAGGACAGCAATATCGTCCTCGCAAACACCTACGAGTGCCGCTACCCCACCCCGGAGCGCGCGGGACCCCCCGCCCCCGAGCATGCCGAACACCACGGCGGCGGCGGCGGTGGTGGTGGTGGCGACGGCTCGGCGCGCGAGATGACGTCGCGCTATCTGGGGTTGATTGTCGTCCCCGGCCGGCACATTGTGAAGATGGAGGTCGAGCAGTTTGCGAGCCAGATGAAGAGCAGGAGGGGGATTGTTTAAAGACAGAGGGGGTCATACGTATACCGTGGACAATGTATGTAGGGCGTGCAGGCACATCAAATAATTTCCTTCAGAGGAAATGATGTCAACGCTACACGAGTCCTGGAGATCGTGAAATGACATGATCGTAGCTTGATCTTGAAGGATACACGGGGCCCATGGCATCATGACCACGTGCAATGGCCATAATGTGAGCCGGCGTTATTTGAATCGAACGATGGCATTGATGATAACAAGGATTAAGTCAAGAGCAAGAAGGAAAGAAGAAATTAATCTGTCTGAGTAGGAACAGCAAAACAGAGCACGAGAAAACATCATCAAGAAAAACAAACGCGTCTCCAAACCCCAACCTTTGCCGAGACTCCTGTCGTATCGAAATCACACTTTGTTGCGTTCTGGTATCAAAATCTGCGTCCTTCCCCTTGCGGTCGCCGTGATCAATATTCGCGGCACATCCACGACCCTAACGCCGGCCTCCTCCTCCTGCTCTCTTGCCCTCGTTCACTCAAATTCAAGTATTAGTAGTAACGGTGTAAGGAGAAGCCCGTGGCGGTAATAGTGATGATGATGATAGTAGTTAGCGATATTGTCGTGATTTCGTGAGTCGTTGTCTTCCGGCTGTGGCCCTTGCTCTCCCTCAAGACGCCATCACCTCCTGAGCTCGCCCGTGGTCCCCGTGCATGGCGTGATCATGGTCATCGCCCAGCGCGGAGGCACGGTGGTCATTGTGCTCGTGGTGCCCGTGCTCGTACCCATTCTCGCCCTCGCCCTCGCCCTCGCCCTCGCTCTCGGCCACGTCGTTCTGGCGGTGCGGCGTCCACGAGTTGCCGTCGTGCATGGGCGCGTCCTGGTGAGACAGGTCGTGGCCGCCATCCTCGCGGGCCTGGATGGTGTTGCGCCGCCGCTGGGAGAGGTTGCGCGAGCGCGTGGAGAGCTTGGGCCTGACGGCGGCGTTGGAGCTTATCCAGTTGGTGAGGGCGTCCTCGCAGTCCTGGATGATAGCCTTACTAGCCTCGTAGCCGTCGTAGGCCGGGCGGGTCTCGCCGGGCGTGACGGGCTGGTCGTCGATGAGCTCGAGGAGGTGCTTGCCGTAGCCGGCGATGATGGCGATCTTCTCGGAGAGCTCGCGCAGGGCGTCGAACTGGTAGGTGTAGGCGGCCTTGACCTTCTCGCGGGTGATGTTGGACAGCTGGGCCTCGGCCACGAGCGATTCGGCCTCGGCGCGGACGAGCTCCTGCTCGAGGACGACGATCTTGGGGGAGGTGGGCTCCTTGTACTTGAGCTGGGCGATGTGGTCGGTGATCTTCTGCTTGCGCTCGCGGCTGGGCTGGACCGAGGCCTCGATGTTGCGGATGCTCTTCATGGTGATGCGGTACTGGTCGTAGCGGTCGACGTACTGGTCTTCCAGCTCGCCCATCTCGTATATCAGGACGCCCATCTTGTCCGTGACGTCGGAGACGTCCTCGTCGGTGGCTTCTCCCCAGAGAGACAGTTGTTGCTGGCCGGACAGTCAGGGCCTGGCAGGGTAAAAGAAAAAAAAAGAAGGGGGGGAGGGGTGTAAAGGAGAGAGAGATGGCGCAAGACATCCGTATGGAGACAATCAGACTGGGGGAGTAAAGACCTACCGCGACTTCCATGCGCTCCTTGGCGACGATTTCCATGCTTCGCAGGACGTTTTTCTCCATCTTGACGAGCTGCGACAGCTTCTTGGCCAAGTCAGGGCCAAAGGCCCCGCCGGTCTTGTGTCGGAGGGCATGACCTTTTTGACTCTCCAGTCAGATGAATGCGTCGGCGCGGAGGGGAGATGGGTGAAGGGATCCATGGACATCATGGAGCAGGTGTTCGGCACTCACCGATTCTCCCCTTTCCAAAGAAGCGGCCGGACTTGGCCGTGGATGGCGGCGGCGGGGGGCTCTGATTCCCAGTCAGTCCAAGATGATCCGTGTCAGGCCACAATCCACGGCTCTGTCATGTAAATGGTATCTATCATGTTTTTTTTTTTTTTCTTCCTTCTTTCTTCATTCTTCATCTCTATCTTGCGCCCCCTTCTCTATTTTGCAAAAGGCTGGTCAGTCTACCCACCTGGACCTGGGCCGCCGTGGGCGCGCGCGTCTGGCGCATGGAGTATGTCCGATGCATGTTGGCGGTGAGACACGGCGGGAGCGCAGATCAAGGGATCAGATCCTGGGGTTCTTCGACAGTTGCGGGAACGCGCAGGCGATTCGATCCTGGGGTTCTTCGACAGTCCTCGAAGGGCAAAAAGAGGAAATGTGAGGAGAGACGAAGGCCTTCTAAGGTGGCGGTGGATGGGTAGGAATAGGGAGGGCCTCGTGACGTCGAAGAGGAGGGGGCAAACTATCGTCGAAGTGTCGTCGTCGTCGTCGTCGGAAGGGTCGTCGTCGAAGTAAGGATGCTGACTAGCAATGCGAACTAGACGTATCCAATGCGATGCGAGGATGGAGTGGGATGTCGACGGAGCGATCCGATAGGCAGGGTGTTGGATCTGGGAATGGGGAGGTGTAGGATTGTTATACATCCAGGAATCCGGGGAAAGGGGGGGGGGGTTCGCGAGTGGAAGTCGGATCCATGGAGTCGTTGTGCGTGTAGGGAGGGGTTACGTCATCGCCTCGTGGCCGAGATGGTGGACTTGATCAGGACCATTCCAGTGAGTTTCGCATTTCATCCAAGTCGCCTCGCCTCGGTGTCTACCTCCAGTCTTGTGTCTGCCTCTCGTGTCTGCCTTTGTCTACCTCTGCGATGTCTGCTCGACGCTCCAAAACCCGACCAGCAGGGTTGGCTTGGCTTGGGGGTAGCCTGGCACTACGGAGGGTAGTTCCGGGGCTAGGGCTGGCGATGACGATGGCGATGCGTACTAGGTATGTGATGCGAAGTCAACAAGCGGCATTGTCGAGTCTGCCGCGTCCATCATGGATGGATGTACTCCGTAGTGATGGATCTATCATCTTGGGTTGGAGGCGGGAAGCGGGCGGCTCGGCCAGGGAGCGCCCCCCATCTCGATGATGACATCTGGATGGATGGGGGGAGGCCGTCTGGGGGAGGCCGTCTGGGGGAGGCCGTCTGGGGGCTTGTTGACGAGCACCGTCTCGCTGGATGACGACAGTTGTTAGCAATACTGTAGATGCAGTATCGTAGTGCTCGTACTCGTACACGAGGTCAAAGGAGCGATGGATGAATGGAGAACAGCCGAGGCGTCGAGAGCGCAGTTCAACATTGAAGTCTGAGTCTGCTTGCATGTACATATGTACGAAGACTGCTCTTTCCTACACATTATCACGACTGCATGCGGCGTGTTGTCAGACCGAAGAGGACAAGATACAGGTCATGAACCTATCCAGATCCATCTTGTCGTGCATCTCCCACATGTTGATCCATGAACATCTCGAACATGCAACACCAAGAACATGAACGTGGTTGACATACTTTGACATTGATCGTGAGGTCCAGTGAATGCGACTCTAGGGTAACCCGTGATGCTCCGTCACGGACTGGCATCATTTGGGACATGGAGCGACATCCATCGATCCAGCTTCTCAGCACCACCGGGTCCATCCGCATCAAGCAGCATGATCATCTCCAGGCCTGAGAACATCCGAAAGCCATGATCTGTTGCTATCTTCAATCCCTTCATTCCTTCTTGCATCCAGCCAGGTCACGACACCAGTCACGGTCGACCCCTCGAAGCTCGGTGCTGAAAACACGAGGTCTTCGTCCAAATCGTTATCTCGCCCGCCGCCAGCCCCTCGACCAATCCGACGGCCCCGATAAGCGCGCAATCGCCGGCCAGGGCGCTTCCCCAGACCCCCAGCGCCCCCGCGGACCCCTCCAGCGCGGTCTCACCGCCGTGTCCTCGCCGAACGCGATCGAGATGCGCCCTGATGGCCCCTGACGGCCCCTGATGGCCGCTGCAGCTCGATGGTGCACGTTCGCGTTCGAGAGCCGCATGGATGTGGCATCGAGAACGTGCATTGAATGTTCATGGATTGATTGATGTGTTCAGTGTTCGCTTCAGCGCCGCCTCACTTTCTCTTCCAAGCCTTCCTCCATTCTTCGTCCCATGGCACGCGGCTCAACGAGCCTTCAACATTCCCTTCGTCTTTCTCTTCTCCAATTGCTCTTCCCTTTTCTTCTAGTTAGCCCTTGCTTCAAATTATTGATCTATCTATCCACTCATCTTCCTTCGCTCGTCAGAGCCTCCAAGGACACCATGTCCTCCTGACACAAACCCATCCACACAAGACCGTCATCTCGAATGGAACCCTCGCCCCCCCGCGGCAAGCGTCAATTGATCTTGCCCCCAACGACAGCCTGGAGACCAGAACGCGCCTCCCGAGCCCGGGCCTAGCCCTCGTCAGGGACAAATGGTCGGTCTGCCTGCGGGAAGCCGGGATGCCACGCCCGCCGACGCCTCCAGACCCCCCAATCTAGGCCATCCAGGCAATCAGGGCAACCCAGGCAAACCGCCATCCTCCACCTCCCGCCAGGATGACCCGAGCAGGCAGATCCCGCCAGCGCAAGGGCAAGACGTCCCCGCCCAGGCACGCGGCTCCATCAGCCCCCCTCCCCTCAAGAGGCCGGGGTCCGTCGTCCCCTCCATCGTCCCCTCTGCCTCCTCGAGTAGGGCTGCCTCTGTCGCCGCGCCCCCTCCCGATCGATCGCAGGCCCAATTCACTGGATCCTCCTTCGCAATCGCCGTTCACGTCGACAGGGGACCGCATCCCGATGCCGAGCGGACCGCCGCAGCCTCTCACAGTGGGCTCCATCAGGTCATCCCCCCCCAGCGGAAGCGAGTCGCAGTAATGCCATCCACGGCGGCGGCAACATCAACAGCAGTAGCGGCAGTCGCTGCCTCTTCTTCTCCTTCTCCTTCTCCTTCTTCTCCTCCCCCTGCTTCTTCGTCTTCTTCTTCGTCGGCGGCTGGTGCAAAGCACCGCCAGCCTCCGGTTGCCCCGCCCCCTGCCCCGGCCCCTGCCCCGGCCCCGTCCTCTGCCGCGCACATGGCCGACCCGGCCAGGTGGCCCGTCGAGGAAATCGCCAACAGGCTCAAGGCGTTGAGGAAGGAGGCAAGGGAGGGCCATGCCCAGATGACTGCTCATGTCATCGCCTCGACAAGGGCCGTCGAGAGGCGCGTCTTCTCCGGGCGAGATCTCTTCGCGGGCGCTGGCAAGAAGCCCGTCGCGGAAAAGAAAGGGCAGACAATGAGAGTCAAGTTCAAGGTAAGCCTTATGGAGATCCAGCGCGTTCTCACACGAAACGCAACGAAAACCGAAATGCCAAAGACAAAAAAAAAAGGAAAAAAAAACATCCCCGGCAAGTGAAAGAAGGCCGCCGGCCAAGCCTGGCTGACGCTCATCTGCAGCAGCACCTCAAGTCCAGAAAAGATCACAAGGAGGACCACTTCGATGTCGTGTGTGTCAAGACAAACAAGGATGCCGTCCCCCCCTACCGCTTCCACCACGTGGAGATCAAGAAGAACGTCCTCACGCCCAACACCACACTGGCCTTCGTGCCCCATCTGCGGGACCTCGAGGGCCAGGAGGAAGTGCAGTACAATGTGTGGCTTCAGGAGCTCGAGGACTTCGACCTCAAATCGGGCTTCAACCCGCTCAACCGCCACGAGAAGAGCGACATGACCCTCAGGGCCGAGCGGGCCGCCACCGTCCTGCTCCATCTTGATTCCTGGCTCAACCGGCTCGCGATCCCCAATTTGACCAGGTCCAACCTCATCCGATACATGGCCAGCCAGGACTCCTCGGACGACCCCGCGAACCCGCAGCAAAAGGCAGGTCGCGCGAGGCCTTCTCAGCAGCAGCAACAGCAGCATCAGCATCAGCATCAGCATCAGCATCAGCCCCAGCATCAGCATCAGCATCAGAGAGGGGGCCGCCTGACGGCCGGAGCTAGGGAGGTCGCGGAGAGATTCACCTCGGCGTTTCGGCGCGTCTTTGTACAGGGTCGGCCAGAACGCGCCGCCATCAGCCTCCGACAGGTGCTCGACTTCGACGAGTCCAGGGACAGCGTCGTGGACAGCAGGCCCGCGGCGAAGGAGGGATCCTCCCAAGACGAGTGCGACATCGACGAGGTCGTCGAGTCCAGCCTGGCCACGTACTGCATCCTGGGCTGCCTCATCTGCTTCAGCCACTCCTGCGAGCACGGAGAGTTCGACACGAGGAACTGGAAGCAGTCCTTCTCCCTGGCCTCGTGCTCGTCTCTCGCGGACATCATGAAGCGCAAGCGATCGCGGCCCCGCGCGATCAACGGCGTCCCCCACGCGCAGCCGTGCAGACGCAAATGCTACCGCCGCGGGGTCCTCTCCGACGCCGAGACGCAGCTCCGGGCCTGGAGCGAGGACGAGCGCAACGTCCTGCGCTCGCTCTACATCACCTCCGAGAACAGCCGGCTCAAGACGGACCCGATGTGCCTCGCGGCAGAGGTGCTGAACCGAGACTGTAACGACGTCTTCGCCGAGTTCGACCGCCTGGGCATCGAGCGCCCGGAGGCGGGGCCCCGGGAGCCGGCCCGGCCGCGGAATCTGCCCTGGTACGACCGTGATCGGAAGATGCTCCTGGGCGACTGGCAGGATCACACCGTCACCCACGAATACCAGCTGCGGGACGTGCCGGAGCCCTGCTTCCACGCCGGGCCCTGCGCGCCCAAGATCTGTAGCTGCGTCGACGCCGGCGTGCTCTGCGAGAAGTTCTGCGGCTGCACCGTCGACACGTGCGCCTACAAGTTTACGGGCTGCGCCTGTCACTCTGTGGGAAAAGTCTGCCACGCGAAGCAGAAGGACAGGCCCTGCATCTGCGTGCAGCTGAACCGCGAGTGCGATCCCGAGCTCTGCGGCTCCTGTGGCGCCGTGCAGGCCGCCGACCTCGAGACCGCAAAGAACGCAAGGAGCGCGAGGAGAGCCAGGCACTCGAGGCGCGCAGATCCAGACGCCTGTCCCGACCCCGACCCCGACCCCGACGCAGATGCAGATACGGACGCCGACGCGGATGCGAATGCCTTTGACGCCGAAGCGGACATTCATGCCGCCACGGGCTGTCAGAACTGCGAGCTGCAGCGCGGGCCACGCAAGACCCTCCTCCTCGGCCAGAGCCAGCTGGAGGGCGTCGGCTACGGCATCTTCACGGCGGAGGACATCGCACAGGACGAGTTCGTGATCGAGTACGTGGGGGAGCTCATCACGCACGACGAAGGGGTGCGTCGGGAGGGCCGACGCGGCAACGTGTTCGACGAGGCGTCCAACATCTCGTATGTGTTCACTCTCCTCGAGCACGAGGGCATCTGGGTCGACGCGGCCATCTACGGCAACCTGAGCCGGTACATCAACCACGCGTCGGAGCACGACACCCGTGGGTGCAATATCACGCCGCGGATCCTGTACGTCAACGGCGAGTACCGCATCAAGTTCACGGCGCTGCGGGACATCAAGGTCGGCGAGGAGCTCTTCTTTAACTACGGAGAGAACTTCCCGAACCTGACGAAGAAGCTGCTCGATCACAAGGCCGCGGAGAAGCCGGGTGGGGTTGGAGGCGGGAGCGGGAGCGGCGGCGGCGGCGGTCAGGACTCCAACAAGGTCGGCCGCCCGCGCCGCACCGAGGCCACCGATCGAGTGGCACGCAAGGCGCCCAAGGTGGCGGACATGAAGGACAAGAGGGCAAAAACGGCCAGGAAGACGGTCGTAGGGCCCCCGCGTCCACCGGCGATGCCATTCCCGCAGCGGCCAGAGGGTAGTACCACCAACAAGGGACCCGCACACGCACACGCGCACTCACACGCAGAGGAGAGGCGAAAGCGGCGCAGGGACGATGACGACGACTACGACGACTACAATCTCTCGGATGCTCGCGATGAGTACCGCCCCTCGGAAGGTGGGGCCGCATCGAACGATGACGACGACGACGACGACGCCGCCGCAAAGGCCGCAAGGCGAGCAGCGAAGCGGGCTCGTGTGATGGCTCATCAGGGGGAGAAGGCGCCGCAAGCAAGCGCGGCCGGGGGAGAGGAAACCGGATCGGCGGCGGCGGCGGCGGCGGCGGCGGCAGAGGCAGCGCTGAAGAAGCCGCGCCCGCAGCGGGTCATGAAGCGTAAGCGCGGGGGGGCCCGGGCGGGTAGCGGACGGCCTAGAAAGCATCCTTTGCCGCTGGATTCTGGGCATGTGCAGGCGGGGGGGAGTGGTGGTGGTGGTGGTGGTGGTGGAAGTGGAGGAAATGGAAACGGCGGTAGTGGAAGTGGGAGCGGAGGAGGTGGAGGAAATGGAAACGGCGGTAGTGGAAGTGGGAGCGGAGGAAGTGGAAGTGGAGGTGGAGGTGGCATAATGTCGAGGGAAGACAGGGCAGCGGCGCGTACGAGGGCGGGCAGTTCTGGCGCTCCGGGCACGGAGGTGATTGAGATCGAGGACAGCGACGACCAGGACGTGATGGTTCGGATGAGGGCGGCGAGGACGAGGAGGATGCCTGCGAAGTTTCGGGACGATGATGTGCATCTGCATTGATATTGCATCTGCATTGCTATGTTGCGGGCGATCTTTTGAGACGACTATGTACCGTGGACTGCTGGAATTGTTGCATTGGGGGGTACGAGTAAA
>NIGD01000009.1:18531-28751 GCA_003055185.1 Escovopsis sp. TC
CCCCCCCCCAGTCCGAACGCCGTCATGGGCCACGAGCGTAACGAGGTCCAGGCCCGCAAGTTCTACGCCCAGCGCAACATGTACCTCTGCGGCTTCACCCTCTTCCTCTCCCTCATCCTCAACCGCACCTACGTCATGATCCTCGAGCTCATGCGCCTCGAGGACAAGGTCCGCGCCTACGAGGGCAAGAACAAGAGCGCCAAGGGCGCCAAGGCTGTCGACGCGCCCGCCGACGCCGCCGCCCTGCGCGAGCAGCTCGCCAAGAAGGACGCCGACCTGCAGAACCTCAAGAAGCAGGCCGAGCAGCTCAACAAGGCCTACGACGAGCTCAGCGACAAGTACGCCGCCACGCAGGCCGACGGCGAGGGCAAGAAGGGGAAATAAAGCGGGGCGGGAGAAGCTCTCGATGGAATTGGGCCCCTCAGAGCACGTATCCCCCACCTCTTCTTGCATCACCTACCTGGACAGGAGGCAGTCAGGCGGGCAGGGCTTGGGTGTTGGGTGATGATGTGGCATTTTGATGGAAACTCATGAGCGTTTATTTTTCCTTTTGATCATTCTGTTCGATGCTCTGTCATATCAAATCATGATGAGGAGGGTGCCATCGTCCTTGGGGCGGGAAGGGGGGACAGCTCAGCTTGGGGGGAGAAAGAAGAAAGGCAGCGAAAAGAGGTGAAGAAAGTCTTGGGAAGATCGGGATTCAGGACCAGGTATGCCCTGGGAAAATTGGTTTGAGGTCCCAGGCATGCCTTGGGCAAGTCAGGATGAGGTATCAAGCATGCCTCTGGAAAGGCCAATCATGATGCATCGCAGATTGTATTGCATTCATCTCACCACTATTCCCATAGGAGAGCGGGTATCAGAAGAAAGGAGAAGCTGAAGCCTTCAGGTGAAGCCTGTGTGTCATTTCTGTTTGAGTCGTTTGGACCGTCTGACACGGGGATCCTGTTCATCCTGTTTCTCTCTCTTCGTCGCTGCAATGTCCGTCATCTTAGCGCTCTTCTTGCCGACATTTCCATTCCTCTCCCCAATGCGCTTCCGTTTCGTCGCGCTCTCTATCCTCGTCCCGTCCTCTTCCCCCTGATGTTGTCCCTGATCCTCCCTCTTCTTCCCCATCTCCATCCCCTTCTCCTCTCCCTTCTCCATCCCCTTCTCCTCTCCCTTCTCCGTCTCCTTCCCCTTTCCCTTCCCCTTCTCCGTCTCCTCCCCCTTCTCCTCCTTCTCCCCTCCCCGCTTCAGCAACACGTACGCAACCCTCTCGATCTCCGAGGGCGTCACCCCGAGCCTCGCCGCCAGAACGCCCGCCTGCGCGCACAGCGCCTCGTACTCGGCCATGTTGTACCTGGCGGGCGCGGCGAGGCCCTTGCCCCCGCACAGCCAAGCGTACGCCTCGTCCGAGAAGAACATGACCCGATGGGGGTCGTGCACGGCGAGGAGGAGGGAGGCGGTGGCGGGGCCGACGCCCCTTAGTTTGGAGAGCGCGGTGAGCGCGGCGGTGGTGGATTTGGTGGAGGGCGGGATGGAGGCAGACCTGGAGGGAGGGTTGGAGAAGGAGGAGCGGTAGAGGTGGATGGCGGAGGAGATGGTGCGGGATGTGAGGTCTGGTGGGTTGGAGGAGATGAGGCTCATGAGCGTGGGGCGGAATTTGCCGTGACGGCTGGGAGTGCGCAGGGGAGGTTAGCTTTGATGAGCGTGACTTGAGGATGAGATGATGTGAAGGATGGGCTGGAGGTTTGAAGGCCGTTGGTGTGAAGGCTGAATCAAGCAACTGAGACGACGTACAGTTTCCATCGGACGAGGGTCTCGACATCGCTTTGGGTCATGGAAGGAGAGGAGGGGATGGCCTGGCCGAAGGTCTTGGGGGCGTCGACGAAGCGGTACTGGTCGAGTTCTTGGAGCGTCTTCTCGCCATCCTCGACTGAAATTGGTGTCAGAGAGAGAGAGAGAGAGAGAGAGAGAGAGAGAGAGAGAGAGAGAGATATGGACGGCGACACGCGACTCACAGGATTTGGATCTCGACCGGGATTCTATGAGAGCGGGATAGTGGCCGAGGAGCTCGTCGAACTCAGCTTTGGAGATCCCGGCATGCGGGGGTATATCTGATGCTGCCATGACGACGAGCGGCCTCAATGTGTGATGCGTCTAGGAGAATGGCGAAGAGGACGAGGACGTGAGGAAAGAGGTCGGGGTCTCATCGGAAGTTCAAGTGGGATGTCTGAGGTTGGCCGAGGAGATGAACATGGACGGGACGTGACGCTATCGCGGTTCCAGGAGGAACGCGTTCTGCTACCCTAGACATCCAGATTGATCCAACATCCAGTCCTTGAGCCTTCAAGATTCACTCTTCTGAAAGTCTGCAGAGCCTCGATGCCTCCAACTCACATCCATCGATCCATCAAATCTCCAAACCCACTGCGTCATCACTCCTGATCCACTGTTCTCCCCATATTCGAGTCTCTCTTCTCATCAGGACTTCGACGCCCTCCACGCTTCAAACCCCTCGAAAACATGCCGCCAACACAGCTCCCCGAGTCAGGCAACCCGCTGTACGTCAAACGTCTTGCCCTCTCCAGGCCCCCCCCTTTCTCTTTCCCCACCCCCATGAACATCTCCTCACTCACCATGTCAGCGTCTTCTTCGACATCACGCTCGGAGGCGAGCCCCTCGGCCGCATCACCTTCGAGCTGTTCAAGGACGTCGTGCCCAAGACGGCGGAGAACTTCCGGCAGTTCTGCACCGGCGAGAGCAAGGACGCGGCGGGGCGGCCGCAGGGCTACAAGGGCTGCAAGTTTCACAGGATTGTGCGAACTCCTGCTCTCCCCGCGATCGTTTCCCCCTTTTGTTCTTCTTTTTTTTTTTCTCCGGCGGCTCAGAGGGGGGGGGGGGGGTTTCTCGTGCACTCGCTTGCTTCATGTGTGGGTTGAGCGCGGACTGACTCCGTCGTCGGTGTAGATCCCAAACTTCATGTGCCAGGGCGGAGATTTCCTCAAGGGCGACGGCTCGGGCTCGACGTGCATATGGGGCTTCAAGGCCTTTGACGACGAGAACTTTGAGCTGAAGCATGACCAGCCGGGGCTGCTGTCTATGGCTGTGAGTGAGAGCCCCCCTCGAGATCTCATCTAGCATGTCGCCTTGCATCCCGACTTTCCCATCCCCGAAACCGTGATGTGTTCCCTTGTCATGGGCAAGGGTAACTAAAGGAAGGGGGGTTGGGGGGTTGCTTTGACGCATGGACAACGGTTCACTGACACTGCAAAGAACGCCGGCCCCAACACGAACGGCTCACAGTTCTTCATCACGACGGTGCGCACGCCCTTCCTCGACGGCAAGCACGTCGTCTTCGGCAAGGTCGTCGGCGGGATGGACGTCGTCAAGAAGATGGAGGCTACGAAGACGGGGTACCGGGGCAAGGACGTGCCGAATCTGGATGTCACGATAGCGCAGTGCGGCGAGATGTAGACGGGAGAGCATAGATGACAATCACATGGATACACCAATGGGAATAAGAGGAAGAAAGCATGATGATGTCTTTGAATCATGAGTGCTCGTCATGTCATTTTCATCGCACGAATCATATATACTGCAAGAAAGGATGGACAACAATCTTAGGCAGACGGAAGCAAAGCCGCCGGCCGGATGCCCTCCTGGCAGTCGCAGCTGGCGCACGGGGTGTACCGCCCGATGTCGCCGCCGGTGCCGGGCCAGGATCCCGTGAAGTCCGGGGACGTGAGGACCATGGAGTTGTTGGGCAGGCGCAGGATGTTCTGGGAGTCCTTGGAGCAGATGCCGAACATCTGCAGGTTGTAGGGCAGCTGGGCGATCCAGTGCATGGTCTGCTGGCACTTGAGCGAGGCGCAGCCCTGGAAGCCGGGCCCGCTGAAGAAGGCCCACGACGCGGAGCCGTAGTGGAAGAGGTCGAGCCCGCCGTTGACGTAGTTGGCGAAGCCCATGCGGCAGAAGGCGTCGCCGCGCGCGCACCACGAGAAGTCCGGGTCGCCCCAGTTGTTGGCGTCCGCGGTCCAGGGCGCGGGCACGATCTGCCGCGCGTTGGAGCCCTGCTCGTAGTTGGTCTCGGACTGGAGCAGGGAGACGACGACGGAGGAGGCGAAGCGCAGGTTGAGCTGGAAGAGCCACCAGTGCTCGATGCCGTTGCCCCACATCCACGTCGCGACGCGGGACTCGACGAGGACGCCGCCCTTGCCGGCGATGCTGGACCCGCCGCTGAAGTCCTCGGTGATGTGGTCCGCGACCCAGATCCAGTTGTTGCTGAGCATGGCGGAGGACGTCGGCGCGAGGTGGATGCCGAGGAAGGCGGCCTTGCACTCGTTGGCGGGGTCGGTGCAGCGGTTGGTGAGGTCGGCGGCGCCGCGGGTGCCGCCGATGGTGACGAGCGAGTTGAAGAGGCCGACGTCCCCGGGCTCGTGGCCCGCCATGTGGAATTGCACGAGGATGGCGCCCTCGAGCGGCTGCGAGACGGTGATGCGCATGTCCTGGATCTGGGCGATGCCGACGTCCCCCGGGCGGCCAACGGCGACGACGGGCTGCGGGTCGCTGCTGTCGTTGAAGAAGCTGCCGTGGCCCGTGATGGTCGCCCACGTCTCGCCGACGAGGATCGTGCCGATGGGCAGGAACAGGGTCGAGTCCACGCGGTAGAGGCCGAACGGCATGTACACCGACTTGTTGCGGTCCGCGGCGAGCTGAAAGATGTCGTTGAGCACGGGCGCCTCGTCGACTGAGTTGTCCCCGAGCACCTGCCGGCCGCCGTTCTGCTGCGGGTCCTTGACGTTGATGAAGTCGTGGACCGTCTTGTCCGCGTAGGTGGGCACCGCCATGATGGGGTACCGCCCGCACGGCGCGAGGGCCTCGGGCCGCGTGCTGACCGTCGTGCTCGGGCCGAAGACGGGGTTCCGGTCGACCGTGTTGCCGTACGTGAACGTGTCGACATGGGTCACCGCTCCGACGACCGTCTCGCCCCGGACGACGGCGACGGCGCTCCCCGCGGTCGTTTTGGAGAGGTTCTCGATGAGGAACGAGGGGAACACGGTCGTCTGGAACGTCACGCCGGAGTTGATGGACGTGGCGTCGACGAGTGCGATGTACGGGCTGCCTCCCGTGTTGCTCACGCCGTGGCCGCACGTCTCGAACGTCGCGCCGAAGATGGACACGGTGTCGCCGCCGGTCATGAGGAACCCGATGGTGTTCTGGTAGAAGTAGACGTTGTGGAAGGAGGACTGCTGGTGGCCGCTGAACCAGATGCCGTTCTGGCCGTTCTCGACGCGCACGTCGTTGACGGCGATGGACGAGCCACGGATCATCTTGATGCCCGTGTGCCCCTGGCCGCCAGCCGAATGGGGCATGATGATCTTGACGTTCTGCATGTGCGTCGCCTGGGCCACGCCCCATTCAACACAGGTGAAGGCGGCGGCTGCGAAGAAAAAATCAGTCTTTCTTCCCATTCGAGCTGGGGTCCTCTCTTCTCTCGGCTACTCTCTTTTATCGTCATGGACTTACTAGCATTATAGTCCGTGCTGTCGAAGATGATGTTCTTGAGGGCCACGGCGAACGAAAGCTCGCCAGATATGCCTGTCTTAGGGTCCTGACCTATAGGGATTGTCAGTTTCAGTGGACGACTTGAGCGTATGATCGCAGACCACCCCCTCGTTGCAGGGTTACGCACCTTGAAGCATGATCAGGCTTCCGGTGAAGTTGGCCGCAGCCTTCAGAATAGGAGGCTATGAAACAGAGGCCACATCAGCAGAAGATCACAGGCCTGGACTTGCAGAAAGATTCGCATACATCGGTGGGATCACCATAGAGAATAGTGTCCGTGTTCATGAAGATCGTCTTGTAAATCGTGTAGTTGCCCGGTGGGATATAGACCGCTCTGGGCTGAGAGGCCAGCCATTCCCCATGACGAGGAGTGCCGTTGTCGTCAGTGATGGCGGCCTGGAGGCTCGCCCCGTCGCCGGGCGTGACGGTCCTGAAGACCTGGTACCCAGAGCCCACCTCTGGGGCGATGCCTCGAGCAGGGCCGGTGTGATCCATGTTGGCATACCAGTAGGAGGTGGTCCCGTTGTGGGTGCCATTGTGATATCCAGCCGAGCGCCACTTGAGATTGTTCGCAGACGCGGGAGCCACGAGGGCCAGGAGACCAAGGGCGACTGCCCCGAAGAGGTGGACCATGATGAGGCCTCTGGATGCGAGGTAAGGGGCGAGAGTGGTGATGGAATGGTACAGCCAGTCTGCGGGAATAGTAGTCCCCTTGGGTGCTGGTGCAGAAGAGCGGACCAGACGACGACAACGACGACGGGAGACAAGTTTCTTCTTATAGCAACTCTATTCCAGGGCGCGCGGCACGGCGCCGCGCGGCACCTTGGATGGTCCGGTGGCGAGGCAAGCCATTTCCCCCTCAAAAACTCACTCATCCCAGCGATTCCCGTACTGGTCAAGCATCATGACGACCTCCAGAGGCGGGCGTCGGTCGGATCTGCCGGCGGGCCAAAGGCCCGGACGCCGCAAAGGCTAACAGGATCTCGGTTTCGGCTTCGACTTTTGGCTTTTCAAGATACCCCTCGTAGAGGAGGCTGGCTAAAGGAGAGCACGCTGCCGAGCTTCGAATGTGGATCGGGGAACGTCGGCCGCGTGGGACTCGGCAGGGGCGGTAATGAGACCCTCGGCATTGGGGGCAGGGGATCCAGCCCATTGACAACGCTTTGCAAAAGGCTTCCCCTGACGATCTGAAACGCGGCCGAGTTCCTGCACACCTTCCGCAGGCCGTCCAGCCCGTTGCCAAGCCGGGTAAACGCTAAAATGGAAGATCCAGGTCCCCCAAGGAGTCATAGAAGGACAGGACTGGGCTGGACGCCATATCTGTTTCCTCCATACTCTGTAGTGATGGGATGGGATCATCCACATTGCCGAGAGCTCAGAGGTTCAGGCTCCAGCATCGAGCTCCAGACTCGGTGCTCCCTACTTGCTATGCGCAAATCGGAGCAAGCTCATGGATCTGAAGCTGATCGAATCAGCAATGGGCTCCGGGGCTTGTATTGGGGCAGAATACCCCGTACGGAGTACTCGTACAGAGAACACACTCCGCACATACCCCGTCATCCGCGTGCCTTTTCTCCGAACCAACCTCGCCGCCAACGTCAGCAATGGTCGCAACTTACGGAGAAAAGCAACCTTTCTTCGAAAATAGTTTGTACCTGCGTCGGCCAATGCCACGAGGCTGAGTCCCGGCCGTTTGATCGTGAACACGATGACAGTCTGCTCACCTCCCAGAGAGGGAGGTCGAGTCGAAGAAAGCAACGGGGGCAATTCCACCACGCTCGGAAAGAAATAGAGTTCTGTGCCAGGAAGAACATCTTCGTACGGAGTACGGAGTACTCGTACGAGATCTCGTACGGAAGATGGACTCCGCAGTTTCAGGTCATCCAGCTCACGGGCGTCTTCATGGCTCGCCCAGGTCTCGCATTGTCGTGCAATCGAGGAGGCTGGTCAGGAGAGTTTCGTCGGGATGAGCCTCGATCGCAGCCCGGCGTGATTCGGGCCAGAGGGACGCCTCGAGACCGGCAAAATCCTCGGCCGTTCCTCCATTCGTCCGGAAGCCATTGGCTTGCGAGAGTCGACTGCCTCGTGCTGGTGGTGGTGATGGTGATGAGCTTCCTGGACGTCCCAGGAGCCTCCCCGAGCTCAACTTCCTCCTTCTTCGCTTCGTCCGGGTTCGAACCCTGGCTTATGTAATTAAGGAACGCACAGATCCGCTGAATCACGTGGTTCCCGCTTTGGAATGGTTTGCCGTCCTTTCTCCAGAAGCCGAGGGGTCATGCGCCACACGCCACGTGCTCGAGCAGCGCGCTGTGGCATCTTGAGGCGCATGGGCCTTCTCTTTTTTTTCTCCGAAGTGTGGCGCATGCACGCTGGTCATTGAAAACACCAAAGATTCCGCCTTTTCGCGGTCACGAGCGCCTCATCTCGCCAACGTCCTTCTTTTCTTCCTTGTCTCCGAGACTCGCCCTGTCTTCGCTGTCGTCGTACCGTTTTCCTTCGTTCTTCCTGTGATCATATTCGTTTCCCATCATTATCCCTTCTTCAGATATCTCCACCTGGGGAGAAAAGACCTCAGACACTCATTCAATATGGGCAACGTGAGCACTCCCCTTGGTCGCATGACATGCTGTTGATGCTCTTCACGCTTTCACCAGCACTCACTCTCGTGCTTGTATACGCTGACGCGATTTCTTGGACGTATCCCAGGGAGCCAAGGCACAGCAGAAGCGCGAGCGCAACCAGAAGGATGGCAAGACCGCAAAGTCGCAGCTCAAAGTCGTACGTCACCACGCCCGCGACAGCCAGACGACATGGCTATGCTCTTTGGTCGGGACGAACACCCAGGCTGACAGCGATCATCGTGGCAGAACGAAGCGGCCAGGGACATCCAGTGCCATATCTGCAAGTCTACGTTTCTGAAGACCACCAGGCCACCGGCGTTCGTCCCCCCCCACAATCCTCTCCCCCCTTCCCTTTCCTATTTCCCCCTTTCAGTCCCCATACCGTTCGATGCGGATTCATTCTAATGATCTACTTTGGCTCGCCTCCAACAGCCTTGCCGAGCACGCCCAAAATAAGCACAACAAGGGCATGGCCGACTGCTTCCCCGGTCACTCAGCATAGGCTGCGATCCCCTGTATCAGCCTCCTTTTCTTTCCTTCGCGTTCTCGAATTCCCTCCTTCTCTTTCTGTTTTCCATAGCAGCAGCATCCCACAGCACAAGGAGTTTGGGAAGTAGACAGGGGGAACGGAGCCCCGATGGCTTCTCCATGAATGATTGTATGATATATATTGTACCAGATCGGCGCGGCAAGATATAGGACTAGTACCGGCTTCTTGGTTTTTGTGTACACACCCGCTCAAGTCTCGCCCTCTTACATGACGCTGAGCTCGAATTGCGAAGCACCTCCCTCGTGACGGGGGCCTTCACCCACAAAATTGAATCATGATTGCTCATCTCGCCTTCACAGCCATCGATCGCGCAGCAGCAGCATCATCGGGCACAGCAGCCGTCACCGCAGCTGCCGCAGGCACCAGACGTCTTCCTTGCTCCTTGGCCGCCGCCGCCGCCGCCGCCGCCGCCTGCTCCTCCCGAATCGACCGCAGGATGTCCGGGTACCACCGCTCCCCAACGTCCGGATGGCTCTTGACCCTGTTCCGCAGCGTCGCCTCCCCCAGGGTCTTGGCCACAGCCCCCCTCCGAAACGTGAACTCGACATCATCAATCCGCCCGCCATTACGCTCCACCACAGCGCGGCGCTGCTCAAGCACCTCGCGCGGCATCTCGCCGATCCCGCCCCGACCCCCGGCCTCGAGCTCCGCGAACGTGGCGTCGTATCGCACCCCCTGGAAGAAAGGCACCGAGAACCGCGGCCCGCTGCCCGCCGCCGGCGACAGCACGCGATGCGTCGTCGAGACGCACACGCCCCGCGTCAGCGCCTCCATGCCCTGCCCGATGGCGACGACCAGCGTCCCCGCGACGGGCGGGCAGTCGATCCACGCGCCCGACACGTTCTGCACCTGCAGCCCGCGGTGCGGGCTCGCCTGCAGCAGGTAGCTCGCGAGCATGCTGTCCTTGTGGGGGCCGACGCCCTGGCCTCCCGCGCCCGCGGGCAGCCCAAGCTGCGCCAGGTCTGGGTACTTGACGATCTTGAGCTTGTATTGCGGATCGTGTGTTGTTTCCCCGTCACCCCCGAGAAACCGGTCGAAGGCGTCGCGTGGCAGGCCGATGGCCTCGGCGACGAGCGACGTCACGAGCGATGCGACCGCCGACATGCGCAGGATGTAGTCGGCGTATGTGGCTCGAAAGCCGGGAGCGTGCTCCTCTCGCGGCCACTGGTTCGGCGCGAGCATGTTCTGGTAGGCTGGGACGCCGGGCGGGGGCAGCGGGTGCTCTGACGAGAGGTCGATCTGTTCGCGCTGGTCGGCCTCGCCGGCCGTGACCTCGGCGGCGAGCTTCGAGTAGCCTAGGAATGAGGGCGCGTTCTTCATCTCGATTCGCAGCCTATTGTCGCGGCCGCCGCAGTCGTCGTCAGCAAACGTCCGATGCAGGCCGCATACCTATGCGCCTTGTATCCCCACAGACTGCGAGCCGCATATGTACTCTGCATTCCGCACTGCACATCGAGAGTCGCCAGACAAGGCAGAGAGAGGCAGAGGGGGGGGGGGGG
>NIGD01000009.1:37023-54855 GCA_003055185.1 Escovopsis sp. TC
CCTCCTCCTCCTCCCCCTCCCCCTCCTTACCTACGGAGTACTACTAGTAGTAGTATTTACATGTATCGTCGATGTCCTCTCTCTTCCGCCGGTCTTCAATCTCTCCCTCTCTCGTCCTCTTCTTCTCCTGACTCTGTCCACAGCTGCTGCTCACACTCGGGACATATCGAGGCCATTGTCCGGGTCGGCCGACAAACACTTCGGGACTTCCACACCCTGGCGCAGGTCGTCGTGGTGTTGGGTTCGCCGATCCTCTTCCTCCACTTCATACTTTATCTCTGACGCCTTTTCCTCTTACTCCGTACCATCTGATCGATCTGCTTTTGCCAAGTATTGGGCTGTACGGAGTACGAGCGCAGAATACCACAGACTTGTACGCCTTCTTGCCCCCAGCAGGTCTCGACACAGGGGCTTTCGAGCCCTCTCCGCGAAATCCTCGTGCTGACCCGTCCCCCCGTCTTCGCCCTCTCGATCCATCCTCGCATTAGCCGTCCTTGTCCTTGCTCTGCTCCCCCGGTCCATCCGCTGCTGCTACTCCGTACATTAGTATTTACTAACCTCTATTCCTCGTGCGCACGAGTATCGGTACTCACGACTCGTACTCCGCACTGGTGGGCAGAGCCGCAGTCTGCTCGACAAAAAGCCAGCCAAAACAGCCAGTCAGCCGCAGCCGCCGCCGCATCTCCAGCTACTCATCATTCCATGCCCTCCATACCGTGTCGTACATGCTCGATGCTACGGACTGCTGCTCCTGCTACTCCTCCTCAAACAACCAACTTCCGACCTCCGACCAACATCTCTCTCGACGGCCTCGAGATCCTCGATCCATCCCCAGGGACTGTCCGCTCCTTCAACCTCGGGTGCTGACCCATCATCCGACCCATCCATCCTTTTTTCCTCTGCTCCGCATGCAGGTGCGAAACTAGTAGCCGCTGCCGTTCGCTTCCGTCGGGGACATATCGTATATACATACATCCATCCGGAGCCTCTCTGCGCGCTCGAGGCGGTCCCCCTCCTTCGGCTTCCCGGCCACAGTCCAGAGCCTCGCCTCCTCTTGCGGCTTCGGGGGCGCACGGCCAACGAAGCCGCCGCCTGTGTTTTCTCTGGCGACATAGCGTCAAATATCGAGCAACAAAGGTCAAAAATCGAGCATCGAGCGAGTGTTCGGCACCCAGCATTTGGCATACAGCAGACAGCATACAGCATCAAGCATAAAGCCTCAAGCTCCGGATTTCGAACGTCGAATACCAAGCAACGAGCCAATAATCACACCCGTCATCGTCGTCATCGTCACCACCGGCGCTAAACCCGCATACCTAGAGACAAACGGGGAAGCTCACGCCTTGAAGCGTCTGCAACTCCAACGAGACGTCACCCCCCCCTTCCCGCCTCCCCCAACACCTCAACGGTAGCGGTCGACTTCCGGCATCGACCACTCACCACCATTGGGCCTCATCATGGCCCTCGAAGGCCCCGTCTGGTCATCTGCGGGGACTTTGCCTTTTCGACACACTACCTCTCAGGGAGGACCCATGGCTGCGCAAGGCGAGCCCGAGAGAGTCGGCTCCCCATATCGGGTCATGTAAGAGGCGCATCCAAGGACCCGCCAGTCCTGATTTGTCTCTGTTGTCTGTTGTTGTCTGTGTCTCTGTTGTCTTCGATCAGTTCTTGCTAATCGCTTGAACCGCCCACCAGGTCTCCCTCTCCTCCGATAATGGACTCCGGACTGCTCCGCCCGAATGACGTGTCCCGGATCCCCTCGAATGCGCTGAGCCCCAACGACATTGGACCCTCTCCCGTGACCTCCATCGGAACCGGCATTACGGACATTGATGACGAGGTCTCGGTCGAGGTCGAGCAGGACAAGGCAAAGGACTCGCATTCCCGCCGCTCAGAGGTGCGTGGACGAGCCGTCTGAGATTTTCCGACTCCAGACGCGAATGGCCTCATTCTTCCCATGAGTCCCCAGTCATGAAGCCGTTTCGGGTCCTGACACGTGTGCCTGTTAGCTGCTCATGCTCACGACCAACGTCCCCGGCCAGTCCGGTCCTGACGATGCCATCTCGGTCATCCACGCACCAGAGAGTTTCGCAAGTTGGGTAAGAGATCGGATGGCATGCCCCTTCTCTCGCAGGCGCTGGGCTAATTTCGCAAAGACATCGACGGAGCCCGCGGCGCCTTCCAGCCAGCCGAGCGAGAGTTCGTCACCAAAGGACAATTCGAGCCAAATGAGTGGCAGCTCCTATCACAGCGTCAGTGTGAGTTACCCCTGAATTTGTGATGACGCTGTTGCTTGTGTCACGCCCGCTCCATCACCCTCCCCATGGCCCCTGCGACTGAACTTATACCATCCGCACAGTCACCACCTTATCGTCCTGCCATCTCCACGAACATCCGACCCGTGCGATATAGCCTGGAGAGCGCGACGCCGCGAGCGCAGGACTTGCAAGACATGTTGAGTGAAGGAAGCAGAGGGCGCTCAAACAGCACCGTCAGTCTCGAAAGTAAGACCCTATATCCTCTGTAGGCACCCACTCGCTCGGCCTGTCGTTGACCAATCCCAGAGATCGATGAGCAAACTGAAGCCGAGATCGAGGATGATGATGAGGTCGACGATGATGAGAACGAGAATTACGACACCTACAGTAACGGCCAATCCGATGAGATCAACTCCCTGCGGACGGCCCTCAGCGAATGCTGGTTACTCTCCAAGACCATGGCCGGCCTCAGCTCCAATCAAAGGGTACGATCGTTCAGGAACCCAGGAACACCAGATCCTCGGGAACGAGCATGGGGCGCTTGTTGGAAACTCTGCCAATGTCTCTACGAAAGCCAGGGAGAGAAGCATCGCCCAGAGCTCCTCACACTCAATCTGGAGCTCTGCCGCGACTTTTGTCAGGCTCTGTTTGATGTGCGAGATAAGTCGGATGAAATGAGCGACTCCATTTTGCGTGTGAGCTTTGAGCTAAACAATCAGTCAGTGGTCCACCGGTTCCCTCTTCCCTCCATTTCCCCATTGACCTTGAGCGCGCGTTTGGCCACATACAATCCTCATCAGGGATTTCTTTCATGATCGCTGAGCTAATATGATTTCGCTCCTCGCCCTCACAGCCTCTACACCGCTCAAGACGTCAACTTGCCGGACCAGTTTCAGAAGAGGACCCTTGATTTTTACACCACCCTTTGCCATCGCCTTATGAGACAAAGGACAGATCTTCAGGGCGAAGCTGATCAGCTCCTCCGAGCGTGCTGGGAGTTGGCAGAGACTCTCTTCAGCCTTTGGCAGTTTCGGCTCGATGACAAACCTCCTGACAAGGGTTCTCTCGCCGTCGCCCTCCAAGCATGTTGGGATCTCTGTGATCTCTTTAAGAGAAGCTGCAAACAGATCCGGCCAGACAAGACCACGCCACGCCCGACTCAAACGTCGTTTCTCATCCTTGCCAGCGAGCAAAGCGGCCGCGAGAGCCGACAGTCGAATCGCTCGCGGCACTCCAAGCGCGAAAGCGTCAAGACTATCCGCCAAGAAGTAGAGCGGCCGCCGCGCAAGTCCCCGACTGTACCGGAAACGCCAGTCACCGAGTTTGAGGATACGCCTGTCTCGCCCGAGCGCTCGCCAACCGTGCCGAATCTCATGGTTCTCGGCACCACGAGCGACCGCAGCCGCGGCGGCCGCTGGTCCAGCAGCGCATCCAACCTCTCCAGCTACTCGCTCAACAGCAACCGCACCTCCAGCACCGCCACGACCACCCAGGTCGCCAATGAGGACGCCAACGTCGCTCGCGCCAAGATGCTCGTACTCCGCGCCGCCATTAACGCCGGCTTCGACCCGGACAACCTCAACGATCCCAAGACCGCCGTCGCCCACTTCCAAAACTTCGTCCAGGACATGGGCCCTGGCGCCTTCGGAATCCACACGAACCTCCTGCAGCAATACAAGAACTCGGTCCTCGTGGACACGTTTGTGCCTCGCGCGCACGCCATGCCCTCCATGAGAGGCAAGCGCGTCTCGGCCGCGGACATGGCCAAGAGCGTGCAAGTCCTCTGCAGCAAGTCGACCCGGCACGCGTACCTCCGCGACCTTTACATGCTTGTTTTCTCGTTTCCCCTCGAGGAGGCGGATATGCGGCGCAACATCAATTTGGCCATTTGAGCAAGAAGCCTCAAGCCTGGATGGCCCTGCGTGTTGCCATTGAATCTTCAAGTTGTCCTGGGCGCCCTTTCCTGCAGACCTATTCAGGTCGTTCGACCCGTCAAGGTCCCATCCAAGCAGGAACCATGCAACGACAACCACCCGCTTCCGCGCCCCACAAACAAGAAAGGAAAGAAAAGGAAAGGGAAGGAAAGGAAAGGAAAGGGAAAAAAAAATCACAAGGGCATGACCAAAGAAAATCTGAACTTCTTCCTCATCCCTCATCTATCTCCTCCTTATAATTCACTTATTGCTATACTTGTTCGTTTCTTCGCAGCATTGAGCGCTAGATACCCCATCATTTTGGAAATGCTGATTCAGAGGGCAACAAATCACTTTGCATGGACACGGGATTAGGCGTGCGTTTGTGCGCACATATTCACAGCGAGAGAGACATTCTACGAGGAAGAAAGAAGTGAGAGGAAGACGAAGGCAAAAAACGAAAATGATTGATTGATCGTGAATCTGTGCCGAACCAGTAGCTCATCGTGATTCTGAAAATTTCCGAGAGAGAAAAAGCGCCGAGATGTCGCAATCCGCGATGATAGTGTAGAAGAAGAGAAAAGAGAGGCAGATGTACAGGTATCTTGCGTTCCCAATAGTGCTGCTGCAAGGAGGAAGAGAAATAAAGTCCCCGTAGTCCCCCCGTTTCGGACAACCCTTAGCCATGGTCGTTGAGCAAATGTATTTCAGATCCAAACACCCGCAACAAAAGAAAATATGAAGGAGAAGGGCAATGAAAAAGGGAAAGGGTAAAAGGGGGGATTCAAAAAACCGGGAAGAAAACAAAGTGCGCGATAGCAAAGGGAAAGGAAGGTGAAAGCAAGTCTAGCCGAATGTGTCCACCAGAAGCCACGTCCTTCTCTGCCCGAGCGGATTGCGAGGCGTTCGTCGCCAATTTTTGACCCCTGAAATGATGTAGTGAACTCCCGTGCCTCGCCCCTTTGGGTGGCATTGCTTGAAACTGGCGATGCAAATCGAACGAAAGGAAAGAAAGGAGACTGGGTCAAGAAGGACAAAGCAAGAAATCAGCCGGAAAGGACAAGGAAAATCAGAAGATAAAAACAGCGAGGAAGCTAGATCGACCGAAAATGTAGGGAGGAAAAGTAGAAAGGCGACCTCAGCACGTATTCGAGACCACGGTATCACAGGTCATGCCAAACATGTCTCCCTCAAGATCGAAAGCTTCCAGGAGGCTTGGGTCAATGATGTCGTCATTGATGGCATTCTCGCATCGCGGAGCCTGCGCCGCAGACGCGAGCGTTGATGAGAAATCGGTGACTCCGGTGCTCGACAAGTTCGGGGAGTAGCCGGTGGTGGTGGTGATCCATTGCGCATTTTGCAGCGGCATATCCTGGAACAAGCCATGTTCGGCAGCGTCGATCATTCCGCCATAGGAACCGGCGAACCCCTGGACGGCTTGACCCGCACCGACGGATGCAGACTGCTGCACATCGGCGGTCCTGGTGCGTGGTCCTTGAAGCTGCCAATCGAAGTCTTGAACTTGTCTGAGATTGTCAGCCATGGGGACTGCTGAAAGACTCTCCTTGTGGGCAGTCGGTGACAGCCAATTGAGGTCAAACGAGTTCAACGCAGCGAGGAGAGGCTGGCGCATGATCGGAGGAGGCAGCGAGGAATATGCAGTTGCTCCAGAGCTCAAGATGTAGTTTGAAGAAATGTCAGGATGTCCTTTGGTGCTCAGGATTGGTAGATACGCTGGAAAGTCAGCTTGGTCAAATGCGACCCCAGCAATCTCCCCTGACCCTGCCATCCGGCCATCCCAGGTCGAAGGGTTTCCACGAAGCTGAGAGAGTTGGTCAAGGCCGGAGAAGCTCGACTGGTGGCTCCAATCATGGTTTGGCATGCGACAGTCCGGTTCTTGCAGCTGCGAGACCTGGGGCGATTGATACTGACTGTTGATGTTGACACTGGGGTGAAGGATTGAATCATTGGTGATGTTCCTAGGTGGCACTGAGGGCGTCGATTGAGGAGCACGATTCATCGACATGGGCAAGGATGACTCCATGGGCGGAGAGGCATTGCTGGCCAAGTCGATGGGCGACATTGACGGCGAGCAATGGAGAGGAGCCGCATATGAGGGGCACGGCAAGGCTCCCTGCGAGAGGCTGACACAGCTCCCCAGCGACAGATCGAGGGCACTGCATGGTGGTGATGTCTGCATGAGGCCCTGGCTGAAACCGCTCGGGGTTGCCGCGATGTCCTGGAAAGCCGCCGACACAAGCTGGCTGCTGGGACTCATCAGGTTTGAGCACTCGTCGAAGGTCCACGGGCCATCTCTCAAGGAGGCCCAATTCAAGCCGCCGATGTCTTGCACCAGCTGTTGGCTGATCCCGTACATACTGGCATTCCGGGAACTGGCCCGGGGCGTGGCCAGTGGCGGGAGAAGAGAATGGAGCGTTGACGAAAGTCGAGGACCCGCAGGGTCCCATCGTGGCACACTCGACACCAGATCTTCCCTCAGCGGAGGATCCGAGATGCTTGGAGGAGGCAGCGCTTCCTCGCACTGTTTCCTGACTTGGCGCTTGCTGGAGCTATCGGAATTGCGTGTCAATTGTCAGGAGCGGGCATGTTGTTTGGGAGATTGGATTGATGCGCAGACGAACCTTGCATTGCTCTCATCCTCGACCTCCAGCGCCCTCTTCCTCTTTGGCTGACCGACATTCTGGGAATGAGGATGGGGAGGAGGGGTCAAATCGTCGGGCAAAGGAATGGTCGGTATGGGAATGATCTCGTCCGGGTCGTTCGAGTCGAGTGTGTCCGATGGGGAAGCAGCATCGGCGCAGGGTCGAATATTGACAAGCGGACTACTGCGAAAGCGATTCCCATGTCAGCGTCTATTGGAATGCCTTTGATCACGGGGGCATGGGAGTAGAGAAGAAGCAAGGGGGGAAGGGGTGGAGTGGTTTGGAAAGCTTGAGACTCGAAGAAGAAGACGAGGGAACCAGCGCACTTGAACCTTGGGTCTTTGCCGTATTTGTTCTTGATGTAGCGGATCTGGTTGTGGTTCAGGGGACGGCCGAAGCGGTTCTCGAAGTGCTGCTTGATGAAGTCCTGCTTCTTCCTTGCCACGACGGCGGCGAGGATCCAGCCAATCTCATCGTCCCGGTATTGGGCAGATCCAACCATCACGTTTTCGCCGCGGACTTTTGATCTGGCGAGTGATGCTTGACTGGCACGGGACGATGGCGGATGTCAGCCACGAGGCTGGAATGGATGGGTTTGAAGGCGGACTAGAGAGTGCCAAGGAGGCGAGTTCCGATAACGGGAGGCCTTGGCGGTAGATTCTGGCGCTCGGCAAAGGATGTCGTCCAGATAGATGCGGCAGTTGAGGTTTCGCAAGATGCGGCTATCCGATACTCCTCGTGGTATGTTCTCAAGGAAGAACAGGGGAACGGCCTCTAACGGCAACGATTGATGAGAAGAGCAGCGGGATGCCGGGATCGTCGGAGAGCTTGAGATGCTTGAGATTTGAGAGGTATGGCGGGAGACGTGGGGATGCATGGAACTGCAGCCTTTTGCCCCCTTCATGTCAGTATCTCTATAGTATGTGTGACGGGCCGTGGGTAATTGCGAACTTCTCAAACGTACCTGAGGAAGTCCCTGATCACGAGAGGGGTCTGATTGTGCGCAGGACGGGTGGGCAGTCGCTAGCAGCCCATGGAAAGGGAAGGGGAGATGGTGAAGACGACAAGTATGAAATGAAGCTGAGATGCTGGAAGACGATGAATACCAAGAGGCGATCAAAGTTCGAGACCAAACAAATGATGTTATCGTGGGAGAAGGTAAAGATGTGTCTGACGATGCACAAGGGAAAGAAGCATTGAATGTGGAAGAGGTCGAAGTGTTGGTGAAGACGCGAGAGGGAGGGGGAGAGGGAAAGAGAGAGAAGGAGAAAGAGAGAAAGAGAGAGAGAGAGAGAGAGAGAGAGGGGGGGAGAGAAGGGAAAGAGAAAAAGACAAAAGGCAGGGAAAGAGGGGGAAAGGAGACGAAGAGCAGCTGTGGCATGTGGAGTGGGACACACCGGGCAGGAGCGAAGCACGATGACAACTGAGAGTCGTAGCAGTTGCCAGAAGGAGCAAAGGAGCGACTGGGCAGTCACGATCTTCACGATGACGCGGACCCGTCCGTTCTTTCCCCGTCTCGAGACAGAGGGAGGTAGAGGGGTGGGTCTTGGGAGAAATCGATTCTATCGGTCTCTCTTGCTCCTTCCCTCGTTCCGTGTTCGTCGAGGAGCTGCCGAGCTGCAGTCGCAGTTTTGGCAGTTTTGGCAGTTTTGGCAGTTTTGGCAGTTTTGGCAGTTTTGGCAGTTTTTGCAGCGAATGGCAGATCCAAGAACTGCCCGAGGAGAGGCAGGTGCGAGACGGGGCAGCGAATCGTGGAAGGAGCGAGAGACGATGAGTCAGGGGAGGGACGGAGGGAAGGTGAAGAAGAGAAAAAGAGGGAAGGAGAGAGCGATGGCGGAGAGAGGGAGAAGAGGAAGGAGCGATGCAGCTTCCCTGTGGTGGGAATCTGGAAGGTGCTGCACGGGGTACCTTGTGGGCAGCGAATCTTCATCAAATGGCTCTGCAATCCAGATGACTTGCTGGTCAGGAGCTTCGAAAATGAGAAAGATGGAGCCCGGAGAAAAGAAATGGATGGGAGCCACTGCTTCAGAAAATGCGAAAGGAACGAGGAAAAAAGAAGAGCCAAAGGAAAGCAGAGGAAATGGCAAAGAGGAATGGGCAAAGGCAAAGGGGACAGCCACTGGCCAACACCAGCCAAACATCCATCCATCCAGGCATGGGCACTGATTGTCTGTCCTCCAGGCCAGGAGCTTCCTCTGCCACTGGAGCCAGCAAATCTGCCGTGGATTCTTTCAATTCTACCACCCTCATCGCCCTCTCGAAATCACACACGAAAGGCCAAGATGGTCCGATGTCGCACCAGGAGTGGATTGTTCCTCATTGTTGGGAGTATGAATCATGCCTGCTGTCTCCTCTGGCCCCTGACGCACAGCTCGTCCCTCCAGTGTATTGAGCCTCGGAGAGAGGGATTTGCCCCCCCCCAACCCCTCCCTTCCCCTTCCACCCCTTTCCCCCCTTTCCCCCTTTCTTCTTCCCCTTCCCGGAGCCCTCATCGCTGACTGTTGTTCGTCCGATAGGATAGCGGCTGGCAACAGCGTCGAGGAAAGACAAAGCCGCAGTGAAAAGGGTCCATAGATCTCGGCTATTCGCGTTCGACGTGGATCACGCTGCTGTGGGGGCTCCCCTCGAAAATATACCGAGCCAGCACCGGACGCGTCCAGACTCCTCGTCCTCGGTCCAGTCGTCCTGGCCTGCCAGCTCCTCCTCCAACTCCAAGCGTAATGGAAACTCGAGGTGTCGCAAGGCGTTCTTGAAATCTTCCAGCAGACCCTCTGTGGTCTTGTCTCTGCGAGGGACCATGACCACGGCGCGCGCCTCCGCATCCATGCAGAGGTTCGAACCTATCGCTGACGCAAGGAGCGTGGGATGGCAGTCGTCGTAGAGAGGATCCGCGACGATGACGAGCTGTCCGCGGTCGATCGGGTCAGAAGGAAAGAATGCAAGCAGAAGAATCATGGTGATGATCAGGAGGAGGAAGAGGACGCAAAGGAGGCAGTGCACACGTACCTTGAACTGGTGGGAGTCGCCAAAAAGAGTCCGATCCACCTCATCCGCCTGCCCTCCCCACGTGAGAGCTCCGGCAAGCATCCTGCCTCCCCGGGCCTCCACCAGCTCTCGATTGATCTGGACGTTGTGCTCGAGATTCGGCATGATGGTCGGCAGATCGCTCAGGTAGACAGTCGCCTTCCACAGCGCGGCAGCCGCTATGCCCAGCAGCCCGGTGCCCGAACCCAGCTCCAGGACCTCACGCACGGAATGGCCCAGCGTCTCGTCGAAGAGCCGGAAGAGAGACGTCGCGGCCAGCTGTGGCAGATGCTGCGCGAGGACGTAGGATGAACCCCACGTCTTCAGGCCCAGGGAGTCCCCCGTCAACGCCGGCTCCCTGATGACGATATCAAAGGGCTCGTGTGCGGCGCCAGCGGCGCCTCCCGGGAAGGGCCACCTTCTTGTCATCTCTCCCATGGCGTTCCTACCGCATCGCTCCGACATGCGCTTGCTCGCCAGCTCCCACAGCTCCTCCTTCTGGTCGTCGTCGTCGATCCACGCCAGCGGGCTCTTGATGATGGACGAGAGGTACCGGGTGATCATCTCGGCTCGGCGCTGCGGGTTCAGGGGCTCTTCCGCGTGCCGGGCGGTGGGGGATTCCGGCCCCTCCCCCTCATCATCCCGCCGCAACTTCTGGCCCCAGACCGGCGGGCTCAGCTGCAGGCTGCGCAGAAGGCTTGCCATTTCTTCGAATCCGGGCCGCTGCCATGTTTGGGGAAAGTCCTCTGGGGCCAGGGTCATGCTTGACGGGAACGCCATGTTTGTCGTCGCCCACGCGGGATCTGCACACGGGACGGCAGAAGGGCCCGGCTGCTTGGACCGGCCTGAGACACACAGCCGCGCGGCCTTCGCGTGTTTGTCCCTCCCGTCCACAAAAAAAAATCCAAGAAAAAGAAACGCAAATCTCCTCTCAAAGAGGTCCTGGCGGCTCAAAAGGTCCTCATCTTGGGCGACAGTATCTCTGGCGACGATGAAGGAGATGAGTGACAAGAGATGACCGAAGCACGATTCGGATCTTCTCAGCGGACAAGAAGAAACCCGGGTCAGGTCCGCCGATCGTCCCTGAGCCAACGCCTGTCCCGAACCTGGCCTGGCCCCATGCTATCCCGTAGGGGGGTCAGGAGAAAAACGAACACCCCTCTAGACTTGTTTTCTTAGGTCGAGCCGGCGCGGCTCGCAGATTTTTCTGCTCATGCAGGGGCCGCCAATTGGCCCAGAGCCGCGCCGTCGCCCGGCACACCACCATTCACCACGCACACCCATCATGACGCTCGTCCTTGCGAGAGTTCCGTGCTAATGCAAGGGGCGTGTGCACATCCAGGGCATTCGCGAAACGACAAACGCCCGATGCCAAACGTCAAATGTGTGTCAAGCGTCCGTGTCAATCACCGCATGCCAAACGTCAGACGTCGAAACTGTCAAGCGTCCAGTGTCAGACGTCCACTGTCAAGCAGGGGGTCTCAAAATGTCAAAAGAGAGGGGGTGAAGGACTGCTTCATCTGAGAGCCTCAGCTCCACGGCTTCACATCCACGACTCCCACTTCACGGCCCCGTCATCCGCGACGTGACATCCTCGGCCCGATACCCACGGCTTCATGGAATGTCTTTGGCTTTATCTCCCAGGCTCCATGTTCATGGCCCCTTATCCAGGGCCTTACGATATCCACGACGTCATAGATCCAGAGGTACCACGGCTTCACACCCCCGACTTCATGCCCCTCATCCACATCATCAACTGCATCCACCTCCTGCACCTCCCCCCTTGCGTTATAACCCCACGCAGCACTTATCCAGGCACATACGACCACAGGTAGTAGAGAACTCGGGGTCCCGTCCGCTCCCCCATAGATAAGCTACTAACCGGCAGATTAGTAGTTGGGTGGGTGACCACCAGCGAACACCGGCTGTTGTATGTTTTTTGTTCTTTTTTCCCCCTCCTTTTTTTGGCTTCTATTTACATCGTCTACCCGTTTCTCTCTCCTTTTGGATTGGAGATTCAGGTATGTCTTCCTCCCTCTTTATACGTCTCCTCTGTTCAATGAGGTCCTGTATTCCTTTTGCTCTCTCGTTCTCTCCTGATTGTGTGTTTCCTGCCAGAAGTCTGCACCGTGACCCCCATATCCCACAAACGCCCTTCCGACGTGCCTCACGTTGGGAGAACTATGAGTGCATCGAAACTCCACGTTGATCCAGCATCACGATGCTCCGGTCACGCCTAGGATCCCCCCCGGGCATCCATCTTCGTCACATCCACACACATGCACGCCGAATGCCTGTACACCGTTTATGCATCCAGAGATCGGATTTGTTGCAGCCCAAGCACAGATCCTTCCCCCCCTGGCCCCCCGTTCACCCCCAGCGGCATCACACAGCAGTAATCCATGGCACGCACGTCCATGTAGCAAGGAATACACCCATCCTGCACGAGGTCGCACACGATTCATCTCTTGATGGATGCTGAGCTTCATATCAATGTCCACGTCTACCAGCTTCTCAGATGGCTTCATAGAAAACCCTGCCCGCCTGCCCGTCTTCACACCATCCCCAGAGATGGCCCCACGCGAAGTCTCCTCCAGCCCGTGCCGGATCATCCGGCCTGTCGCCCTCGTCAGATATAAGAAACAGGGGGGCCAAATGCCAAGGGGGAGACTAAACACCATCGTGATCAGTCCAGGTCATCTCCTCCGCAATATCAACCCTCTAATGACACCATGGTATCAGCCATATCCGGCGCTATAGCGAGCATTCCCTAGGGTCGCTTTGCAGATGCAGGAAAAGGCAAATTAACAACACAAAACCCGTTTTCCCTTGGTTCCAGCATGCAAATGCAAACATCAATGGTAGCCGAGGCTTGTTCCGCAAACGCCGGCATATAATCAGAGAAATCTCAAAAAAAAGGGCAGGGAAGAAAAGGGGGAAGATCGTTGGTCGGGAGGAGAATTGAGGAGAGGTAAATGAAGAAATGTCGGAACCGGAGCCCGGCAGGTTCGTTTGCATCCGCCCATTATTGCTCGTGTCGGTCTTGTTTCGCCTCATTGACAACCCTAAGAGCTCCAACCCTTCGAAGATGCTCATTGCTTTTCATCGGCACATTCAATGATGGTGCCGAATGGACCTGATGGGGATTTAAAAGGGAAAAAAAAAGAAAAGGGAATTTTCATGCCGGCGAACAATCCTTATATATCTCCTTCTTCATCGTCTCAAGTCGACCTCGCATTTCCAGCAAATTGGCCAGCTTCTCATCTGACGGGTGGTCGAGCGCAAGGATCTCGTAATGCAGCGCCTCGTATTGCTGGTAGAAGTGTTTAAACCGGCTGGCCTTGTGCAAAATCTCGGACGGGACGTCCGCGTTTCGCTTCCTCGCGACTGTCGGCTTGGCCTCGGCTTCCAGCTTGCGCTTCTTGACCACCACCGGCCGAAGCTCTTCGCTTTCAAGGTCTGAGGCGTTTGTTGGCGGCGACGATGCCAACGGAGACGACTTGGCGGGCGACGTATTCTTCGGCTTCGAGGATGAGACCCCAACGGTGCTGCGCGAGGAGGCCACGCTCGCGTCCGACGGACGATGGCTGGGTTTAGGCACCGGCAAGGAGGGTTTCGCCTTCATGCGTTTGATGAGGGGTTTTCCCGAGCTGGAGCTCGAGTCGTCATCCTCGAGAGGTCTCTTGCTCGGCGTGGGGGGGGCCTGCGCCTTGATCGGGGGCTGGCGGGCGGCGACGACCACTGTGTCTTTTGCTTTTGTTGTCGCAGGCTTCGACGATGTGGGCTTGGAGGTTGTTGTCGCGGTCGTCGTCGTTGTGGGCTTCTGCTTCGGAACGGATTTGATCGGCTGTGAAGGCGCCTCGTCGTCTGAGCTGTCCGAGTTCTCAATGATTTCCTTGGACAGCGCGGGCCGGCCATTGGTCTTGGGAGCCGCGGGCTTGGCCTTCTTCGGGGAGACCTTGGGGGGAGCGGCTGGCTTAGCTTTGGTTGTCCCGAGAAGTCGCTTGGCTTGCGCGTCCTGCGCGCTTGCCTTCTTCGGCTTCGTGGACAGAGTGTTGGAGTTCGATCTCGACATGGCTTCGCTCGAGACCTTCAACTTTTCGTTTTCCAATCCATCGCCTGACATGGAGCTATCCTCTCCCTTGCCGTTCTTTGTTACGGACCCGTTCTGGGCGGGACCCTTTGCCAGATTGGCCTGCAGCTTGCTCAGGCAGATGCCCTTGTTGCGTTCGTCCACAGGGAGCAGCCTCTGCCACTCGGGCTCTTGTGCAGACAGCCTCTGCTTGTCGAATTGCCTGACAGCGTTGTCGATTGCCTTCTGCCGTTCCTCCTTGGTGTTGTAGTCGTACCTCCAGGGGTCCAGATCCCTCAGGTATATCCTGCGCAGCGCCCACTTTTCCGTTGTCGTGTTGTAGTCGGCGATCTTGTCGAGCGTTGGTCTGAATTCGCTTTCCTTGCCAGTCCATTTTCCCTTGAGGTGGTTGATGGTGGAATCCTGCACGGCCAATTCGTGGACCAGCGTGAACCTTTGCTCCTTCGCACGTTCCATAGCCTGCTGCGAAGCGGTCAAGGTCGGGCCCAACGACGGGGACGGGACGGGATTGAGGCCCGGTGAGGCCGGGAGGGAGGTAGCCTTGGGCCCGTATTCCGAGATGGGCTTCGGAGGCCGGGACTGGGCCGACGCCCTCTTCGACTCGGGTAGTCTGCCGCTAGGACGCGGTCTGCAGCCGCATTAGCGGATGAGAGCACAGCATGAAGTCAACGAGCACAAACCTGTCTCGCGCAACGACACGAGGAACTGCTCCACCGTTGACCACCTCGAGATCAGAGTCCAGCCCCGAGGAGATGGAGCTCTTGTGGGAGGACGACGACTTGATCTTGGAGTCGGCTTCATTTTCGGTGAGAGACGATTTTCTTGATTTGGCCTGTGTGGCTTTCTGGAAGAGGGAGGTCGTGGAGGCAATCTTGATGGCCTCTCTCGTCGATTCGAAGGGCTTCGTGAGGTAGAGATCGAAGTCGGCGGAGTCGGTCGGGGGAGATATTCGATGAGACTTGGACCCGTACTGCAGCGTCTGCGGCGCGTCGGATAGGTTAGCCTCGTGTGCTCAATGCAGGGAGGTGCGCCGAATGGCATGGCAAATGCAAACGCAGGATGTAAAACATACAGGCATCTTGCCCAGAGCCAACCGGATGTCGTCGCCATTCTGAGAGGCGTGGATGATGGATTCGATGAGCGAGCTGTCAAGGCGAAGATGGAACGCCTGGGGGATGGACGGCTTGGGCTCAGAGGCGGCAAGCAGCACGCCGCCGTCGGGAATCTTGAGGGAGTTCATCGCGTGGGTTGTCGCGCGATGACGAAGGATGCTGGAAGAGGGAGGGGGGCTTGTCGAGTCAGGGCGAGCAGCAGCCGGATCCGATGGGACCGGACAGGTGCGCAGCCGCGGGATCCAGGGCCAGGGGGCTTCGTTCGGTTCGTTCGAGTAGAATTGGCCAAGTCAAGGTCGAGAAGGTCAACAAGACCTGAGCTTGGAAGAGCAAGGGAGTAATCAAACGAAGAGAGCCGTGGTGGTATGAGCACGTTCCTAGAGATGTCTCTGCTGAGGACGTTCCAGCGACGTCACATGGCTTCGCAGACCCTGTGACGGAGAATCGAATTCGACGAGGCGACGAGTATGAGGTGGTGGGTTCGTCGACAGGAACGGATGTTAGGAGAAGCGATCGACAAGTGAGAGGAGAGCGAAGATCGCGGGCGGGCCAACCCTCCCACAGGGGGTAGCGTTGATCAATGGGAACCGCGCCAGTGGGATCAAATATGGGGTTGTCGAGCGGGACGGAGAATTCGGGGAAGAGAAGAAGGGGGAGGGCAAAAGATAGAAGGAGAAGAGTTAAGGAGAGGCAGTAGGAGAAGAGGAAGAAGAAAATAAATGAGTCCAAGACAATTATGCCGGTAGTAGCGAAAGAGTCTCACGACAATGGGCGCTTTGCTTTGAGGGCAGATGCCACACAAACGAGGGTCGGCGAGTAAGGAGGAGGTCCTGCGTAGTGGTGGTGGTAGTGGGAGTGGGAGTAGGCGAGACGGGCGAGAAGCGAATTGGGAGGTCCGTCTCAGGGTGGAGAGAGGTTCGCGAGATGCAGGAGTCGCGGGCTGTGGATGCGAGGTTCGAGGGGAGCCAAGGGGCGGCTTCGTATGGACGACGGGCTCCAGGAAGAGGGCGAGGGCGAAGACGAGGACGAGGACGAGGACGAGGTTGAGGTTGAGGTTGAGTTTGAGGGGGAGGGGAAGGGTGAGGGTGAGGGTGAGGTGAGGCGAGGTGAGGTGAGGAGAGGAGAATCATGCTGGGTGGATGTTGGCAGTGAGTGGGATTTGGGGGAGCGGAGACCTCCACCTGGATCGATCCTTGACGGGCAACAGCGGGCGGGAGGTGGAAACAGGGTGTGACATTGATGACTGGCAACTGCCAGTGGAGCCCACTTGCCTTATTGCGAGTGTGTGTGTGTGTGTCCCGTGTGTGGGAGGAGCGACCCGTGTGGGAGGGAAGGTGGGTGGTGGGTGGGCTGCTCCTGCTTGCTGCTGCTGCTGCCGACCGTTGCGGAGACCTCCAGGTACCTCCGGCGGGAGAGGCTGCGGGGGTACATGTACGCACGGAGTACGGAGTACTTGTACCGCGAGTTGGCTCGGAGTGTGGAGGGAATACGGAGTAGTATAGTACGGAGTACGGAGTACTACTACGGAGTACTACTACTACTACTCCGTACTCCGTACTGCTACTCCATACAAGTACGAACAGGGTGTCTCGCGCGAATCTACCCTGACAAATGCGAGAGGTGCCCTGCCGCAAGGCGAGTCGTGCCCCAGGAAGGGGCTCCTTGCAACTGCAACCCGGCGCGGTGGAGCTCTTGCCAGTGTACGGAGTAAGGTTCCCGGGGCTCAGGGAGGGCCCAACGCGGGATAGCGCCTTCCTCCACCGACGCCGCCGCGCGCGATTCGCTCCCTGGCAAGGCCGTACAGGTGCCGACACAGTGCCTGCCCCCGGGGATGACCCCCGTACCAGTAGCCCGTGGTACCTCGACTCCAACACAGTACTACTAAGTAAGTAACCACAGGAACGGAAAACGGAGCACAGTTGGTACAGTCAGAGGCACCCTTCCCTGAGGTCGGACGAGCCCGGGTGTCTTCGTAGATGCAGTGATTCACGGCCGGGCGGGCTTCGTAGAACATTCAATCATGTTCTCTGCAAGACATGCCACACGCGAGTGACATTCTCCGAGCCCTGCGGCACCAACAACGAGCAAGCGGACCACGCCGACAGCCATCGTCTAGGATGTACTGAGTACGAGTACTCCTTACTACTACTATAGGTACTACTAGTAGGTACTACCTAGTAGTAGTAGTGCCTGGTACTCCTGTGGAACACGCAAGCACTGTGCCTGCCGTCGTACGAGACTTTCGGCTGGGTCGGTGTTTCCACAATTGGAGGTGATGAGGGGGGGAGGAGGAGGCAAAGAGGCAAAGAGGGAAAGAGGGAAGGAGAGGGGGAGGAAGGGAGGGAAAGAGGGAGGGAAAGGAGGGGCCATCGGAGCCGTGAGAAGGGAAGGGACGACCGTGATCCACCGTCGTGTCAGGGTCAGGGTCAGGGTCAGGGTCAGGGTCAGGGTCAGGATTCCTCTGCCCTTCCGAGACGCTCCCACACTCAGGAATGGAATTCTCCAGACTCGGACGGAGGTGAGAGCATCAAGGTCGGATCAGCAGAGGCTCCGTGGGAAGTCGCCCACTCAATGGATCCATGCCGTGGATTTTCCCGCAATGCCCTCCCAGGGACATGAAGTCAGCACTCGTGCCGTGCCGTGCCGGGGTTGCAGGCGGTAAAACGGACCTGCCGGGGCTCTCGCAGGAACGGGGCAACATCTGGGTCTGCGAGTACGAGTACGAGCTCTTCTCCCCGCTTCCCCCCCCCCCCCCCCCCCCCCACCCCC